>CM046311.1:6314135-6883344 GCA_025267735.1 Mactra quadrangularis | reverse complement strand
AAAACTTATATTCGGAACCCGCTGGGACCTTCTTAGGCCAAAAAACTGGAGAAAAAAAGTTTTTCGTGAAAATTTTGAACTTTGCGACAGGTCCGCGTATGCAGAAAATGTCAGTTTTTTGAGCAAAAAAACTTAGCGTCCACGAAAAACCGCCCCAAGGATGATGGGGTCTGTTCGGGGGGTCAAGTTGGGTCAAGGTAAAGCGCGTAACCGGGGGTCCTGAAGCGGTGCGGATAGCGGGCGCCCTCGATTTTTGCGTTTTCAGGGGTCCCCAAATATGAAAACTCTGCACTATTGCCTTCATAGCTGTCTGGACCCCCTTAAAACAGGTTTTTTGGGGCTTAGATCCACCTAAAAACGCTCAGGAAACTTACATTCGGACCCGCTGGGGACCTTCTTAGGCCAAAAACTGGAGAAAAAAAAATTTTCGTGAAATTTTGAACTTTGCGACAGGTCCGCGTATGCAGAAAATTCAAGAAATTGCAAATTTTGGTGCGGAGGATTCAGAGTCGCCAAACGGGGACGGTTGGTGGGTGGGGTTGGTCGGTGAAGTCAAATCGGTCAAGGAAACGCGCATAACCGGGGGTTCGCAAGTCAAACGGGGAAAAGCGTGAGGCCAGGTAATGTTTCTCAATGGTTTCCTACTGTAATTAAACAGGGATACTCAGTTCTATTCATCTCAGAGGTGTGGAAAGCCCAGCCACACAGGCCGTTTTGCGCGCTATATCCGTTGGAGATGGATCGGAAACCGCCTATGAAATCCCCACTTTTTGGCCTGGAAAATGCCCCGGGATGGACAATGTCATTGTCTCCCGGGGCATTTCCAGGCCAAAAAGTGGGGGATTTCATAGGCTTTTTATTTAAGCCTGGCCTAAAAACTGTACTTGTTGGACAGGTGCGCGTATGCAGAAAAATGTCAGTTTTTGAGCGAAAAAACTTAGCGTCACGAAACCGCCACAGGGATGATGGGGGTCTGTTTTGGGGGGTCCAGTCGGTCAAGGTAAAGCGCGTAACCGGGGGTCCCTAAAGCGGTGCGGATAGCGGGGGGCCTCGATTTTTGCGTTTCAGGGGTCCCAAATATGAAAATTCTGCACTATTGCCTTCAGAGCTGTCTGGACACCCTTAAAAACAGGTTTTTGGGGCTAAGGTCCACCTAGGACGCTGAGGAAACTTATATTCGGACCCGCTGGGACCTTCTTAGGCCAAAACTGGAGAAAAAAGTTTTTCGTGAAATTTTGAACTTTGCGACAGGTCCGCGTATGCAGAAAATGTCAGTTTTTGAGCGAAAAACTTAGCGTCACGAAACCGCCCCAAGGATGATGGGGTCTGCTCGGGGGGTCAAGTTGGTCAAGGTAAAGCGCGTAACCGGGGTCCTAAAGCGGTGCGGATAGCGGGCGCCTCGATTTTGCGTTTCAGGGGTCCCAAATATGAAAATTCTGCACTATTGCCTTCATAGCTGTCTGACCCCCTTAAAACAGGTTTTTGGGGCTTAGATCCACCTAAAACGCTGAGGAAACTTACATTCGGACCCGCTGGGACCTTCTAAGGCCAAAACTGGAGAAAAAAAATTTTCGTGAAATTTTGAACTTTGCGACAGGTCCGCGTATGCAGAAAATTCAAGAAATTGCAAATTTTGGTGCGGAGGATTCAGAGTCGCCAAACGGGACGGTTGGTGGGTGGGGCTGGTCGGTGAAGTCAAATCGGTCAAGGAAACGCGCATAACCGGGGTTCGCAAGTCAAACGGGAAAGCGTGAGGCCAGGTAATGTTTCTCAATGGTTTCCTACTGTAATTAACAGGGATACTCAGTTCTATTCATCTCAGAGGTGTGAAAGCCCAGCCACACAGGCGTTTGCGCGCTATATCCGTTGGAGATGGATCGGAACCGCCTATGAAATCCCCACTTTTGGCCTGGAAATGCCCCGGGATGACAATGTCATTGTCTCCCGGGGCATTTCCAGGCCAAAAGTGGGGATTTCATAGGCTTTTTATTTAAGCCTGGCCTAAAACTGTACTTGTTGGACAGGTGCGCGTATGCAGAAAATGTCAGTTTTTGAGCGAAAAACTTAGCGTCACGAAACCGCCACAGGGATGATGGGGTCTGTTCGGGGGGTCCAGTCGGTCAAGGTAAAGCGCGTAACCGGGGTCCTAAAGCGGTGCGGATAGCGGGGGCCTCGATTTTGCGTTTCAGGGGTCCCAAATATGAAAATTCTGCACTATTGCCTTCAGAGCTGTCTGACACCCTTAAATTAATTGTGTTATCACGAGCTACATGTTCATGTTCAATAATTTACGTAATTTTGATATTTTATGCAAAAAAATCACAAACATATAATTAAAAAAGCATGGTATCATGTAAAAAGGTAGTATGTGAAAGTTTGTGGTGGTATGTGGCAGTGTTTGCAAACTCGTGAATTCTGGCCTAGCTCCTAAGAATTTACATTCACTATACCTCGGGCAATACGCTTGGAATCAGTTTAATGTAATAATTTAAACGCAACATTAGAAGTTGAGACTTCAAATAAAGCGACTGTAAATATTCTTAACCTCAAATATGCAATTGATTTTCCACAATTTATATTATAACGAAATTTTACCCCGGCCAGTTCGGCACTACGCCTCGAAAACTACAATTCGCAATCAAAGCACTGTAACCTCCACTATTAACAACGGTGTAGCCAGCAAGCACTACAGTGTGCACACTCGATAAGTGTGCAGATAGGTTACATACTACGAAAAATTGTGTTTAAACACCTAGCTAACACAGTACATTCAGTCACAGCCACCCAAATGCAGTCAAACTAAATTTTCAGAATTACTTTCGTGGGTATAAGGACAATGTCGCTGACGTAACGGATATTTTTCAGAAAATTAATAAAAAGCAATAAAGTTTAAATAAATCAATCATTTACCTACATAATAGAATAATTTTTAACACATGACCTAATTTCAATATAAAAGTACGATGTACATACCTTCCGGTACTAAAGCATAGCTAGCCATTCTGTACACAAACGGTCTGACTGACCTTTGTACGGAGACGCCGCGCATCACGGGTAAACTGTTTATTTACCTGAAAGCACGTGGCAATGTTTACATTCTAACAATTTCCCCCCTTCAAGTAATCTGAACAAATAGAGTATGAATTTTGTGTCTACTTAATAAAATTTGCCTATCCAACCAACTATCCTCATCAAATTAAACTTTTTAACTGAAAGTTAAAGACACAACTTATCATAAATTTTGACACATCTTTTGCATACTTTTTCGTGGCTATGTATAACGGTAGAGATTTAGTGTGTCACGTAGTATTGATATAATAAATGAGGCCCTGCAATGAGTGCATGAACGTAGTTCAAATGCAGCGTTTACATAATTTGATCTTTGTATCGAACAGCAAAAAAACTTACATGTCCCTAATTAACTACATTTTATGCTGCTTGAATTTAAGATAAAATCTTGATACAACTAAAATAATCAAAGTCTGCCGACACAAACGGTGACACATCGGATACCGACACCCGAGTGACAGTAATAAGCTCTCATTCTCTTTGAAAGGCCATATGTGACCCATACATGGACGATAAAGAGGGTTTGGTACCCTAAGGCACTTGGTGACAATACTGTGAATGTTTTGTAAAAATCAATCCATTGACAACTGTAGATAGAATTGTGAATAGAAAAATATTTCCATATTTATTACACATGTCTTATCGTTGACCAGCTACGAAGAGAATTGTCGTCTGCTCAATTAAATGTAGTCTGCTAAATTAATCTTTTAATCTTTAACCCATTGTTTAAAAAAATGTGGAAATATTGTCTGAACGACAAACAATTTGGAACTAGGCGCGCCGCAAAAACAATTTACTAACTCAATTTTGTCAGAGATATTCATAAATACAGTACTTGTAACTTTATCAATAATTATGCATGGGCCTCAATTTATTTCACTTGCTAGCAAACACGAAAAAGTCATGAAACATGATATACTTGAAATTTTCACCTCTATTATGTATGGAAAGCCATAAGTCCCGAAGGTAATTTAGAGCGTAAGTTCGCTAATCGGCATACAACCCGAAGTCCGCGTTTCCGCACTTCCGAAGTTACAAAATCCCGAACTCCGAACTTAACACTAATCGGCATAAAACCCGAAGTCCGCGTTTCCGCACTTCCGAAGTTACAAAACCCGAACTCCGAACTTTACATTTTACAACCCCGAAGTTTGAATAGCGAAGTTACGCTCTAAATTACCTTCGGGACTTATGGCGTTCAAGCTGGGATTTTTATAACTGATTTGTAACGATAAGTCAATGTGATAGATTTTCATCAAATTTCACTGTCGTTGCTAATATTTCGGCCAAAACAGAAAACAAGAATGACCAGTTAAAATAAAGATATTCACGTGAAATTTTGTATCAGTATCATTCATATTGACATGAATGTAAGGAAAAATGTGTTTCTAGATGATTTTGAGGTAAATTACGCTCACAGATTATTTCACAAAAATAATGCATTTTCACGCCGATCTGCCATTTTAAGCCCTATTTGACATCACCTAAAGTCATAATTTTGGTGATAATGGCCACAATTCTTTGTCAAAAACTTCAGAAAAATTCACAAATTGCATGGAAGAAATGTACGAAAACCAAAATCAAGTCTTTGTACAGCTTGTTTCAGCCAGCTACAGGCAGTGACTACCAAGAAAATTAAAAAAAGCACGTTGACTCCGTTACTAATCTCCATTATAAAGAATCCCTGGTTCAAGCTAGCTTTCCAATTTAAAAAATCATAACTATATTTACTTTTTAACAAAACATGATTATGATGCCAATTATGTAGCATACATTTGAATTATGTTATTACTTTGATTATAGATTTATATTTTACACCATTTCTCTGCTTGTAATTTGTAATTTTCTCACTATTCACGTTTACAGAATTATATACATGTACATTTATAATTTTACAGTAAAATGTAAAATGAGTAGTTAACAGCTGCGTATGGTTTTAAAAAGATTTGAAGTATGACATTTAAAACTGCATTTTTTTTGGCTATTTAAGCTATTTCTGACAAAATGAGTTTCAATTCATTGTAACGAGACTTTTTAAAAAATCCTGATTTTGTTTGTAATTTCTTGTTTGGTTTTAAACTAAGTTTTCAGGAATGACTGTTCATACTAATTAATTTCTGCGTTAATTAATAACTAGTTGATGTTTTATTGTAACAATTTTAAAACTAGAATTTTGTTTTGATTTAAAAAAACTTAGACTTTTCCTATATTTTTTTAAAAACTATTTATTGATCTAGTGATAGAAAGAAATATAAATAAAAATGTTCAAAAATATATGTATGTTCAAGACTTAATCTGTACCCCAATATTGTATAGTGCAAACCGAGATGTGTTTATGACTGGTAAAGCCATATAAGTTGATTCTCATTGAGAATTTTTGGAAGTTAATGGTGCATTGGGACACTTGTTTTTTATTATGTTAATGCAATGAATAATTGTATAAAACGCTGGGTGCAGAAAGATATCTTATTCTTGCAATGTCTTGTTTTAAAAAGGAGATATTTATCTGTCTCAAACTTTTTGATAAGATGTTCTTGGTTGGATTCTGACTTTGGAGGGGTTGGTCATGTTTGAAAATCTATCAATTAATTTTCTATGACCTATAGCACCAGCCATTTACAATGTAAATATATTGCAGACAAACATCCTATAGGGTAACTGACTGCCAATGGATTCATAAAGACTTAAGACATGTCTTTTTACAATATCTAGATTTTTCAATAATGTTTACAAGTTACATCAACTTGTGAAACATGTGTAACATGTAAATAATCAGTTATTCTCAATATGAGACACTAGAATAAATGAGACATGTATTAGGCTCAATGAAAACCTACTAGAAGTCAAGTGCAACCATATTGGAATCACATGTTTACTAGGCAGGCTTGATTAAATATTGGCCTTAAAGCTTGAATCAGTTCTAGTGATTACCATAGTTTGTTTTTTGTTGGGTTTAAAGCCCTAGCAACCCATTGTACAAGTTCAAAGTGGTCAGTCAACCTACTTACTGTTCCTAGAAAGGCTAAATCTCTGAATATAGTTGTTAACCAACTATTAGGCCCATACTTCCATCAGTGAATGACTCCTTTTTTACATGATTTAGAATCAGTGGTAGAGAGGAGAATGGCTGAAGACAATTATTTCATGATCAAGCTCCATGAAAGAATGTACTGCCAAGGAATCGAACTTACCGCCTCTCGATCAGTACTGTGTGCTATCAACTGAACTATCCGACAGGCTGTATAACCTTGGTCCATAAAATATGCTTACGTAGGATCCATGGTATAATCTATACTTATAGCTGACAACTGCCTTACTTGCTAGTTAAGAGTTCTGTTGACTATAGAAATATCACAGGAACATACAAGATGACAACATGTAGAACATACTGGAAATATGAACAGTGTAATGGTTTCGGTTCTTTCTGTCTTGGTTGTCGAGTGGTACACTGGTAGTGTTAAAAGTGATTTTAATCTAAGTTATATATTCGAGTTACAATTTAAGTAATTGAGATTTCTTCATGGTGCTATGGATCAAAGACTCTGATGGTACTGGTCTAGTGATCGTATAGTGATTTTATAATGTAGCAGATGTATAATGCACTTGTACTCCCTTGCCTTCAAGCTAGCTTTAATGGCGACCTGGTAGAATGTCTATAAAAATGACTCAAGATGTCATGGGTACCAATGCCAGTTCAGACAATGGATTTTTCCAGGTTATATTTGGCACCCAACATAAATAACCCACCAAGAATTGTGTGATGGCACCCTAAGATGGTTCCACAGAAAATGAAGGTCCAAGAATCTTGGATGAATTCAGTTAGGGAACATAGTTCACAGGGATCTTCATCTCCCACTATATCTACACAATGTACATACATGTATGTATAAGAGCGAGTGATAAAGATGTGTGTTGCACTGTCTTAACATAGCATTCCTTAGCCTTCAAACTAGCTGTTATTGTGATGTTTTAGTGTCCCTTATGACTCTAGAGGATTGGTCTGAATCTCAGTTCAGACCTAGGATTTTTACTGGATTACAATAACAAGAATATAAAATAAATAAACAACAGAGATTTATGTAAATTTTAACCCTCTATTTAATTAGATGTATAGTTACATATATCTATAATAACACATAAGCAATTAAGGTATACAATCCCTAACATAGAACTATTATAAATGTCATTTAACAGTTCTAAAAGATATTTCCAGGAGTCAAAGACATCCTTCTATGAAGTTGAAGACTTGGAATATGGAATGATCTTTCAAATGTCGAAACCTAAAATGTACACAAAATAAACAGAATAAAAATCTGAAAATTTGTGGATAACTAAAAGTATTTGTTGAATCTAAAAGCAATATTGTAGACTTTATGAATATACAATGATCTATCACCAAGGGCCTAGTAGAGCTTGGCAACTGAGTACTGTGGGGAATTAGACTCAAGCCCCTGGCCGATGCTACTTCTTGTAGTATTCTCAATATACTATGTATTCAAGTACATTGAATGTATTTGGAAAGAACACAATTTTCAGTTCTCAAGTACAATAAAACTCTCAGTTTTCCACTTTTATTATTTGTATAAGTCCTTAACAATCTATTAGAAGTTCCATGTAAAACAATTCAAGTTCAAAGTATCAAATTTACATAACAATTAAGCATAACCCAATTTATATTCCAAGTTCTTTAAAGTATGGTCTCTTAAATAAAGTATCCATATGTATTCTATTCAAAATTCTATTCTTCTTTTTTATTCTATTCTAGTCTGAATAAAAGTATTGTCATTTAATTTTATAAGAAATATATTTGGGCGGCAGGGGCCAATAAAAATCATCCAATGAAATTAACTAACTAATAAGAATAATACTTTGGATCATAAATTATTAGGTAGTAAATTTCAGGTTGTGACACCTTACTAATATACATGTCATAATGGGATTGTCTTATTTTATCTACAAAGCCAGGTTTTTCCAACTAAGTATATTTGTCACAACCCAGGAAATATTTTGATTATTTATACTAATAAAATATTTAAGTACTTGAAAGGATATCTGTTTGAATAAGTAATGCTGATAGCAATAAAAATTAATACATTTATAAATATTATTTTGTAAAAATTACTTTAAAACACTAACTTGAATTATAAACCTTGATTCAATTATGTTATTTTTAAAATATCTGAAATTTCTAAATAAACCTTGTTTCAGATCAATTTGTGTTTTAAAGCTCATAAAAAATGCCAGTGGCTGCACTAATTAGAGCATTATCCTTGATATCATCAACTAAAAATCATTAAAACCATGCAAAAATCCAATATAATAGAGGCCCCTTTTAATATTTGCGAAAAAATGCCATGCACAACACATCTTCATTTAATATCAATATAACAGATTTTATAGCAGTGTTGTAGTGGCAGAGTGATTATGATCATATACAAGTTGTACATATAATATTATTATTATTTACAGTAGAACTTGGTTATAACATACTTGGTTATAACATACCATTTTTCTTTGACCCAGCAAGTATGTTATATCCAAGTTTTACTGTAGACCTAAAGATGGTGCTAGGTCTAAGACCTGATGGTACGGGGCTGGGTCATATAGTGGTTTTAGTACAAATAATTTAAAAAATAAAAAACAAGATTAAGATAAATTTATACCATCTATTATACAGTAAATTCATATACATACATACAAGGTGCATCACCTAGTGATTATGTCTTAGATTAATCACTATTAATTATTATGTAATTCAATGACAACTCATTCACCTTTTACCAATAAAAGAACAAAGACAAACTGACTTCTTTCACTTATTTTGAAATTTATTTAGAAGTTTTGAAATAAACTGTTGAGATCAAAAAGAAAAGTAACATAAACATGACAATGTTACCAGTCCATATAATGAATAGTTTGAATAGTATAACAGAGGATTTTTATTTACCTACCTCTGAAGTTATGGTTGGCTCGCAGTAAATAATAAATTGTTACATATGAATAGCCATTCCAAAAATAAGATTTAATAGCTTCAGCTATACCTGGAATTGATAGATGATCAGCATCAGAATTTAGACACAATGTACAATAATTAAACAGGAGGAAAATAAATAATTGACACTCTATCCACCACCAAATCATGATACATCTTTTATCAGTTTATTCCATGTAAAGTTAGGGTCACAAGTATCTGTTAATTGTATAGTATTGCTCACAAGCACCACAAACCTGTGTGTGACCCAATGGTTTTTTTTTTTCAAGGAAAAATTTGGTAACATGCCTGTGATTGGCACCAAAAAACATGCACATTAACTTCGCCATACACATGCATATACAGTCTTCGGTATTGAGACGATGTGTTATTCAAAGCACGAACAAATACAGTTTAACCTGCAATAAGCTGTCATTGAATGGAAGTGGCTGAATTGGCTGCTAACAGCAGGTTACCACTTAAACCGGGTTAAGATTAGTTTATTTTATAAGTCTATCCTTACATTTCTAATAGAGATACACAAATTCATAGATACAAGGGAAAAATCCACTTGCTAATCAGAATTCTTACCTTATGTAACGACACTCTGTTGATTAGTTTTATTGTTTAAAGACTCAACTAGGTAGGTTTTCATGCATCCGGTCATTATTCAATGTTGCTGACACTTGGATAATTCTTAATTTGATAAAATATGACCGCTAAATTATTAAGTCAATACAGATAAATTGGTGAATAGTTAAGTACATAAAAGGTCACTGGCCATATATATAGCAGGTGGCTGCTTCTTACAGGTTCAAAATAGAGTCATTTTTGTATATAGGAAGCCAGACTCAGGGGCTGATCCAGGTTTTTTTCTAGGGGGGGGGTCCTAACTTTTCATGGGGGTCTGAACTTTTCTGGGGGAGTCCAAACCTCGAACCACTAATACATTATACACATTTTGCGGGAAAAATGCAACATATTCATATTCAAAACTACATAACCATTATATCTATGTTAAGCACCGAGAAAAAATACTTAATACTACTTAAAAATGACTTACAAGCAAGAAATACACTAATTGACATGTACGTTTTCCAAATTCTAGGGCGTCCGGACCCCCTGACCCCCCGCTGGATCCGCCCATGCAGACTGGCTGCTTACAGCAGGTGACCAATGATAGCAGGTGGATGTTAATGCAGGTTATACTGTATACTATTGATTACACATATATAAGAAAAAGTATTAATACCGTATAATAATTATAATAAAAACTTTATTTGTAGAGGCAACACAGGCAGATTCCAATCTTCCCTGTGGGCCTCTTAAATAATAAAATAGTACTATCCTAAATCGAAAGTAAAAAACAAAGCATGTGAAAGGTACACAGGATTCACGCTAGCATCGTTTACTATTAGCAGTAAAAAAATGCTTTATGATATATTAAACGTTCATGTACACTGTAGAATAAATGTGTATATATGTATCAAAGCAGTACTTCAAAAATATTAAAAATATTATATAATAAATTCAGTAAAAGCAATTTAAAAATAATCAAAAACTTACCAACTGGTAGCAATGTCAGGAATGTCAACAACTACTGCACGTGTGTACAGTGCGCATGCGCAAACCCTTTATGACTGTCGAAGTTAAACTCAGATTGAATAGCGAAGTTACGCAGCTTCAATTCGTAGGCATAGAAGGCGAGGTTAGCTCTATTATTTGAAATCTCGGAAATGCGGAATCGTGAAGCGAACTTATCATAACTTCGGAAGTGCGGAGACAGATAGCGAGATAACAGTTTCTTAGGAATGTTTAAGCGAAGTTACTGAAGGCTCGGAGATGTGGCAAGTAACAGTATCTTCGGGAATGCGCGATAGTTAGCAAACTTATTGTAAGTTCGGGAACGCGGAGACGCCGAACGCATAGCGAAGTTATAGTTGTTCTAACTTCGGGGTTGTAAAATGTTAAGTTCGGAGTTCGGGAATTTGTAACTTCGGAAGTGCGGAAACGCGGACTTCGGGTTTTATGCCGATTAGCGTTAAGTTCGGAGTTCGGGATTTTGTATTTTCGGAAGTGCGGAAACGCGGACTTCGGGTTTTATGCCAATTAGCGTTAAGTTCGGAGTTCGGGATTTTGTAACTTCGGAAATGCGGAAACGCGGACTTCGGGATTTATGCCGATTAGCGAACTTTCGCTCTAAATTACCCTCGGGACTTATGGCTTTCCATATAGTATTATTGGAAAATTGAGTTGGCGTGTAGCCAACTTATTGTAACCTCGAACATGCGGAGATGCAGAACAAATAGCGAAGTTATAGTTGTTCAAACTTCGGGGTTGTAAAAAAAGCCATAAGTCCCGAAGGTAATTTAGAGCGTAACTTCGCTATTCAAACTTCGGGGTTGTAAAATGTAAAGTTCGGAGTTCGGGTTTTGTAACTTCGGAAGTGCGGAAACGCGGACTTCGGGTTTTATGCCGATTAGTGTTAAGTTCGGAGTTCGGGATTTTGTAACTTCGGAAGTGCGGAAACGCGGACTTCGGGTTGTATGCCGATTAGCGAACTTACGCTCTAAATTACCTTCGGGACTTATGGCTTTCCATACTATATACTGAACAAATAGAGTACGTATTTCGTGTCTACTCAATAAAATTTAACTATCCAACCAACTATCCACATTAAATAAAACTTTTTAACCGGTAGTTAAAGCTCCATCATAACGTGTTTACATCTGTCATTCTTTACACAGACATTTGAAATCGAAAGTAGAATACAAGGTTTAACTATGCGTCTATACCTTTAGAGGTTTAAAAGTACTTAGTATCTATGGGTTTATATTCCTGTAGTTATAAGTGATCATTTATTTTACATTTTAACAATGATTTTGTCAAAAACGAAAAAAATACAACGATTTTGTCTGTATGCGCCGCACTATATTCTGTTGCGTACCAAAATCGCCGAATTCTGGGAAGCGCTGTGCGTCTTAGTACATGTATAGAGGTAATATCTTCACCTTCTATATATAGAATGAGAGATATGTACATAATTATAAAATTACAGATAACTGAATCAGACAAAACTGCACACACATGTGATGTATGAATATTGCTTACAGAGAATATATCTTATCACGATAACGAAAACAGGCATTGCAAAACAGAGAAACTCACAATAAACCAATCACTAATTGCTTTCAAAGTAAGAAGACGTGAAAATCGTTAATAAAGTTCACCGTTACCGCAATTCTGTACATGTATTAGAATTTGAAATACACACCAACACCTATTTCTTGTTTTCATATTGTACTTATTTAAGCTTGATAAAATGATTTGCAAATCGAGGGTTGGCTGTAAGACTGTAGTAAGTGCATTGCATTAAAGAGCAAGTTACTACAGTCTTGCAGGCAACCCTCGAAATGCAAATTAGTACACATTAAGTACATCACGAAATGCAATTATCAGCAGCGTGTTTAGTTACCTTGAACGTTCCAAAACGTTCCGTAACGGAAGTGTCGGAACAACTCAATCCATAGACAACTCAACCCGAGACAACTCAATCTCCTACTAACGGATTGAGTTGTCCTAACTTTCAACCGTACCCGTAACGTTAGCTAACAGTAGTTACTGAACACAGGGCTGTAGCCTGTTCAATTACCCTAAACCTTCATCGGCCATTCGCTGCGAATAATCTAATCTTATAAACAAATATACGATCGTTAAGACAATGAGTGATGTTTCAAAATTTACGGACTAAAAAAGAAACATCACTCATTGCCTAAACGATCGTTTATTTGTTTACTTCAACACCGGTAGTTTCATAATTGCGTCTAAATATGTCCGAGATTATTCGCAGCGAATGGCCGAGGAGTTCCAAATGCATCGTTACGGAACGTTTTGTAACGTTTAGGGTAGTTAAACAGGCTACTGATTTTCTATCAAAAGTGAACGGAATTTTCATTTCGGTTAGAGTGATAAGTAAACTATAAAAATGCATTCCCCTTTTCCTTCACCGTTTCTCCAGATAAAACATTTCGCGTCCCCACAATTGTCAATATTTATGATGTTGTGAGAGAAAGGCATGCAACTGTTGGGTGAAAATAATTACAGTCAGAAACTTTCGACAAGAAGGACATTCCAAATTGGAATTTTGATAAGCGTCAACTCAAGTTTGATAAACCTAGGTACCTATTTACAAAAACACAAATAACGAAAACTAAAACTCATGTCCATTTTCGATAATTATTCACCAAAATAAGTACTAGATAGTACATGAATGTTTATGACATTAATGTGCGATTGCTTAAAGTAATTCTATAAATAAGTATTTACAACAGACACATGTCCATTTTCATTAATCAAATACACAGAAACAAGGAACTATCAGTATTTCCTAAGAAAATCAGTTGTCGGATCCCGGAACAACAGAATTATTTAAGAAAATTTCATCAATAATTTTTTTTTTGATTGAGGACTCTAAAACCACACGCACGCGGACGCTTAACAAACTTCCGATATGCCGTGGTCTAATTAAGTCAAGTTTTGGAAACCTTGTTACAGGTACGAATTGTAAAGATTGTCCTCATAAACGTCATTCAATGCACAAAACGATACGTGACATATTGTGCTGTAAAACAGGCATCCGGCCCAAAATACAGTAAACTTAAAAAACAAATAGGAATTTTAACATGCATATAAGGTATGAATCTATAATTCCGTTGTTTAACAAAATTTGCAATGTTCTTCAGGTTTTTTGTCAATGAGCACAGATAAGAAACAAATTTATAAGTTTTCTCCATCCAACATATTATAACGAATCATAAACTATGCTTAAGAAATGTTCATTTTAAAATTCCAGTCAGACATTCCGCCGCATTACCTAGTGTGGGCATCATCAGACTCACACCATTACTCAATAAAAATAAAAGCGAAGTCAAAGGAAGGCATGCAGGCATTGTAGCCGAAGCTACAGTAACCAATAGTATTCACTGCAGTTATGTATGAGAGTAAGTAGTGGTTAACGTAATTTTCTTTGTATCGGTTTACCTGTCTTTACCTGACATGCCAAGCGGACCTCTACCGATGATGAGCTGTGTGTACTTTATAAACTGTTACTAGGAATAGAATGCTTATGTTGTATTACATAATTTGCATTTTTGTGACAACCGTTAAAATAAAATCATTATTAGTATGTATTAAGTTTGATAACCTATCATATTAACTATTGTGTAAAATAATATAGAAAAGTTTAAAAAACATAGTTCTATATTTTTTACTATGAGTTTATTTTATCAATATAGAATTTTAATGTCTACACCATGTTAACTATAAATAGACCAGCCACTGAAACATAAGCTAACCAGGAAGTTCTCATTGATAAATAAACGTTTGTTTGTTTGTTGGGTTAAACACCGTATCAACACATTGTATGGGTAATATATCGGCTGTCAGTCAACCTACTCACTGTTCCTGAAAAGGCTAAATCTCTGGATATAGTGGTTAACCAACTACTAAGCGCATACTTTCGTCAGTGACTAACAACTACCCTACATAATTACGAATCATTGGTTGGAGGGAGAATGGTTGTAGAAATAAATTAATGAAATTAAATATGAAAAATCAACGAAAGTATGCACCAATGGGGAATACAGTTCGTACAAAAAAAACCTGTTTATGTTAACAATACGATGAACTCATCCAAAACATGGAATACTCAGGATGAAAATAAACTGTTTTAGAGTATTACTTTGATATATTTTTATAAATGTCTTGCTGGTGTAATGGTAACGCGTTTTACCATAACAAACATGGTTTACTAAGGGGTGGTGGTTTATCCGCCACACTAATTTTGTTTAAACTTAAACTTCTTCATTTGATTGAACGCCTTTTTCTATATTACATATTCAATGGCGTTGTACAAAAAGATTAATAATAACAATAATATATAAGTAAAACCCTCCGCCATACACATTTACAATTACACAAAACAAGAAAATTTATCAACCATGATGTTATGCAGTGTGATTTTGCATTTTTTCAATATATCAAGTTTACAGGACCTAGATTAATTACAGTTTATGACACGAATTAATTTTTACATTTGATTTTATTCATTTGATATTGAAAGTTATTGTCCTGAACAGTATAACATGATGCTACTGTTAACCGGACTTGTCCTGAACAGTGTAACATGACGCCACTGTTAACCAAA
The DNA here is from genome assembly GCA_025267735.1 of Mactra quadrangularis. Taxonomy (NCBI): domain Eukaryota; kingdom Metazoa; phylum Mollusca; class Bivalvia; order Venerida; family Mactridae; genus Mactra; species Mactra quadrangularis. The sequence goes on along the minus strand of CM046311.1, from coordinate 6,868,099 downwards.
CAATTCCCTAAAGGTGTCGAAACATCACATTTAAAGGACCCTTAATACATTCCCAAAGGTATCTAAAGATCACCTTTAAATGGACTCCTTATTTTAAGCAGTAATTCAGTCATATAAAACAAGTTATGTTTTGACAGAGAGAGAGGCAGTCCTCTCATCCCACGTCATAACGAATTCATTTAATCACTTTATACGTTTGCCGTAGTATGTCAAGGCGTTAACTACTCACTTCAATTTTAGAATAGATCATAAAAAGTAGAGAAATAGTGAGTTTTCAATTGTTTTTTTAACAAATCCATAGTAGGTGATAATTTTATATCATATGGTTGCTTATTCCATAGCATGGGGCCAACTGTACTAAAGCTTCTGTCACTAATTGATTGTTTCTTATCTATTGGTAACACAAAATTCAGGTCTTTGAAATTGGCAGATCTAAGACCAGATCTGCTTTGTACAGGCTTTTGGAGAAATTAATTCAGATATGCAGGTGCATTTCCAGTAAAATCATTATACATGAAAGTACGTATTTTATAGTTGATTATTGCTTTGACTTGTTTAAATAAACTATCATTATCAATACTGCCCTGCCTATGAAATTGATTGGTTTATTTTACATGACTATCGAAAAATCAAAATCATTTCATTGCTATATCCGCATGAAATATACCAAAGGTAAATCAAACTGATCGTATCCGAGGTCCCACGCTACAGGCGTCAGTGCGTAGACGATGCTCGTACGTTTAACTACGAGTACAACCGGACGACTATAATAAGTTTTAGGGTGGTCATATTTGTTAATAGGCACAACGAATTGCAATTTTGCTTTAAATGACTCGGCTAGATTGAAAAGATTTTAATATATAAGAGTCATGTATTGCAATGTATTGCAATTGATTTGCAACTTTAAAAACCTATTTCTTGTGTTTATTAGGTGTTGACGTTAAATATTGAACACACCCTCAAATCATATTGTAAACAGACTAAAGTAGGATATATGATTTCGTCATGTGTACAGATAAGGAACAAAATTTAAACCTTATCCAAAAGATAACGTTTTATAAGAAATTGGTTATTACCTTTTAACTCAACTATAAAACGCTGCACCAGGGTAAATAGTAAAATAATGGTAAACAAACACAGAAGTATTTAATATATACTAGATGGGATCCCGTGCAAGCACGGGCTTTAGGTAATGACAGTTCTTGAAAATGTTCCTCGAAACAGGCATGGTTATTGATTTAATAAGGGAAATAACCGCTGCGGAGAGTTTGGTCTATTTTAGTTTTATCTAGAACTATTTTTAGACACAAAAAACCCCACTATTTTTGTTGATTTTTGGCAGTTTTTGCAAATATCAAGAGGCTTTGTCAAAAAAGAATTGTCAACTTGATATGCCGGTATAAAGGTGCTCCAGCGACAAACAAAAGATTTATTCAAAGCTGCGCAGTTTCTTCCACAAAACAGGAAACTCCAAAATTTAATAGTATAGATAAAGATAATATTTACACGTCGAATGATTCAACCAACCAAAATAAGAAATACTTCAATAGTGAATACAATTTTTCAGCAATGTTTCTTCTTTTTTTTCTTCATATGTTCACACTAGCCTATAAATAGCATTTTCTTGCATCCAATCCTCTGCACAAGTATTTTGTGCTAATAAGCTAGTTCACCGATCGACTCAATATCCGAATAGGAGTTTAAGAGGTAACGCTATAAATTCACCCGTTATGAAATTCCTGAGATAAGTTATAATGCAATGTATTGATTAAGAGCGATTCTACACTAAACAAAAGTTCTAACCGATCACTTTTCAAATTTTGACTATTTCATATCGGGACAATGGATCTTTATAAAATTTTGCTGAGGTGATTTTTTTATTTATTAAGCACGAATCTTCATATCCAGCGTACGACTTTCTTAAAAATCGGGTCGATACCGCAGTTGGTAGCGCGCCGGGATTTGGAATCTTGTGCCTGAAGGGGGGTGCGGGTTCGAATCCCACTCGGGGAAGTTACACCATTTCATGAAAATTTGACAATAATGTCGATTTTCTACCTATGATTAGATAATATGGAGAAATTTCCGGCCTTGTGGAAGGGTAGCTGAGTGCTGGTTACAGACAATGGTCCAGGAAAGCTAGGTTAGGTGCGCTGTACGCCGTAAAATGACAATTTTTGTTTTGACACGGCATTTAATCCAGTAAATAAAAAACAAAACAAAAAAAAAACTAAAAACTTTCTTAAACCTGCATTTGACTCATGACAAAGAAGAAAAGAAGTCTATGCACTAAAAACCCTTATCGTATAACTTGACGGACCCGCATAAAAAAGCATTTAAAGCGATTCGACGTTTACACGATAAAACTAAAAGTGAGGTCAAAGTCTGGCGTCTAGGCATTGTAGCTTATACTACAGTAGCCAAAGGGGCCTTATAGCATTATATCACTATAAGTATCAGACACAATGTTCAGGTTACACACCTAATTATAAATTGCTAAACTATCTAGCAGGGTATTAGATATATCACTATAAGTATCAGACACAATGTTCAGGTTACACACCTAATTATAAATTGCTAAACTATCTAGCAGCGTAATAGACACGGCAGTACTATATATAACTGCCCAAATATGAACGACAAAGATTTAATATAATACAATGCACGCATGCACGCTTGATCGCGTGTGATTTAATATATTGCCTAACACGCCAAGCGGACCTCACCAATAATTTACTGTATTTAGTTTATATACTGTACACAATAATTCACATCTAACGTTGTGGCATATAATTTGCATTTGTGTTACAACTGTTAAAATAAAACCATATAGATAAGTTGGTAATTTAATGTACAGATAGTTTATCAAGTCATGTAAAATTATATTTAAAAATTGCAAAAAAAATGCATTTTAAATCACCGAAAAAAAGTTAATTTGATTATAGAAAATTTCAATGACTAAGTCAGTTACTACAAATAATTAACTACACGTTATTAAAATATAAACTATTCAGGAAGTTAAAAGCTTGCAGTTTCAAATTACGCACATGATAAGAAAGCGAATGACACCATATAGTAAATTTTGTTTACAAAAATATTAAACAGATGCAGGACATGTCTTTACGTGTTTATATCTTTAGCATCTGCCGTTAACAAAGTTTCAAGTTACTTTCGTAACAGACTAAATTACCAACAGAAACAAGATGCATGTAATGTCTAAAGTATAAAAACATCGCTCGTAATTGTATGTGATATGTTATCAAAACTAGTTAAATCTAACTTAACTATTATATGAATATGATGATTCACCCAAAAATTTTTTTTTTATGGAACCAGTTATCTTTACAATCGCGTCAATAACAAAATATGGCTAATTACTCGTATTACATGTATCAGCGGTCGTATAGTTCTTTTCCCGTAATATCATCATCTAACATCATTTATTCCATTAACACCAACAACGTGTAGTAAAATCCCTATGAGAGCCCTGCGGCTGAGGCTTCTATATTTACTTCTTGTATACATTATGTCCGAGTAGATTTAAACAAGTAAGAACCTAACATAGTAAAAGCATATTTTCCCAAAAATAAACTTCTTATGGAAGCGTGTTTGTTTATAAACATTCGCATTTATAGCATATAAAATTAAACAGCTGTGGTATAATTTAATAGAACAATGCGGGGTGAACAAGCAACAATGTTATTAAGGAAACACTTGTTCATATTTTTTTATTTATGAAGAAATATTGTGTCCGCAATAAAAATGCTATTTATACAAAATACAATATTTCTTGAGCAACATACACTGGGAGGGACTAAAGTGTGTTTCTGTTCAGAGGATGTTGCTCTGAACTTCAGAGGTTCGATACAATTTAAATTACATCTGAGGGAACAGTCAGAAGCTTTAGTGGTGCAAAGTATCTGTTTGATAGAGGGCCGCTCTGCAGAGGTAATACTACAATAAAGATTTTAAAAAATGCTATCATCATTGCAGTATCTGACCGAGTAACTCCCAATTCCTGATAATCATGTTAAACCAACGTATTCTACTGTTTTTCCCATGGGAAATGTAGTCTGACGGTTAATACGAAATTACGAAAAAAGAACAATCTGACCAAACACAAATAAGATCATTTTTATTTCAGACAGATGTATACTTGATGGATTTGTCTCAATCTTGTGTATAATTGGTTAATAGATTACACCGAATATTTAGAATCTAATCTAGTAAACACTGTTATGAATGTACTGGGTAGGGATGTTCTTAAAGGAATATATGAAAATGAGGTTGTTTTTGGTCATTTCATACCTAGAACGTCTATGATAAGTCTACCACAGTAATTTAAAGATATTTGATTAAGAATGTTCAATCATGTTTTCAAGTAAAGGACCGTATATATACGGAGAAAATAATATGTAATTTCATTTGGATGTTTTTTTTCTTGCTATTTAGAATAAAATTAAATGTTATTTCATTTTTTATCTGAGTTTCGTGTTGATGCACCTCCCCTGTCTCAACAACTTTATCCCTGGTTGTCTTGTATACTGATCTATCAATCAGTCTAGGAAGTATTTTAATCGTAACTTATAAGTATATAGTCTTGGACACGTATTATTTTCATGCAACCACCACACTGATCCTTCATGTAGAACTCGGGTATTTATTTACTACTGAGTGAAGTCGAGCAATATTACGTATTGTTGCTCAAGGGAATTAGCAGTGTCCCTCGGTTAACAAATGGCTTGTAAACCCTTTTGTGTTAGTTTCACCAATGGAATATTTCTACTTGAAGCCATTGATACCTTATATGCGCTTTCTTAACAATAATGAAAGTATCCAAAACACGAAATTGCAAGCTTCACAACTTCAATACTTTGTACAGAGCTATAAATGTTGTCACTAAGGGGTATAAAGATTTTGATTAAAGTAAGATGACAAATAAAATGACAAAGTATTCTTAGTGTAATCTCAAATTTGCAGATTGTATTAATAAGTCAGTTGCATTTTTTATACAAAACCAATGATGCAGTTTGCTAGCAAAGAATGTGTTCAGATGATACTGTTAATAAAAATGTTATTAATCAAATCGCTCTAAATTTGAAAGTACATGTATTACTTACTTGAGCTTATTTAAGGGATTTACACTCCATATTATCGTCTATTACAGTTTGAACAGTTTTAAAAGTCACTTTATTTCAGTTCCTGGTTATCCCAACATTTGTCAAGTCTGTTTTTAAAACTATCAGAAATTCTATAGTTTTTAAACTAGGTGCAAGCACAATGCAATCTGGTAAGTATTCCTACTTGATTATTCTCACTACACAGTGTTTAATTTCACTTTTAAGGGAAAGAAGGAGGTGTCTTATTGAAAAGAAAATGGCGACAAAAACGAAATAGAGGAACTTTATTTCCATCATTTTTTTTAAACTGAAGAAAAATTACACTTACATCGTGATATGTTCTGTCGTCTTACTCTAAATTACAATCATTGAAACAATATTCGTTGAGATTGCTCATTGCTATGTAAGAAATTTAAAAAAAAAATGTTTAAGAGTTGATTTACATAAGAATTAAATTAATGTAAAAGGGAAAATACACACGTTTAAGCAGGGAACTGACTCACTTTCGGTACCAATATCGCTTTCGACATTGCTGTAAATTATGTATTGCTTACAAGTTGAGTTAAGCCCTTAGCTCAGTTGGTAGCACTCAAGTCTACCGATCGAGGGGTCGCGGGTTTGATCCCGGGCGGGGCATACTTTCGTGGAGCTTAGTCATGAACGGTCATTCTTCCTCCTACTAATGATTCTTAATTATGTAGGGCAGAGGTCAGTCACTGACGAAAGTATGCGCTCAGAAGTTGGTTAACGGCTAAATCAAGAGCGTGAGCCTTTCCAGAAGGAGTGAGTAGGTTGACTGACCGCCGTTATATGACCTATACAATGTGTTGCTACGGCGTAAACCCAAAAAAATAATAGTTGAGTTATATCATGGATCGAAATATACAAATGGTGATATTTACATTTTTCATTATGATCGATAGAACTTGATGTTCTTGACAAAAAAATTTAAATAATCTCATCGTTATTATTATTTGCTTCTACGTGTAGTTTTATTGAGATCTTATTGTTGTCAAGACGTTTTTGATGTTAACAAATACAGACATCATGACAAAAACGGTCAACCTATTTGCTAATAATTGTTTTATCTCAACAAATCATCTTATAGACTGTCTCTTAAAATGCAAACATTTCCAACATCTGTGAAATTAGGTTCATATAAGTCTAGTATCAATCGTATAATTACATTACGAAACAGACTGTTGAATTTGTAATTAGAGAAACAATTCTGTTACGTCATGGAACTCCTAATGTGTTTAATCGGTTTCATATGTCAAATATGGACATCAATGCGTCTCCGATATTCTAATCTTCCCTATAAGAACTAAGCTAAAGCAGCCTCGATGCAAATTAGTTATTCATCTTCAATCAACTCTAGTATTTGTTGTGTTTTAATTGATTTCTATGTCATCTGCAGTCTTGATTTTGAAGAGGTATTGTACCATAATTCATAATTTCCCCTTTTTGTTAAAATATTGACTATTTTGTACATAGATTAAAATAAAATAGTGCCAAAACTTATCTTCATGACCCCCTGTGATTACAATAGTAATACATGACCTATGCTTTAGAAATTAGTTGGCAACATTAAACATGCACGTAACAATTACTGTATCAATGTACGGCTTAGTTCGTATACTTTCGGTGATGTTCGCCGCCTCAATGAATGACAATGTGAACTATGGATAGAGAAGTAACGATTTGATTATATTAAACGTTTTGTCGTGCAGCGGTTAAGCACCGACCTGTCTATCCAAATACCCCGGATTCAATTTCTCTTTAGGTTGTTACATTATGTCGCAAACACCAGTAAAATATCAGCTACACAATAACATACTTATTACATTTAACTAAATTAATAAATATCAATAATGCATTATTTTGGATCGAATTTGTGACCACTAGATTGTGCGTTCATGCGTTTAACCACTACACTAAGTCCTTACATGTTTCTTAGCTTGAAGTAATATATTCGTTGATTAACGGAGATTTCTATCGAAAACTTTGTATACAGTGCATGTTTAAGTTTGCCGTATAGAAGTGTTTAAACGTCATTTCCTTAGTCTAAGCAAAAAGTCAATCGATATACCCGTAAATAATCATTATTACGGTTATCAACTTAATTAATATAATATTGTACAATAAAAGAGGTCAAAGGCTGGCATGCAGGCATTGTAGCCGAAGCTACAGCAGCCCATAGCGTTGTGAGATTGAAGTTGCTTTTGTTTATTTCAACGGAGTCTTTGCCCAACATGCCAAGCGGACCTCACATATGTTGGATATGTATCAAGCTTATATACTATACACGGGAATAAACAACTTACGTTGTATTACATAATTTGCATTTTTGTGCCAACCGTTAAAATAAAAACATAATGAGAATGTATAAAGTTTAATTAACTGCTATCTTACCTATTATATAAAATCATATTAGAAAAATCATATAACATATTTCAAAAATTCTGACAACAAGTTTATTTTATCAATATAGACTTTTAATGTCTACAACACGTTAACTATAAATAGATCATTCACTCTCAATGATATGCTACGAGACGTTTACAACATAAGCTAACCAGGAAGTTCTCATTGATCAATAAACGTTTGTTTGTTGAGTTTAACATAGTAGCAACACATTGTATGGGTCATATAACGGCGGTCAGTCAACCTACTAACTGTTCCTGGAAAGGCTAAATCTCTGGATATAGCTGTTAACCAACTGCTAAGCGCATGCTTTCGTCAGTGACTGACAACTGCCCTACATAAGTACAAATCATTGGTAGGAGAGAGAATGGCTGTAGAAATTAATTTATGACCAAGCTCTACGAAAGTATGCCTGACCAAAGAATCGAACCGACGACCCCTCGATCAGTAGACTTTCGTGCTACCAACTGAGCTAGCCGGGCGGAGCATAAATAAACGTAGTTCGTTCAATACACTTTATCAAATACTCTTCGTACAAAAACGCCTGTTTATATTAACAATAGGATGAACTCATCCAAAACATGGAATACTCAGGATGACAATAAGATATTTTGGAGTATTAATTGTGATATATTTTTATAAGTGTCTTGTTGGTGTAATAGTAAAGCGTTCTACCATTACAAACATGGTTACCAAGGGATTGTGGTTTATCAGCCACACTAATTTTGTTAAATTAAACTTCACAACTTTCATTTTCAATACTGTCCTGTCTTTGGGATGGATTGGCTGAATGTTTACATCGTTTTTATCTTTGTACACACGTCTAGTCGTATTATTAGATCATGAATATTCATAAACTTTAGATAATAAACGTACGTTAATAGAAGAAGTAAGAGAATGTACATCATCATTTATTGCTGATAAATTACTCATGTAACATTCAATAATAATTATAAATATATCACTGGCACCAGAGTCCTCACACTCGTTAAATACGCACATATATAATATTTTGTCATCAAACACAATTAAAAATCGGCCCCGTATACATTACCGTTTACGAATTGAAACTATATATGTACTTTCAGTATATTATATATTAGGTGGTGAACATGTATGTATGCACAGAGAACTATAGGGAAATAACTTATGATCATAAGATATGGACTCAAGTGCTATTGAAATACATGTACTGCAGTTTGTACATGGTAAATTTGTGCACAATGATTTAAGGATTGATTTTATAGTAACCGTGTTTCTTCAAATAGTATCAGTCAATTTGATGATATTTAATTAGCATAAACGCAGAGGGTTTAATATGCTTCTAAAATAGATAGTATATATAATTTTTTTGTGACGTACACATCTATAGACAATATAAATTAATCAGTCTTAACTAGGCGATAAAACTACTTTTAATCTCCCCCTGCTTAATGCTAGTGACTTTGCAAGTTACTGTGCTTCAGTACAGGTATTCTATTTATCATGAATCTGTCTTTCATCGTCTCTCAATTTCGTTTAATATGCTAAACAAATATTCTATATCGCTATTGATTTTGACAGTTTATTAACGCTTGTATGAAAAGTGATGCGGGAATAATCTATTGAATGTCGAAACAGACTGAAGTAGGATATAAGACTTCAATTAATAAAATTTTTAATAATGTTACTTTTCTTTTCTGCAAATTCCAACACAAGCCTATGAAAAGCAGTAGTTCGCTTTTAATCCTTTGTACGCATTTTTTATGCTAATAACCTAGTTTACCAGTAAATCTACTTAATATCTGAGTAAGACTTTGAAGGGTTGACGATCATAATTGACCGACTATTAATTTTCTGAAAGGGAAAATTGGTAGATTGTTTTTGCAATTTTAGTTGTAATGCACTGTGTTGCATAGAAAACGATATTTTGATTATCGAGTGACTTTATATTTAGAGTATGAATTTATTAAAGAGAAAATTGAATCATGACAAAGAAGCAAACATATTAGATGTCTCTGCATAACAACCCTTACCTTTCAACAAGACAGACTGGCATTAATAGCCATTTAAAGTGATCCGTCGTTTACACAGATAAAATTAAAGGTGAGGTCAAAGTCTGACATGTAGGCATTGTAGCCAAAGCTACAGTAACCATGGGGGAATAGGTGCTGGTAACAGACAACAAATCGCAACAAGCAACCTATTAAGAAACGATATTTGGGTCATTTGCCTAACACGCCAAGCGGACCTCATCCCTGTTTCTCTGTATTCAGTTTATATACTGTACACATGAATTAACATCTAATGTTGTGGTACATAATTTGCATTTTTGTTACAACTGTAAAAATAAAACCATACTCATTAATTGTTAGTTTGATACACTGCTAGTTTATCAGATTATATGAAATTATATCTAAAATTTGCAATATAATATAAATAATAGTATTTTAAATCCCTTGAAAAAAAGGAAAATTGTTTATAAAGAAGTTTACAGTTTATATCAGTCACAGTCAATGATTTGCTACAAGTTGTTTAATTTACATGCAAATCAGGAAGTTTAAAGCTGGCAGTTTCAAATTTCGTAGATGATGAGAAAGCGAATGACACAACTTAGCTATATGGTATACAAAAATACTTCAATAATGCAGGTCATGAAGAAAATCTCAACGTGTTCATGCCTATCCTGTTTTAAAGACAGTTTTAATTATCTATCGTAATAGACTACTACCACAAGAAAAAGTGGTATATTATGTCTAGAGTATGAAACAATGTAATTATATGGGATATGTTATCATAATATGTTTAAACTAACGTAGAAAAATGATTCACCCAAAATATTTTTAATGGAACCGGTTATGTTAATTATTGCTTTCTTACATATAACAAAAACAAGTTGGTAGTATCATTTAACATAACAATGCGGCGAGATCAAGCAATATTGAACCAATCAATGTTACACTTGTTCACACCTTTATATATATATGAATAAAAAACATAGCGTCTGCAATATAAAATGCTATTGATATAAAGTACTACATTTCTTAAACAACACCCACTGGGAGAAACAAGAGTGAGATACTGCTCTGAGGATGTTGATCGACAGAGGTTAAATTCAATTAAAATGGCATATAAGGAAATGTCAGAAGCTTTTGTTGTGCAGATGATTTGCATGATATATTGCCGCTTTGCTGAGATTTTACTGTAGTAAAGATCGTCAAAAACTTTTAGAATCTACATAACACAAATGAGAAGAAAAAATGTTAATATTATATCATTATTTAGCCAAGTAACTCCCAATTCCTGACAACCACGTTAAATCATTTTATTCTACTGTATTTCCTATGGGATATGTAGTCCGACGTTTATTACGGAATAAAAAGAAACAATCTGACCAGATCATTTTAAATCCAGAAAGATGTACACGAGACATGATTTTTCGTATTTGATCCATTTGTCTCAATCTTTGTTTATAATTAGTGAATAGATTACACTGAATATTTGGAATCTAACCCAGTAAATGCTGGTATTAATGCACTAAGTGAAGACGTTCTTAAAAATATATATGAATGTAATATCGTTGGGTCATGTTGGGTAAATTTATACCTATGACTCTTATAGTATGCTTATCACGTAAGATTTCTGTCAAAGAATATTAACTCACATTTCTATGTACTACCGTATAATCGACATTATATATTTATGCATTTATGATATACTTATCACTAAAAAAGAAAAAGATTTTGGTCAAAGAATGTACAATCACATTTTTCAAACCAACGGTATTATCTACATGTTGGAATTATGCATTTTCATTTTGATGTTTAATGTTTCGTTCTTTGCAATTTACATGTGTAATAAAGTTACAGAAATGTAATTTTATCGCCAAATTTTATGATGATGCACGTCCCCTGACTCAACAACTTTGCCCCTGGTTGTCTAGTCTACTGGTGGTTCCTATTCGATCAATCTCCGTGAGGAGTCTTTTACTCCCAAATATGTCAGCCACATTAATCCATTTCAATGATATAATCTTTAAAGGTACCCATTTTCACCTGAGTGGAGTGAACTAATCGTAGATAAATTTCAAGCTCTATATATATACAACTAGCAGTGTCTTTCCTGGGGTTTAACCTGAAACTCCTCAATCCCTGCGCTGGCCATTCACACCTTAAATGTTTCCTTCAGTATAATAAAATATATGCGGAGCCTGAAATTGAATGTATCACAACTAAAATAATATTCATATGCATTGCCAATGTGGGAGTATTAATTCTTTTATTAATTTCAGATGGCAATTAAATTAACAACTTTTTCTTAGTTCAAATTCTTTGCAGACTTTATTAATAATTCAGTTGCATTTCTTGTTCAGCTAAGAAAAATGTCTTGTAGTTAGCTAGCAAAGGATGTGCTCAGATTGTACTGTTAATGGTAAATCCTAAATCAAACTTCTCTAATTGTAGACCTTTATTCATTATACGATTCTCACTGTACAGTGTTTAATGTCCCTATTAGGGAAAACATTGCATGGCCTTTCTAAGATAAAAATGCTACAAAAATGAAATTGGGGCAAATGCTATAATCCTTCATTTTCAATACTTAAAATAATTTCACTAACAGAGGAACATTTTCAAAGGAACATTTCTGTCTTCTTACTTCAACTTTCAACTATTAAAACAAAAATCTTTTGAGATTACTCATTACTGTGTAAGAAATTAAAAACAAATGCATGTAAAACTGTAATATTTGTATAATTACTGTGTAATATGGGGAGAATATCTTGAAGGTAAAATAATGGACAACACACAAATAAATTTTCTATAATCTATTAATCTAAAGATGTTAACATGTACTCTTGAATACTATCATATTCCAACTAACTAATCTGAAACTCTCTAAGACTCTATAATGAGGTGGGCGGAGCTTAACTAAAATCCGCATGATCGGTGGTCAAGTAGTTAGATACACTGCAAAAACGCTACAAGGGATTTTGATTCATAAAGTGGAACTTCAAAATGATCTGAAACGTCGCTGTAAATTATTTAAGGCTAACTAGTTGAGTTATCACATGGAACTAAATAAACAAATATTGTATTCAATTAAACTTGATGTTCTTCTACCAGTTTCTACTTCTACCAGTTACTGGCCAAATTCAACAGACTGAATATAACTGCCAGGTGGTTGCGCAAAAAGAGAAAGAAAAAGAGTTAAAAGTAAGAGTATATACAAGTTAAAAAGGATAAAAACAATGATGCAAGGATGAGACTAGATAAAGTTTGGCTAGTTGAGCTTTAAAAGCATCAACAGAGCCGACTGATGTAATATCATAGGGAAGACTGTTCCATTCTTTAATGGTTCGTGGGAAGAAAGACTGTTGGTGATGTGTTGTAGAACAGTGAGGAATCTTGAAGGCATGTTCTTGTAGATGTCTAGAGCGACGGTTGATAGGAATGAGTCGATGGGTCTTGTTTATAGCTACTTGGTTGCTGTTGATCTTGTAGAGCATGGTGAGTCTGCTGATTTTGCGTCTGTCCTGAAGTGATTGCCATTCTAGGTCTTGAAGCATCTCTGTTACACTTGATCTATTTCTAAAGCTGTTTTTGACAAAGCGGGCTCCCCTTCTTTGTATCTTTTCAATAGATTCTATGTCTTTTTTCTCATAGGGGTCCCAAACTGATGAAGAGTATTCCAGAGTTGGACGAACTAATGATTTATATGCAGTTTCTTTGGTTTTAGAGGATGAAATGAGGATGATTATTAAGAGTGAGTCCTAGGTACTTTGCTGAAGAAACATGATGAAGTAGATGACCGTTGAGAGTGTAATTGTACTTGATGGTTTTCTTCTTTCTCGAGATGGTGAGAACTTGGCATTTGTCAGGGTGAAAAGACATTTTCCACTTTTTTTCCCAGTCGGATAATAAGTTGAGATCATGTTGTAGTTTTTCACAGTCCTTGTTGCATGTTATGGTTAGATAGACAATGGTGTCATCTGCGAAAAGACGGACAGAAGAATGTAGAGATTCAGTTATATCATTGATGTAGAATAAGAAGAGACTGGGTCCCAGAACAGATCCTTGAGGTACACCTGATTTTACTGGTACCGATTCTGATGATTCTCCATCCAAGACAAATGTTTGAGTTCTGTTGCTTAGAAATGATTGGATCCAAGAGTTGACTTTTCCCTTTATTCCATAGTGTTTAAGTTTTTGAAGAAGAAGACCATGAGAAACCTTGTCGAAAGCTTTTGAGAAGTCCATGATTAAGATGTCTGTTTGATGTCCATTTTCTAAGTTGTTGGAGATATCGTCTGTAAATTCTAGTAATTGTGATTCACAGGAGCGACCTTTTCTAAATCCATGCTGAAGTGGGTATAAAATGTTGTGATGTTCTGCATGTTTCATAATATGACTGGTGATACAATGTTCCAATATTTTACAGCAAATACAAGTCAGTGAGATCGGGCGGTAATTTTCTGCGTTGTACTTACTGCCTTTCTTGAAGATTGGAGCAACATTAGCAGTACGCCAGTCTTGAGGGATGGTGCTAGTTGTTAAAGTACAACTCAACAGGGGGTCTAAAAGTATGTGTTTCTTTTACTTATTTGAAAGAATAATATGTAATTAGATCATGGACCTTTAAAGTTGACATATCAAACAGCGGTCTGGTTCCTAATTTCTTTGTTAAAACCCCGATTTTCGAGGGTTCGACATGACTGATCTCCCCTTAATTCGGCGTCCGTTGCTAACGAAGCAAGGGAGATAACTCTTGCCAAAATCAGTTATGAGTAAACATGGCGGCATTGTTTGATTTTTTAACGTCCTGTCTCAGTTCGATTTTTTCGAATTGGGATATATAATTGGTTTATTACCGGGTTGAGTTGACTCCGGATTTTAGGTGTGTTTGGCCTGCTAAATAAAAACATGCATGACCGCTGATAAACGCTGGAGACTGTATTGGGTTTAGTCAGATACAACGATGAACAATTTGTCAAACTTGCAATCTTGTCCAGCTTCCAGAACCAGATGTTTGATAGTTAAGAAGTAAAATTTAAGATATGACAGTAGTTTTATAACACAGTAAGTATCGATTTCGTGTAGTATTATCGTAAATAAGTATTTTTTTATTCACAAAACCATTTTGGATTCGTCCTAAATACTTTCGTCAATGCTACCATTATTGGTCAAACCTAAATAAACCTTCTTTAGTGCAGTCTGTGTACATTTTTATTTGCAGTAATAATAAGAAAAATTTAGTATTTAATGAAATCTGACCATAATATTGATGTTTCACATGATTGATACATCGATTTGTCCGCGTGAAGCACGTTCAAATTGATGGGGTGGAGGGGTACTGTCTGTTGTGGGGCTTTTATAAAAATATTCAATTTTGATTAATAATGAATTTATTTGAAGTCAACCCCATCTGATCTAAACATGTTTAGTTGTAATCGCTGCACCAAATATTTCAATGCTCAAGATGTAGATAGCTTTATCTCTCATAAATTAACATTCAGGGGTGGGACTTTTATAAAGCAAATTTGCACACATTTATGATCGTCATTATTTGTGCAATCTTTTTGTGACAACTAATTATTCCATTCAGGTGTTATGATTGTACGTCATCAAGTTTTATTATTGTTTGAATAATGTGTTTATTTTGTACATTGTAGGAGTAGTGTGATGTCAATAAAATACTTAATCCAGGAAGATATAGCTCCTCTTGTGTACTAGTTGGATTTATACAATCATGCAGATGCTCAAAATATAAATACATGTTTTTAGCAGCAGCATTTTTTATTCATGTAAGTATTAAATATTTGTCTGGTTAATGCAACACTGCCCTAATACTAGTTGACAAAATTTTCACCAGGCTTGAAAAATATGGCACATCTGTTTAAATTTTGATCTTAAAGGAAAAAATCAATCAGGTTGTGTTGTCACTTAAACAATCAACTCTGGTTATACCCTTATATTTTCATGTAAACCATGGAATTAAGTTTTAAATGTATGAATTATTTTTGAAAAATGAATTAGAGCAGTGTTGAAATAATAATAATCTAACAGGTCCTTCAACATTTGGACTGTTACAGTACAGTGGTTATGCAAAAAATTATTTTAGTCTGAACATGATACATCATGTTTACTTTCAATCAAGAAAAGCCTATGTAATAAATGTGAAGCACATATATCTGTGCTTTTTCTAGATATGATGAGGAACTTGGATGTCTCTTCAATAAGAAAAGAGTAACTAACTATTCATGGACCCCCTTTATCATCAGTTGTCCAGACAAAATGATTTTTTTGAATTTAAATGAGAAAAAACACAACTTAATTTTAAAATATTTATTTGTCTACAAAAATTCAAATAATACTTCTTTCAACTGCTTATGTGAATTATCATAAGATAGCATTTAAAAGGTTCACACAGGTTTGATACTTTATTATTACTTAAAGTTGACTAGCATTCCAGGAGTCAGTTATTGATGTATCATCTTTTTGTCACCATAAAGTAATAACTTGATTTGTACATTCCAATGATGTGTCAAGTTTTTTACAGCAGGTTTACTACTCTATCAGCATCCTAACTTGTTAAAAATAGTCTGTCTGAAAAAAGAAAATGAACATAAAAGAATTATTTTCATTTTGTAATATATCATATTCACAATAATTTATAATTTCAGGATGTGCATCATCAACAAACATCAGAGATTTTCTGTTTCAGTTGTAAGAAGATTATATTCATTTAAAAGATTTAAAATATCAGAAGTTCTCCTCAAGTCATTCTTACTTATATCATTCAGCTTAGAATAGACTAGCTTAAAACTGATAATTGGCTGCATTATTCACAACTGTGCAGAACATTTCTAGCCATTTGTGATCATTTGTTTTACAGTCCATGCATAGCCATGTTTATCATATTACTACATGTGTCATTTTTATACAAATGTTTATAGTTTTGATATTAAAATATAATAATATAGTGATTTGTGTTTGTCTTTACAAAACTTTCTTGTAATAAATGTGCATAAATATGCATTTCAATTTGTTGATTCAACAAGGAGAACATAAGATTGCCTTGTGAAATGTTAGAAATATGAGCCCTTGAAACTAATTCCAAATTATTCAAGATATATTTGTAGCTTATTCTTGACATGTATTAATTGCACTTGACATTCTAATTGCCTTCTACTAATACTGGGAGGTATAATGAGTTTTGACTCTGAAAGCTGAGGTTGATTTTCAGCCATAAGTTCCTTAACATATGTCAAAAATTGACAAAAAGACTTCTTGCAAGTAGATCTAGTCAATTTTCAACTTATTGAGCAACAGTAATAGAATTCTGATAAAAATACACAAAATATGGAAACTTGTAAGTAAAGTTGGCTCTCAATTTGAGTCAAAGTGTTATGAAATAGTCTTAAATGTAGTATTAAACCATCATAAACATAGATTTACCTGATTGAGCTGAAGCAGAGTTGCATACTTGGCATTGCATTATGATATACAATTACATAAGATATTGTGTCTGTCAGGAACTCTGAAAAAAAAACTGTAAAAACTAAAAAGCCTATCAGATACTCTTTTATAACTGGTTTATTCTGGTTGTTGGAAAGCGAAAGTATCACAGTTACTTTCATTTCAATGTTCTTGAAAATAAAATAAACAGGAGGGGGAGCACGGATGTTTGTCTACCTGAAAGAACCGCCCTTGAAATGTTTCTTTCAATTTAGTAGTGGGACACCCCGTTGATTTTCCAAAGGTAGATTTAATGATTCAGTATTTAAACAATGAAATACAAGATAAAGGTAAAGCACAATGGCATAGAATGACCCTATGTGTATTTAATTTAGTTATTTCTCAGAAACAAGAATCATTCACAAGGCTACAATGTTCCGAAATTTTCTTATTCTACATTCCGTATGAATACTGGGTCTTAGAACAGACGCTGACATGACGAAATGCAAGCTAGTTGAATTCAGTGAAAATCAAGCACGTTTTTATGACAGTTGAAAGCCTTTCCAGTCGTTTGATAAGCTTTATATTCCAATAAAAATGACTAAGAATTACTATACTAACCATGAATGACGGCAATTCTTCATCTGAAAGTGATGTTGACAAACAAAAACAAAATCTTGAAAATGTCGTCATCATTGGAAAAGTTATTTTTGGAAAACGTAAATTAGGTCATGCCGGCCAGACACCACTATAACTTCACGAGGAGTAATATTGATTATTTCCCTTTGAGTTAAGTAAAAAATTTCCTTTCAAGGTATTGAAAAGTTTGCGGTCTCTAAAAACAAAAAAGTTATTCAAATTTTATTTAAAATTCGACGGATACAGTGGCTCATAAAATGTATTTCACGCAAGCGTGATTTTCGTACATAATGAGTACAAACTACTACGTGGCCGAGCAGAGTTAACGAAGTGCATTATGAGAATGCACGTGCTGTACGTGCAAAGGGAGGTAACTCCAAAATCAAGGGCAGGTAACACACTTAGCAACGCTAAAAGAACGACTTTTAACGGCCCCTTGTGCCGTTGCTAAACGTTTCCTGACCAAAATACATGCGTCATATATCTTAGAATTGTCATTTTTATTGTATCAGCAAAAAACCTAGGCATGTTTGACAGCGTGTTGAGTTCTACTTTAAGGAGTAGTTATAGATTAGGGTGAGGATTGGAGCTATAGTTCCTGATAATTCTTTCAGTACTCTAGGATGTATAGAGTCAGGCCCTGCTGCTTTACTAGGATTGAGAGAATTCAAGATTTTTTCTATTCCAGCTATTGTTATGATGATTTCTGAGATTGATGGAGATTCTTGGCCATTCATGTAGTTGTTATTGGTAAACTGTTCATCTGTACATGGTGTAGCTTCAGTGAAGACAGATTGAAATTATTGATTAAAAATGTTGGCTTTAGATTTTATATCTGTGTGTAGTTGTCCATTACTACGTAGTCCTGTTATGGTTGAGTTGTCCTTTTTTCTATGTTTTATAAATGTCCAGAATCGTTTTGAGAATGAAGTATCATTAGTGTTGTTGGTGGTGGTGGTATCAAGTGAAATCATACTCTCTACATAAGACCAGTAGGTTTGACGAAGTTTCTTCTGCAGTGTTGTTTCATTTTCTTGAAGTTTTTAATGTCGTCTGGATGTTTGGATTTGGATTTCTTTTTATATAATCTGTCTCTTTTCTTAATCATTTTCTTGATTTCTACGGTTATCCATGGTGCAGAGTCTCTAGGTTTAGCAGTTTTATGGGGAATGTGTTTGTTGATACTGTTAGTTAATCCAGTTTTGAAACTAGACCATATATGTTCAATGTCTTCCTTTCTTTCAATTTGTCCTAAGATGGTGGAATGTATCGTTTGGACCTCTTCTTTGATAGTATCCCATCTTGCTTTATTGTATAGAGGTACTTTCCTTGGTTTTTGATGATGTAACAGGGGAGAGATGTCAAGCTCCAATAAGACAGAGTCATGGTCTGAGATTCCTGGCATTACAGATGTCCTAAGTACTTTTGAGGGTGTATTTGTCAAAACAAGTCTAATATGCTGTTATTTCTGGTTGGTTCTTCGACAAGTTGTATCAGTCCATTATCATCAAGGCAGTCTGCGAATTGGTAATGTAGGTTTGCATGGGTGGTGTTAGGTAGTAATGTTTTGTTTTTCCAGTCCCATCCAGGGAAGTTAAAATCTCCTCCAATTAGGATGGTACCATCTTTAAATGAGGATGCCCTGTTAACAGATTCTTCAAATTCTTGTAGACTGTGAACATTTTTTGTATGCGGATGATAGACGGAGCAAAGGAATAAGCTTTTAGATCCTACAATATTAATTTTTGCCCATATGATTTCACAATCAGTCTGGAGTTCAGGTACATCTGAGCTTAGGTAAGTATTTTTTATTGCTAGGAGAACACCACCTCCTGTACCTGTTGGTCTATCTCTACGCCATATGGTAAAGTCTGGTGGAAATATTTGACTGTTAGTAATACTTGGATCTAACCAGGTTTCAGTAGCAATGATGATATCAGGCTTTGTGCAGTCTATTATGTTTTCTATCCTATCTTGCTTCTTTTTAATAGATTGGCAGTTGATGTTCAAGATTCTAAGGGGAGGTCTGTTTTCTGGCTTTTCTTTCGATTTGGTTTTCTTGCCAGGTGTAGAAGAGTGTTGTGGTTTGATCTGGTGATTTGAGCTAGGACTGGGAAGGCTAGTATTGCTAATGTATAGAATGCTGTATGGATTGACAGAAGAGAGAGAATGTAAATCAAAGCAGATTGTGCTGTAATTTGGGTTGTTGCAGATAATACAATCCCATCTTATGGCACTGTCTTCATTTAGTATGCTTTAGGTACCCGAATGGACGTCTTGGCAGTCAATATGGTACCATTGGTCACATGTATCACATACCACAGCTTTATGATCCCAGGTGACAGGTTGGTCACATGTGCCACAAGGATAGAGAGTGCTGTTATTGGGTCCAGGGTTAAGTTCTATGTCATTGGCATTAGCTAAGCTGACGAGAAGCAGAAGAAATAAATGGTTACTTGACTTCCAAAAGTTTGTAAATCTTGGTTTAGCATGGTATTGTGAGTAAATGATGCTGAGAAGCTTAGGTTGGCTCAGAATATTTTTGGCCTGGGTGAATACTAACCCACTGGAGTAATCTTTTACATGCTGTTTACTTGGTGACGAAGACTTCACAATACTCAGTAAAAACAGGAAGTATAATGTTAATTTCATCTTCTTCAAAGTGGAGGTAATAAGCGTCTTTAGTTTCATAGGTTGTTTACAAATGGCGATCTTCGTGTAACCGGAAGTTGGGTATCAGGGTGAAAAAATGTCAAATCTTCTATCTTCAGGACTTTTACCCATGTGTTTCGTACTTATTCAATGTAAAAACATCATAATTCTTGATTCATATAGAAATTACATCAGCAAATTCTAGTCAAATACAAAATTTAATTGCTATTTCTAATAATGTGATTCAAGTTTTATTGAAAGCTAATTGTTGTCAAGAAGATGTTGATATTGGCCAGTACAGACATCATGATATAAACGTTTAATTTATTTCCTAATGATTGTTTTATTTCAACTAATCATCTCTTAGACTGTCTTTAAAAATGTCAACATTTCCAACATCCGTCAAAATTAGGTTCATATTAGTCTGTATCAGTAGTACAATTACATTACGATACAGACATTTAAATTTGTAATTAGAGAAACAATTCTGTCACGTCATGAAACTCCTTATGTGTTTAATCGGTTTCATATGTCAAATATGGACATTAATTGCAACTCCGATATTCTAAACTTCCCCAGAAAAACAACTCAGTTGGTTGTCCATATCTGAAACTTTTGAGCTGGAACTAAACGAAATACATTTCAGTTAATTTTGCTAAAGCAGCCTCAATGCAATTTAGTTATTCATGTTCTATCAACTCTAGTATTTTTTGTGGTTTTAATTGATTTCTATGTCATCTGCAGTCTTAATGTTGAAGAGGCATTGTACCATAATTCATAATTTCCCTTTTTTTAATAAAATATTGACTATTTTATACATAGATTAAAGCACAATAGTGCCACAACTTATCTTGATTTATACCATTTCTAAAGTACAATCATAATTGAAGTTCAGAAATCGTTAAAACTGGTTGTTCAATATAAAGTAAAAACAACATGTAAATGTTTCAATTGAAACAAGAAGGCATGCATTGAAATAATTAATTACAATTATTTGTCTGGTGTGGTCGCTGTCAACACGAAACAATGCATGTGAAGAAAATTTAGTTCCGCTTCAAGGCATTCAGAAATTCTGTGTTCATCTTAGTACAGATTCAACAGCAAAGTTTATTCTATATCGTACTTAGATGTGTTTTCAAATTTACTTTTCTTAACACTGTAATTATATTTGGTTACTTAAACAATAGTAAGAGGCTCTCGTAACCACTTTTTGCATGGGAATTTATGTTCACTGGCATCATTACAGAGGCATTGTATTAATACAGTTGCACGCTGTTTCATCCTGATATATGATCACATATTATGCTGGTGAGAAAAGAGCTACAGTTACAAACTGTGTCCAAGCAATCTTGCGAATTGGAAATGTTAAGTGAGAATATCGGTCCTAATTAGGGAAATGTCCCTGTATAGAAGTAAAAACTAAATAATTAAATTTGCAGCTGTCTTATCTGATTAAAATTATTTCACAATGGAATGACGATTTTTAGGACTTACGCTCATTGCGGTCTGAAGCGTATCAGAATTGAAATTACTTTTATTTCTTTAATCATAAAATTAATGGTGAATATCTGATGTTTCACCTGCTTTTCATCTGATATAGACTGTCAGAATTATTATTTACAAATTGGCATTGGTGTACCAAATGTCAACTCTTTCTTCGTGGATTTAGCAGCGGAAACCGTCGTCATAATTGCTTTGGAAGACTGAACTTTGTACTACTATGAAAGTATTATAGTGACAAGAGTATCACTTAAATGTAAATTAACTTTACACCAGGCAAGACAGTAAAAATTTATGAAGCTGACAGTTTGTGCTTTTACATATTGCCTGATGTTCAAGTATTAATCGTGTTCATTGGTTAATACTCATCCGTTACATAATGATTAAGAAAGTAAATGTCATTTCTTGAGTCCTTTATATATTTGACTTCTAGAGTTATAAACCGCCACAAGTTTAGAAATTTACCATCCTACATCTAAATCAACATGTCATTTGTCAGAAATAACGGCTTTTGGAATTTTATTTGACAGGTATAACTGTGTAAATATAACAATTAATATTTAGCTTTTAGTCTAGCCAATAGGAAACTTATTAACTGAGAGTTTATATATTGCGACCGTTCTCCAGTAAATTTAAAATGTACCAACTGTAAATATTAAAATTTCATCATAATTGCATAGTTGAAACCTGTGTGGTCATGAAACAAATTAAAGTATAACATACATTATTTTTACAAGAGAAAGATATAATGGTTAAAAAGCTACGTTACGGCCCTACGTTACGGATCATAGAAACAAGAGTATAATTAAATAAAAACTAAATTTAAAATAAAAATAAATAGTATTTATACCAAATGTTGTTTTGGATTATCACTTAATTGTGAGTAGTGAGACAAATTTTAGCAACCCGTTTTGCAATATATACATGATTGTTAAAATGGAACAAGCTGAATTCATTATCATTTTACTTGTTAAGATAAGATAACTTAAGTCAGCGAATGCATAATATCCAAAATAAGTTCAACATTACCACAATTCCGCAACTATAACAGAAATTTAAAATATATTTCCAACCAATGTTCATTTATAGTTTCATATGGTACTAATTTTAGCTTGATAAAATGATTTGCATATGCAAATTAATGCAAATTTGATAAATTACGTAATGTGATAAACCGATTTTATATAATCAAGTCAAAGAAATTTCCCATTCCAATTTTATAAAATAAACTATAAAAAGCGTCTTTTCTTGAACACGTTGTCTCTGTTTTCTTCACGGATCCTCTTGATTAAACATCATATATCTTCACAACTGCCAATGTTTCCGATATTGTGAGAAAAAGTCATAAACCAGTAGAGTGAAAGTAATTACAGTCAGAAACTATGGACAAATACGGTAATTTAAACAAGTTTTAAAATAATATTGCACTCGTTTATTCTGAAATCTGAATATTATCAAGAAAAGGGTCAATCAATGCATGAACTGAAATGATACATTTTATTCTGTTAAACATCCGCCCCTAAATACAGAAAATTTCGTCTACAATTTTATCAATTCTAGAAACGTTTTTAATTGGTATTGGAATTGGAACATGCATATCATCGGTTTCAATTATGTTACGAAATTTGCGATGTTCTACGTTTTTGACAATGTGAAAAGATGAGAAAAAAATAAAAAATATATTCACCATCCATGAAATGGGAACGAATTATACAACGTTCAAATATGATTAATTTTTCCTTAAGTGCATATACTAGCCCTTTGATTTGCAATCGTTTACTGATAATCCTATGCTCAAAATACTTTCCTAATGACGTAATTCACCACTTGATTCAGTCTTTGTTCAAGGAATTAAGAGTTGACGGTTAAAAATTTATGCAAATTTCCATTTCTCGAAGAGAAAAGTTATAGATACATCAAAACTATATTAGAATTTTAATTCGATAAAATGAAAATGTTAGTCTAGAAATTGATTATTGATAGATCACAAAACTGTACCCTCTGTGTACACAATATTAATATATGACCTTTGTTATAGAAATTAGTTGGCAACATTAAACATGCACGTAACAAATACTGTATCAATTTACGGCTTAGTTCGTATACTTTCGTTGATGCTCGCCGCCTCAATGAATGACAATGTGAACTATGGATGGAGCATTAACGATTTGATTATATCAAACGTTTTGTCGTGCAGAGGTTAAGCACCGACCTGTCTATCGTAATACCCCGGATTCGATTTCTTTATAGGTTGTTACATTATGTCGCAAAAACATAGTAAAATATTAGCTACACAATGACATATTTATTACATTTAACTAAATGACTAAATATCAATTATGCATTATTTTGGATCGAATTCGTGACCACTAGATTGTGAGTTGATGCGTTTTACCACTACACTAAGTTCTTACATGCTTCTTAGCTTGATGTAATATATTCGTTGATTAACGGAGCTTTCTATCGAAAACGTTGTATACAGTGCATGTTTAAGTTTGCCGTATAGAAGTGTTTAAACGTCATTTCCTTAATCTAAGCAAAAATTCAATCGATATACTCGTAAAAAATCATTATTACGGTCATCAACTTTATTAATATAATATTGTACAATAAAATGAGGTCAAAGGCTGGCATGCAGGCATTGTAGCCGAAGCTACAGCAGCCCATGGCTTATGGAGTTGAGTTTACTTTTGTTTATTTCAACGGAGTCTTTGCCCAACATGCCAAGCGGACCTCGCACATGGTAGAGATGTATCAAGCTTATATACTATACACGGGAATAAACAACTTACGTTGTATTACATAATTTGCATTTTTGTGCCAACCGTTAAAATAAAAACATTATGAGAATGTATTGAGTAAAATAAACTGCTATCTTATCTATTATATAAAATAATATTAGAAAAATCATATAACATATTTTAAAAATTCTTACAAAAAGTTTATTTTATCGATATAAAATTTTAATGTTTACAACACGTTACCTATAAATAGATCATTCACTCTCAATGATATGCTACGAGATGTTTACAACATAAACTAACGAGGAAGTTCTCATTGATAAATAAACGTTCTTTGTTTGTTGGGTTTAACACAGTAGCAACACATTGT
Organism: Mactra quadrangularis; assembly: GCA_025267735.1. Classification (NCBI taxonomy): domain Eukaryota; kingdom Metazoa; phylum Mollusca; class Bivalvia; order Venerida; family Mactridae; genus Mactra; species Mactra quadrangularis. Next base: position 6,843,219 of record CM046311.1, on the reverse strand, counting down.
ATGGGCCATATAACTGCGGTCAGTCAACCTACTCACTGTTCCTGGAAAAGCTAAATCTCTGGATATAGCTATTAACCAACTACTAAGCGCATACGTTCGTCAGATTGATACTGCCCTATATAATTATGAATCATTGGTAGGAGGGAGAATGGCTGTAGAAATTATTTCATGACCAACTCTACGAAAGTATGCCTCACCATGGAATCGAACCCACGACCAATCGATCAGTAGACTTGCGTGCTACCAACTGAGCTAGCCGGGCGAAGCATAAATAAACATAGTTCGTTCAATAGACTTTATAATATATAGTCCGATTTTATCGGTGAACAGTGACAGGTTGGATGAGTCTAATCATAACCATGAGGATAGGTATAACTAGTAAATACTACACTGAAAATCAATAAAAACTATAATTTCTCAACTTTATATGCATGAAATATTAGTTCATAATCTTTCTTCAAAATAGCGCAGTCGTTAACGAATCGGAATCATTTAGCCTATGTATAGATTTTACTGCAGTGATTCGAACCTCACGGTCTCCATATTTTTAATTTATTCTTAAATTCATGCATATTTGTACGTATCATATCATGATTGTTGTGCTATTAGATTTTGTTCAATTTCTATTTGTTTTATTTCCTTGGTTCTTTATTTTTATCCAGAAATTTACGTCTACCTAGAAAGAATGCATTTATATTATACATTCGGCTTCAAATGCAGTAGCTGAATACAAATCAGACTATGATACTATTTAACGAATGTGCCAAAGTAACATGCATCCCATTTCATTTCTCATTCTTATAAAATGCATGCACATACAATCATTTCTATAAAACCCGGTCGAGACAGTATAGTGTATGACATCGAAGTAGTAACAAAGCACAAACTCAGTCAAATATGCATATTCTATTTTATACACTTTTGGCTTCGTGCTGCACAGAGATTTCAAGTTTTTCGTTTACATGATGGCGAAAATAAAAAACAAATAAAAGAATAAAGGATACCAAGCAGGATTCGAACCCGGGGGAACATAAAAAATTGTCAATCAACGAAGTGCCTTACCGCCACGACTACTGAGTCACTTAAATCAATGTTTAATAATTATTTTTAAAGCAGTAATCAGTTGGTCGGTTAAATAAGCTATGTTACCTTTTTGTAGGAATGTTTCAAAAATCTATAAATACAAAGTGCAGTCATGGCTCACCGGCCAAAAATCGGACTATACCATTCAATATTAACTAATACATCACTGGCGCCAGAATCCTCACAATCGTTAAATACGAACATATATAATATTTTGTCATCAAACACAATTAAACATCGATCCCGTATACATTACTGTGTACGAAATATAACTATACTTTCAGTACTGTAAATGTATGTATGCACAGAAAACTATATATAGGGACGTACACATTAATTTATGATCATAAGATATGAAATCAGGCGTCATTGAAATAAATGTACTGCAGTCTGTACAATTTTATACGATGATTTAAGTATTGAATTTATAGTAACCGTGTTTCTTCAAATAGTATCAGTCAATTTGATGATATTTAATAAGCATAAACGCAGAGGGTTTAATATGCTTCTAAAATAGATAGTATATCTATTTTTTTGTGACGTACACATCTATAGACAATATAAATTAAACAGTCTTAACAAGGCGATAAAACCCAGTATATTCATTAAGCTAATTAACACTTCTTTTAATCTCCCCCTGCTTCATGAAAGTGACTTTGCAACAGTTACTGTGCTTCAGTACAGGTATTCGAATTATCATGAATCTGTCTTCCATCGTCTCTCAATTTCGTTTAATATGCTAAACAAATATTCTATATCGCTATTGATTTTGACAGTTTATTAACGCTTGTATGAAAAGTGATGCGGGAATAATCTATTGAATGTCGAAACAGACTGAAGTAGGATATAAGACTTCAATTAATAAAATTTTTAATAATGTTACTTTTCTTTTCTGCAAATTCCAACACAAGCCTATGAAAAGCAGTAGTTCGCTTTTAATCCTTTGTACGCATTTTTTATGCTAATAACCTAGTTTACCAGTAAATCTACTTAATATCTGTGTAAGACTTTGAAGGGTTGACGATCATAATTGACCGACTATTAATTTTCTGAAAGGGAAAATTGGTAGATTGTTTTTGCAATTTTAGTTGTAATGCACTGTGTTGCATAGAAAACGATATTTTGATTATCGAGTGACTTTATATTTAGAGTATGAATTTATTAAAGAGAAAATTGAATCATGACAAAGAAGCAAACATATTAGATGTCTCTGCATAACAACCCTTACCTTTCAACAAGACGGACTAGCATTAATAGCCATTTAAAAGTGATCCGCCGTTTACACGATAAAATTAAAGGTGAGGTCAAAGTCTGACATGTAGGCATTGTAGCCAAAGCTACAGTAACCATGGGGGAATAGGTGCTGGTAACAGACAACAAATCGCAACAAGCAACCTATTAAGGGACGATATTTGGGTCATTTGCCTAACACGCCAAGCGGACCTCATCCCTGTTTCTCTGTATTCAGTTTATATACTGTACACATGAATTAACATCTAATGTTGTGGTACATAATTTGCATTTTTGTTACAACTGTAAAAATAAAACCATACTCATTAATTGTTAGTTTGATACACTGCTAGTTTATCAGATTATATGAAATTATATCTAAAATTTGCAATATAATATAAATAATAGTATTTTAAATCCCTTGAAAAAAAAGGAAAATTGTTTATAAAGAAGTTTACAGTCTATATCAGTCACAGTCAATGATTTGCTACAAGTTGTTTAATTTACATGCAAATCAGGAAGTTTAAAGCTGGCAGTTTCAAATTTCGTAGATGATGAGAAAGCGAATGACACCACTTAGCAATATGGTATACAAAAATACTTCAATAATGCAGGTCATGAAGAAAATCTCAACGTGTTCATGCCTATCCTGTTTTAAAGACAGTTTTAATTATCTATCGTAACAGACTATCACCACAAGAAACAAGTGGTATATTATGTCTAGAGCATGAAACAATGTAATTGTATGTGATATGTTATCATAATATGTTAAAACTAACGTAGAAAAATGATTCACCCAAAATATTGTCTTTAATGAAACCAGTTATGTTGATAATTGCTTTCTTACATATAACAAAACCAAGTTGTAGTATCATTTAACATAACAATGCGGCGAGATCAAGCAAATATTAAATCACTCAAGGTTACACTTGTTCACACCTTTATATATAAGAATAAAAATATTGCGTCTGCAATAAAAAAAAAACGCTATTGATATAAAGTACTACATTTCTTGAACAACACCCACTGGGAGAAACAAGAGTGAGATACTGTTCTGAGGATGTTGATCTGCAGAGGTTAAATCCAATTAAAATGGCACCTTAAGAAAATATCAGAAGCTGTTATTGTGCAGATGATTTGCATGATAGATTGCCGCTTTGCTGAGATTTTACTGTAGTAAAGATCGTCAAAACTTTTTAGAATCTACATAACACAATTGAGAAGAAAAAATGTTAACATTATATCATTATTTAGCCAAGTAACTCCCAATTCCTGACAACCACGTTAAATCATTTTATTCTACTGTATTTCTTATGGGATATGTAGTCCGACGTTTATTACGGAATAAAAAGAAACAATCTGACCAGATCATTTTAAATCCAGACAGATGTATATTTGATCGATTTGTCTCAATCTTGTTTATAATTAGTGAATAGATTACACTAAATATTTGGAATCTAACCCAGTAAATGCTGGTATTAATGCACTAAGTGAAGACGTTCTTAAAAATATATATAAATGTAATATCGCTGGGACATGTTGGGTAAATTTATACCTGTGACTCTTATGGTATGCGTATCACGTAAGAATTTTGTCAAAGAATGTTAACTCACATTTCTATGTACTACCGTATTATCTACATTCTCTATTTATGCATTTATGGTATACTTATCACTATTAAAAAAAGATTTTGTCAAAGAATGTACAATCACATTTTTCAAACCAACGGTATTATCTACGTATTGGAATTGTGCATTTTCATTTTGATGTTTAATGTTTCGTTCTTTGCAATTTACATGTGTAATAAAAGTTAAAGTACTTTCATTTTATCGCCAAATTTCATGATGATGCACGTCTCCTGACTCACCAACTTTGCCCCGGGTTGTCTAGTCTAATGGTGGTTCCTATCGATCAATCTCCGTGAGGAGTCTTTTACTCCCGAATATGTCAGCCACATTAATCCATTTCAATGATATAATCTTTAAAGGTACCCATTTTCACCTGAGTGGAGTGCTCCAATCGTAGATAAAGTTAGAGCTCTAAATATACACAACTAGCAGTGTCCTTTCTGGGGTTTAACCTGAAACCTCTCAACCTCTATGCGCTAGTTTTATCACTGGACTATTTCTCCTTGTGGCCATTCACACCTTAAATGTTTCCTTCAGTATAATAAAATATATGCGGAGCCTGAATTTGAATGTATCACAACTAAAATAATATTCATATGCATTGCCAATGTGGGAGTATTAATGTTTTTATTAATTTCAGATGGCAATAAAATTAACAACTTTTTCTTAGTTCAAGTTCTTTGCAGACTATATTAATAATTCAGTTGCATTTCTTGTTCAGCTAAGAAAAATGTCTTGTAGTTAGCTAGCAAAGGATGTGCTCAGATTGTACTGTTAATGGTAAATCCTAAATCAAACTTCTCTAATTTTGTAGAACTTTATTCATTATACGATTCTCACTGTACAGTGTTTAATTTCCCTATTAGGGAAAACATTGCATGGCCTTTTCTAAGATAAAAATTCTACAAAAATGAAATTGGGGCAAATGCTATAATCCTTCATTTTCAATACTTAAAATAATTTCACTAACTGAGGAACATTTTCAAAGGAATATTTCTGTCTTCTTACTTCAACTTTCAACTATTAAAACAAAAATCTTTTGAGATTACTCATTACTGTGTAAGAAATTAAAAAAACAAAATGGTTCAAAACTGTAATATTTGTATAATTACTGTGTAATATGGGAAGAATATCTTGAAGGTAAAATAATGGACAACATACAAATAAAGTTTCTATAATCTATTAATCTAAAGATGTTAACATGTACTCTTGAATACTATCATATTCCAACTAACTAATCTGAAACTCTCTAAGACTGTAATGAGGTGGGCGGAGCTTAACTAAAATCCGCATGACCGGTGGTCAAGTAGTTAGATACACTGCAAAAACGTAACAAGGGATTTTGATTCATAAAGTGGAACTTCATACTTTTTAAGGAGGGGCTGGGTGCCACTTTCGGTTCAAATGATTCTAAAATGATCTGAAACGTCGCTGTAAATTATTTAAGGCTAACTAGTTGAGTTATCACATGGAACTAAATAAACAAATATTGTATTCAATTAAACTTGATGCTCTAGTCAAATACAAAATTTAATTGCTATTTCTAATAATGTGAATCAAGTTTTATCGAAAGCTAATTGTTGTCAAGAAGATGTTGATATTGACCAGTACAGACATCATGATATAAACGTTTAATTTATTTCCTAATGATTGTTTTATCTCAACTAATCATCTCTTAGACTGTCTTTAAAAATGTCAACATTTCCAACATCCGTCAAAATTAGGTTCATATTAGTCTGTATCAGTAGTACAATTACATTACGAAACAGACATTTAAATTTGTAATTAGAGAAACAATTCTGTCATGTCGCGAAACTCCTAATGTGTTTAATCGGTTTCATATGTCAAATATGGACATTATTAGCGTCTCCGATATTCTAAACTTCCCTAGAAAGACAACTGCGTTGATTGGTTATATCTATCAAATTTCAATCTAAAAGAAATAAATTTCAATTGTATTTGCTAAACCAGCCTCGATGCAAATTAGTTATTGATGTTCTATCAACTCTACTTTGTGTTCTGCTTTTAATTGATTTCTATGGCATGTGCAGTCTAGATACTGACATGTTAAACAATGTCATTTTACCACAATTCACCACATTGTCTTTTTTTAATTGAAATATTTATACATAGTTTTAAACACAATAGTGCCACTACTTATCTTGATTTATGCCATTTCTAAAATACAATCATAATTGAAGTTCAGAAATCGTTATAACTGGATGTTCTATATAAAGTAAAAACAACATGCAAATGTTTCAATTGAAAACAAGAGGACATGCATTGAAATCAATAATTACAATTATTTCTCTGGTGAGGTCGCTGTCAACACAAAACAATGCATGTGAAGGAGAAAATTTAGTTTTGCTTCAAGTGAGATCAGAATTTCTGTGTGCATCTTTATACATATTCAGCAGCATTGTGAATTCTATATCGTACTTATATGTGTTTTCAACTTGAAATCTCATAACACTATTTGTTTGGTTACTCGTATTATACATGTAGTGTGCATCTTTCATAGCCAGTTTTTGCATGAGAAGTTTCGTTCAACAGCACTGTTTCAAAGGTACTGCAATTATATTACAAGTTTCATCAAGATGTATGAGCACACATCATGCTGGTGAGAAAAAACAGCCACAGTTACGCTCAAACGAAAAGACAAATCAAATCTCGTATTTGTTAAGTTATATTTTGTAAGTCAGACTATCGGTCCTAACTAGGAAAATGGAACTGTATAGAAGAGAAAACCCTAATCATTTCTTTTGTCTCTGCAGCTGCTCAAAATTACTTTATTTTGACTTTGGATTGACATTCCTTAAAACTTACTACTTGCTAGTCTGAAGCGTACTAGAGTTGAGATGACACCCAGCAACATTAAACATGACATGTATGGTTTAATGTTTCACCTGTATTTCTTATAACATTATCAAAGTGCAATACATGTAACAATTAACGAAGAAATTGCTAGTGAATCAACATTTGCCGTTTATTTTAACTGATTACTTGCATTACGGCTTGTAGTAACGCTAAATTATGGTGTTCCGTTTAGACATGTGAACCACCTTGTATAAATGAACGCAATGCACGATGATACGAAAGTGAAACAAGGATGACATGATAGAATATCGCGTTCTCATCATTATGTTATTGTATTTTGACAGAAAAGTAGATTTCGTCGTCCATTAATATGATACTGGGATATGGTGATTTTTTCAGCCTTGTGGAAGGGTAGTTGAGTACTCGTACTATATGTCTTATTTTTCCATAAACTACGTTCATTCTAAGCTGCATGTATTTTATTTTCTTAAAAAAAACTATTACTTCATTCACGCTAGGCTAAAAGAAATTACTTTCCTGACCGAGATGTAAAGCTTGGTCATTGCCTTGATATTAAGACTTTCAAAAGTTAAGAAATTGCTGACAGACGGACGGTCACACAGACATCACCTGATAGAGCTTTTTGATCTCAATTTATGCACAGTTTCTCTCTTTATTAAATACTTAATTTATATGGATAATAATAGTATTGTTACTCTAGCTGGTTTGCATAAATGATAGGAAGTAAGCAAATCTGCTTGCATAAAGTCATATTTCTTTATTGAGTTTTACTAGTTTAGTTTTTAATTATGGGAAACATACGTGTTTTCTTCTAAACTTTTTTTGATTAATGATGTTTAGATTAGCAATTTTATTCTTTCGTTTTGTTACGTGTTTTTATTGAAAACCATTTGCTTGCATTTACATATCCTGTAGACGCACTCCTAACAAAATGTTGATTTGAAAGACTTGAAAGTTTGTTGTCAAAAATGATTGCCATGTTTTAAGAAATTGGTACACTTGCACGTTAAAGCCTACCACACAATATCGATCGAGTGACTAGGATTTTTAGTTCAACTCTTAGCATAATCGTCATAAATTATTAGGATTTTGTCTTTTTTTCAATTCTCTCTCCTGATAAGAAAAGGTCATCTGACAAAATATTCAAAATCAGCCATAATTAGTTGGTTAACATATGATTCAAAATAGTTTACACAAATAAACTTTACTATTAGTAAAAAGACTCGTCGTAGGTATGATCAGTTATCTAAAAACTATTTCAGTTTTTCCCATCACACCGCTCGCTGTTCAAATTCATTATTTCGTATTTATAGTACTTGTAAACACGCAATATTTGTTAGTAAGTTTTTTAGTTTCTTTATCAACAAAATATTAATTTCAGATCTTTTAATGTTTGAGAACATATTAAGTTACATTTACTTATCAATAAACCCAGCATGGCGGTGTTCCAATGATTGATCTGCTGTTAATTCATCGTGTTACTTGACTTGTTTTCTGCGTTTTCTTGGCCGTGTGTGTTTGTATGTATAAAATTAATCTCTACTCAAATGTATGAAAATGTATATACTTATGTTACACATGTGACAAATAAAAACATAGATAAATTCTTTTAGTTATATCGATATAAACTAATCACCGAAGTAACAAAATTTAACAGACGCCAGGACAGTTATTATTGTCCATAACTTCATGAATAATATTTACGTAATTTTTATATTTTGGCTGACTTAACATGTAATGACCCATTACTAGGCAAGTCTTCGATATTATATTCGTATACATTTCTCATGGAAAATTGTGGAAGAAGAACAAAATGATCATTCATAAATAAGATCATTCAAAAACTGATAACACAGATAGCGAAAATGTTTGATCTAGTTTAAAACTTAGATTAATTGCTTTATTTGCCACTGACCCTTCCAGGGCGGAAACCCCTTGATTGTGGCGATCTGTTTAGACCAAAAGTTTTAAAATCGAAAATATCTCCTCCTTTGCTGTTTTGGAGGCCTCTGTGTTTTGTAAGTTAGGTTAACACTAATTTATTTTAGCTTGAAACAAGTTTTACAACTTAGATTAATCACTTTCGAGTCCACTTCCTGGTCCCCCAGGTACTAACCTAGTAGGATAAAGTTTCTTGCTCAAGGAAACAACGAGGTAAGTTTTTGATGGTATTTGAACCTACGCGGAGCTGGCTATCTAATGATTTCCAGTCTCGTCACGCCCGCTCCGGTGTGTTTTGTCTGTTGTTAACGTGGTATGTTTGCACACTTCACTTTTTTAGGAACAATGGGCTTCAAGTATACAATATACGATTAAAAAAAGATTGATAAAGCTTAAACATAAAAATTTGCATCGTAACTTTATATATAAATACTACAATAAAATTTGCAACAAGTGGTAAACAGCAAATTCAGATTTTTTATTTATTACAGCAAGATGAAATGACCCAACTGAATCGAAAAAAAAGCCTGCAAAAATGAAAGACAAATTTAAAATAACGAATAAATTCAGAATTTCTTCAAATATAAAACTGAATTTATGAGACCGGAAAATTGAAAACTTGCAACTTAATAGTTTGAATATTTCCAAGAAATATATTTACGCAGTTAGCGCAGATTGTCTTTTTTATACAAACAAACACGGAACTTGTTAATAAATTCTCTGCTTTAATGGAGACATCAAGAAACGAAATCTTTATCTTAGATATTGCCTTTATGTATTTTATACGTGTATTGCGGGTTTGTGAGCGTGGTCTTGTAAGACGTGTGTTACTTAGAAATAGTTGTTTGAACTTATCCACAATGGAAAAAGGCTTGTTATTTTTTGTGTTATCCTTACTATTGGGAAGCATGTCATGTTACCAAAATTTCAAATTCAACTTTTGCAATTTTTAAAGTTCTATGTTAAACAGTTGCCTTAGTAATTAGAACAACATGTCATATTTTGTCGGATTTCTATTAATAGTACCATTATGTGTAACCTAATGCCGAAATAAATCAATCTAAATATATATATCTTATGTGTTTTTATTGTTTAGAAAGTCATTTATAGTATAGTTGTATAGTGATGTATTTTAGTTGAAAAAGCTTGACACGCATTTTGGAAGTTAAGACTGTCTTTTTACAGCCCTAGGTAAATAGCGAAAATATGTTCGTTCGATTTAGTAAAATTCACTTAAATATACACAAAGGACTCAAAAAGGACAAAAGTTAATGTGATTCTTACTAAATAAACACCCATTCCACTTGTTGTATAGTGTGCATTTATCTAAATCTTGCTTCACTTTCCGATGTTTTACAATATAAACCACGAGAAAGTAGATGCCACTTCTACTGTGAGAGACTTTTATCTTTTTTATTGAACATAAAACGGAAAGTGTTCAGACTACCAGTACATGTACATGCATTTGTATTTATTTAAGGAATAAATTCATAGAAACTGACTTTCATCGAAAAATAAATGACATTTATGCCGAAGGCGTTCATGCTGAAATTAGCTATCACCAAAATGACCTTTTTTATGAAAGTCAGTTTCTATATATTCATTCCTTATAATTACAACCTTTCTGGGCGAAATTTGTCGTCTGAACAATTATTAATTGCGTTGATATCAAGAACTATATTTTAGTGCGTAAGAGCCGAATGCATTGTAGTGCGGAATAATCTTAGTCGTACACAGGTCTTTCATGCCAGCCGTCGGCCATTTTGTTCTCCGCCTCGATGCGATTTTTCATGGGTTTAATGTCATAACAGAACCAATAATGCAAAGAAATGTAAATAATTGGATTTTAATTTGTATAAAAAGTGCACTAAAAGGGAAAACCAAGACTGTGTAGCTTAAAAAAACGTGTAAACAAGTTGAAAGTGTTACACTTTTCCCGTGCGTTTATCAAGGTCGAGGTAAACTAACTATTTATAGTAAAGATCAAAGTGAAACTGAAATGTTTATTTCGGTTAACATTTATTTTTTTATATTTTCAATATGATATTATCGGACCATTTTTCATGTTTTCGATCATTTCTTTCTTTCATTGACATACATAGCTATTGTTTTGCGAGTGACAGCGCTAAATAGATTTTTCATTCATAAAATTAGTACCAGCATGACGTAATTTAAAGTCATGAATATTAATGAATTCTTGTAGGCAAACACATTTTTTAAGTCACGTGTTCACTTTCGACCAATCAAATCGTATTATTTCGTTTAGGTTGGAATTATTTAATCTAAGAAGATAATTATGTCGTTTGAGTTTTATTGCCACTTAGTACATGTATGGCATTTATTTTCTGTTTTTCTGTCTGTTTATTTCGTATGAAATCATCACCAAGCAGGTGACCTGTTGGAAATAACAAATTTATGCTTAGTTACACAACAGCTACCTAGATGATAAATGAACTAATAATCTCAAAAACTGTGACATTGAGTTCTGTGTTTGAATCCTGACACTGAAGAGTTATTACATATTCAGACAAGAAAACAATTACGCAAAGCATCAAAGAGCGCAAAAGGGAGAACGATAATTCTATAGCATTGTGTCATATAATGAGGTATAATACAGAACATGTAAAACGTTCCATGTTTACGTGGCAATCTTTATTAATCTTTACTTAATTCTAAATATATTACTTCCTTTTATGAACTCTAAAAAACAATGCTTATTGGATGTTAATATGAGCAATATATTTATGTTTACTAAAACATTAGCACATATTAATGCAATATATAACAGGATTATACCAGTCATGGTGCGATAATCCTTCTTGGTATACGGTGTCAGTGCACTGGTCAGTAATTTAGACAGTCCATCAGAAAGTATCTGTACGAGCGTTGATTGTATAAATAGACGAAGAAAAATGTTTGTTCGTGTCTAGCCGTATTATGTGTATTATCACAAAAAGAAGTGGGCGTTTTAGTCTAGCCAATATGGCGGCCCCATGATTATCTGAGACTAATGTGTAGAGCAGCAAAAACCGTGAAGTGCCACATGCATCGACAATATCAATATTGACTTCAAACAGAGCTACAAAAAGAAAACGACGACGAACTTTTTATAACGGAAGAAATTTATTTCTTGTCAGTTAATTAAACATTGTTTGCTGATCGACCACCGCAATATTGTAACACAGCCGCCTCTTTATCTAGGTTGCAAACAGCAAGACAAGTCTTCGATTCGATACAAACTAATTTATTTACAAGTTCCACTATTCAAAATATTATACAAAATTATACGTTAGCAAATTACAAGTTCTAAACACTGCCATCCTCTCGCTGCGCACTTACTTTCTCTCCTACTCTCTTCTCCACTCCTCCTCTTCAACTCTCCCTTATATCTAAATCTCCGACTTCTTTTATACCCTCTACAAGAACCACGTCGCAATACAAAATACATATGTTAAAATCATTAATGGCATCATACAATTACAATAATGACAAAAATTAATGAAGATATAACAACATGGCTAAATAATAAAAGTTAACGAGATTCCAATATGATTAATTAACTAATAAGATTTCCAGATGTTTATCATGAATCAAAGTAATATTGTATCCCTTTTGTTCGTAAACAAACTCATCAAAATAACTAACTTTATAATTGGACTATCGGAATTTAGCAAAACAGATACATTAAGTTCTTAATATTGCATAAGCGGTACGAAACTGCATCACCAATAGACAAGATGATTCATTCATAATTATTATATGTGTATAGTGTAGATTCATTATTTAATGACACCTGTGTGTGGTTTCTTATCAACCAATTAGTTAATTAGTATTGTAGTATCGTTTACATGTAATCAATGCAACTTGATCGTACAGGTGGTTGTATTTTCAATCAGTGTCTCAGTATGACATTCCAGCATCTCTTTTAATGCAGATTATATCCAACAAAATAAACAATGATAATGACTATAACAGAATGATATTTCTTTCAAATCGGTAATTAGCTTAATTAATAATAACTGTATACTTGTAAACAAAGTTAATGAACAAAGTTAATGACAATAACATATTACGTCCAGCGATCATAATTTGACCAAACCATTCAATATGATTATAACATGTTGTTTCATGCACCTGTTTCAACTAATAACATATGAAGCGTAAAGAGAAACAAAAATAACAATACTAATATATCCACGGGGGTATGCATTATGTAACAATATCGTGAAGAAAGTATTGTTTAGGATAAAATAACCACAGAAATAAAAACGCTTGAAAACAAAGTAGTAGAAATAGTTTTACAGCAATCAAAAATTTGTTTTTAATAAAGTTCGGAAAACATGAAAGTTTGTATTAAACATGATAAAAAGTTTCTTTTAAATAGAAACAAGCCATTAAACGTCAATTATTCTTCATTTTACAAATAATTTCCCATTTTTTGCAACAAAATTGAAAACAAAATCTCTGTTATTTTTAAACCGTGTCTGTTGCTGACATTTCAATATTGAAACCAATATAAGTAAAACCTTGGTGTGTTATTTTTTAACATAATGTACATTTAAGTAGACAGTATCATTCATGGATAAAAGCGTGTTAGTTATTTAAACTTTTATGAAAGGACCTTACAACTTCAAACATAGTGGACCCAGCTGCTAAGATGCGGCTTATTTCAGCATAGCTGTCACTGTCAACTTTATATCTATGTTTTTGATAACCTCTAGATACGAGAATGCATAATTGGCAGCGAGTCGGGATTTCGATTCTAGTTTTCCAAAGGGGATACGGATTCGATTTTGCCCTTCTGTGAAATTAAAAACTTATTCCAATGTTCCCAATTAATTAGAAATGTGGAGAAGATGCAAGCCTTGTGGAAGGGTAGGTGAGTACTGGTTGTAGCAAAGCATCCAGCAAAACTAGATTAGGGGTGGTGGCCGTCATAATTGCGTTGGTACTGTGTTAAAACCAAATACAAAAAAAGATAATTTGATGCTGAAGATGTCTCGGCTTTGATAAGCATTTGGGTTCAATGTATTCTATATTTTAGATTGCGTTAAACTTGCTACGAAGACCAGTTACTGTATGAAATTCCCCTTTCTGAATGAAGTTATCAATATCATCAAACCATTTGTATATGCCCTAGGGGTATGGAATTCCTTTGCTCGACTTGTTAGACTCGTACATTTATGTAAATAAATCAATACAACAATATTTAACTGTTAATATACTAAATAGTGTAAATGTTTAAGTGTTTTAGTCAAATTCAAAATTGAACCTCACTATGATATATTGTCAATTATTTATTATTACTAATTGAATGTATAAATATCATAGTTCTCAATATGTAGTTATTAATATTAAACTTCTTGACAGGTACAATTTGACCCATTACAAGGGTATATTTTTAGATATATCATGTCCGAGGACAAAAATAAAGAACTTCCCTTTTATGGTCAATGAAAAGATAAAAAATAGGAATTCCACGCCCCTGATGTCTATATAGCGCTTACGTGAAATATTTTCTTCAATTCTTTGAGATTTATGAGAAAGAATAGTTGCATGACATAATGAATTTTATCGCCGACATTTAAGTTTGAGAAATTTGATTTTTGATGTATAAAGAAATTAGGCTGACGTAAAGAAACATTGAAAACGATAAATGACTTGTTACCGTGACAAATCCCGTAATGCACTACTATGTAAAAACCTCTGTTAATTTTTACCTTCATGAGCAGAATATGAGGCTTATTTTGACCATAATAGAGGACACCAAGTTCTTATGAAAATATACAGAAGGGTCATTCTCTCTTAAATTGAAGTTGGCACTTTTTACCTTCGTCCCCCTTAATAGTTAAATGAGCTAATTAATTCTATTTTTAAAAGATGTCTAATTTTCTGCTTACAGACTACCAGAGAAATCAGCAGCAAACCCCGCAGCCATCAACCTGTTATACAGAGGCAGTGAGAGTCCGTGAGGAAATCAAAAAAAGTGTGGAGGCCTATAAGGTACAACCAGGACAGATTGTGGCTGAGCTGGAAAACCGAGAGAACTTACCGAAAATGGTTCAACGACAGAAGAGGGGCAACGCACCAAATGACCCTAAGACAATCAGTAACATTCCATCACCATAATCAGAGGAATACACCAGCATAGGGGAACAACCATTTCTACTGTGTGATAGTAATGATGTAAGTAATAGAGTGATAATGTTTTCAAGTGAAATCGGCCTTAACCTACTCAGTAAAACTGTTGTGTGGTTCATGGATGGGACTCATTCAACTGCTCCTAAGCAGTTTACACAGCTGTTTGTTGTTCGTGTGCCCCTTGGAATTTCATATGTATCTGCTGTGTACGGACTTCTACCATCAAAGACTCAGTCAGTGTATGAAGAGTTCATCACCGCAGTCCTGGACGTGTGTCTTAATAGAAACCTACGCCCAGATCCAACTACAGTTGTTGCAGACTTTGAGATAGGAATGCACAATGCAGTCAAGTCAGTGCTGAGACAGGACATCCACATCCAAGGGTGTTTCTATCACCTTACACAGAGTACCTGGCGACGATTTCAAGCAGATGGCTTAAAACAGCCTACAAGGAAGAAGATGAAAACCGGACCTTCATTGGAATGCTTGATGGTCTTGCATACCTTTCTGTGGACAGAGTGTCTGAAGGTATGACTTTTCTGCGAGATGAGGCACCAGCAGAACTGAACTCTGTTGTAAACTACTTTGACAGTCCATATGTGCCCGAATCTTTCCGGTGTGTAGCCAATGAGAAAAATGATGGGATCATGAGGTTTCGCAACCCCCCCTCTAGTGTGTGGAATGTCCACGAGGTGACAATGAATGACAATCATTGGACAAACAATATCTGTGAATCGTGAAACAGTGGTTTCAAACATCTTGTCGCCAACCCTTAATTATGGCAGTAATGACAAGCATCTAGAAAGATGTCGCTCTCACAGAAACGGATAACTTACAGTATCAGCATGGAATACAACCAAAGAAAAGGAGAAGATTAAAGCACATAAACCATCAGAACAGACTGAAGTCATTATGTAACCAGTTAGTCAGAGTGAAAAAGACCGTGAAAGAGTTTCTTGCTGCCGTTGGACTGTGTGATAGGCAAGTAATTATCAAGTTTCCGTTGACCGATATGTGAAGTGCTTGTACATATTTTGTTGTTCACTTTTTATCATACATTTGTTTATGCTATTACTGTGTCAGTGATGTGGTGATTTTGGAACCTACTATGATTTATGTTCATTTGCCATCTTATATGTGCTTTTAGTATATATTCTAAAATGTTTATTTGCCATCATATGTGCTATATTTCATGCTATAAATATTTTTATGTTGTTAATGAAGTGATTTCAACATTAGTGCTTTTTGTACATGTTCTATGATTTTTGTTCATTTGCCATCATATATGCTATATCTTATCCAATAAATACCTTTTTCATGTCTTGAATATGGTGCTTTTGTTACCTATTCAATGATTTATGTTTATTGCAATCCCATATGCTATATTTCATGCAATTAATAATGAAGTTCTTTGAACATTCAGTGCTTTTGAACCTAATCTATTGATGTTCATTTGCCATCATGTAAACTTTTTCATGCATTTAATGATTTTTTTCTTTAATTTAGTGGGTTTGATACTTTCTCATTAATTTACTTTCATTTGTGTCGTGTAATGGTTTCAACATAGTGCTTTTTAATGTGATAACTCTATTTTCATACTTCAGAAATAGGTCAGAACTATTGAAGTTCGTTCACTTGTATGATATGTTGTGTATATTAATTGACAAAATAAAGTTAAAACTTGCACTTTGTTTTTGACCAATTTTAAAATTAAACAAAATTAACAGCTTTAACAATTTATCTGAAGCCATTTGGATAAGATAAAGGTTGTTATTATTAACTAAGGCCTTGAATTAGCGCGTATACAGCTGGTCTGTTTTAATTGATAAAAATTGCAAACAAAAGTTTGTGCGATTTAAGTATAAAATCAATGCAAATTTACCATCTGTCTCAATTCAAAGAGTTAGAACAGAATATACACACAGATACAACGACTGAACAACTTAGTGAAGGACCCGGCAACGGGGGGATAACTAAGTCAGCTACAGGAAAGAAAGGAATGAAGAGGAAGCTGGATTAAAAGACATTAGAAATAAAATACAAAGCCATTCTTGAGGTAGAACAAATCAAAGACAGAAGTAGCACAGATGTTTGGAGTACCTAAGAACACTCTGTCTGGTTGGTTAAAAAAAGCTGATGAAATAAAGTCGGGTATGCAGAAATTTGGTACAAAAAGAAAAGTAATGAAATCTTGTTCTCATGAATATCTTGAATCAGCAGTTTTACGTTGGTTTAAAAAAGCCAGAAATAACGACATATCTATTTCTGGACCTCTAAAGATGGAAAAGTCCAGTTGCTTTGCCGCTAAACTTGTGTATGATGAATTTGAATGGTCAAGTGGCTGGCTAGCACGTTTTAAAGAACGTCATGGTATCTCTTTTAAAAGAGTGAGTGGGGAGTCTAAGGCTGTAAATCAAAATTATATCATGTTGTTTGGTTTGACATCAAAATTGAAGACATTATATGAAGATTTATTCACTTGCAGCAAACATAAAACCAGTCTTACAACCATGACATATTCAAACTATAACATGCATTAAAGACGCAACAAACATGTAAAAACATTTTATTTTCTAAGTTTCAGTTTGACAAATGTCCCATTTCTTAGAAAAGGGGGATGTAGTTAACATTAGCTGTATGATTTAAAATCATGTTAGTGTTTAACTATGTAATAGAGAGGAAGTTTTATCTGTAACATGATTTCATCATAAACATATGATGGTAAAAACTATTGTTATAAGCCAAATTTTACTTTCGATTTTGATCTACTTTCACTTTGAACGCAATAAATATAAAAAAATGAAGCTATACTTTTATTAAATTGTTATTTTTGTTTTGGAGGTATTAGAATTGTATATATTTTATTCCCTTTGAAATCTTTGGACACGGTTACTTTTGACAACAGGGCTTAAATACATTGTTTTTCTAAAATGTGCAATACTCTAGATAATGTATAAAAAATCGAGACTTTAAAAAAATAGTTCGAGGATTTGAAATAAGAAAAATAAAGCCTGATTTCAGGGTTAATGTTCTGACTATTTTTTTTGTTTTGCTCTACATTATCACAATGTGACACCAAAAAGCAAGCTTCATATATGACATCAAATAACAACTATATATTCTTATTCATTATCATCATTTATCAACTTTTCAGTTTGATTTACGACACGTTGTCATAGTAACAACCGTCACAAAAGGGAATAAATACTAAATAATGACAAATATGAGTATAGTAGCCAGCTTACTGTAATACTAAATAAATGATAAAAACTCGATAAATTGTATCATGTATACTTTTTCAAGTATATGTATCAGCGACGGTATTATTCTATCACGTAATATGTATAGTATAATAACATCATCAAATAGCATTTATTCCATAGAAACTAACAACGTATAGTACAATCCCAATGAGAGCCCTGCAGCTGTGACTCTTGTGTGTACTGCTCGTATGCATAATGTCCGTGCAGATTCACACAAGTAAGACCCTAACATAGTAAACGCTAGGGATGTCATGCTACGCCAGGAACGTATCGCGGTATATTGGGATGTGCTAGAACTAAACCGCGATTCGTTTCACGACATTTTGCTTTGTAAACAAAAGACACGGCTGCTTAATACTTCTGTCTTAAAGAACTGTCAATTTTAGTAGAATGTTACAGGATTTTGTGTGGAAAGGGTCTGCCGCAAACTGGACTGAAAACAAGCTGGGCATTTAAGTGTATTGTGATCATTCAGAACTTAGGCTTTCATCAAATGAGTAATGGAAAACTAACGTGTCGCTTTTTTAGTTTGCGAAGGGATGACCTTTTCAATGAAAATAGAACATATCGCTAAATACCGGTACACTGAATTCGTACCCCGGTACGTATTGCCGCAGCTGCATATTGCAATGCACCGGTATACCGGTATATCATGACAGCCCTAGTAAACGCATATTCATTTTGGTGTACTCCAAGTCAGCCCACTAACATATTGAAGCATTCGATTCGGTCCACTACATGTTATAGGACTGATAGGTCGGTCACTATTTGCAGGCAATGATGTAAATACCATTTAAAAAATATTTTGTTGCAATATTTCATGATGCCAGTGAAAATGTTCTGACATCTGATTTATTATATACTACAATTGTGAATATATATTATGATTTTTCAACAAAAAAACACTGATTTCTTTTAGAAATGTCCTAATGGCAAATATACAAGCGTTATGAGATTAGATTATGTATAAGACATTTATTCTAAAGAGTTTCTTTATATACCTATGCCAAAAGAAATAACCTTTTTCAACGACATACAATGTTTTGTCATTGCCTTGATATTTAGACAATAGAAATTTTAGGATTTGCTGACAACGGACAGACGGACGGTCACACACACATCAACAAATAGAGCACTTTGATCTCATGCGAGCCAAGTCAAAAGGCCTTGCTTACTATTATTTAAAACACAACAAAAGCAGGCTGCGGAACAGTTTAAATGATCAGGAATCTTCAAAGTTTGAACAAAGTAAACGGAACACGGTACAAACAGTATCCAGGTTTCTTGGTATATTTATCCTGCAATCATCTAAATCATTTCGTCTGTTATGACGTTCAGCTAATAAATTGCATCGTCGCTTTTAACACAAAAGTTTGTAGATACAAAATAGACAGAATGAGAACATTTTGTTAAGCATATTGAACGAATTTGAGAGACAATAATAACTCTTAAATAAATTGAACAATCACAAGTGGTCGCGTAAACAGCAAAGCAACCATAGAAGATATGAAAATAACATGTTTCCAAACAAGAAGTCTTTTAAACACAAATCTATAAAAAAAAACATTCTCAGCATTTCCTAGAAATGTTTAAGTTTAATCCAAGTGAAAATCCAAGTGAAAATATCGACAATAGGCTCATAAAATTTAAGATTGCATTAAATCAACCACCATTGACTAAAACGATGAGTCTCGCTTTTTGTATTAGAAACTAACTTCAAATACTACATGTACAACAAATTAGATGTTCCCTCAAAGTGATTGTTAGCAATGCATGCTATTTTAAAATCGACGTTGCATTGAATTATTTCACTATGTTTTGTTGTTAGAATTAGTTGTTATTTAAGACTCTTCAACATTAAAATAATTTGCAATTCCTATTTTCTTTGATTTGGTGGGTTTGACAATTCACCAACACATAACAATTATATCGTGCCGAATGTTATTGACAATGTCAATTACAATAAAACAAAACTAAGAAATTAAATTAATGAGTATTAGATACTTTCAGATAAATAAAAGGTTTTTTTATTGTTTGCACAAATATATTGTTTACATTAATTTATTTCAACTCGATTTTGAAACAAGTTTTTGCAACTTAGAATGGTCACATTCGAGTCCGCTTCCTGGCATCTGAGTACTGAGCTAGTAGGATAAAGTTTCCTGCTCAAGGAAACAACGGGGTTTGTTTTAGTTGGGTCCGGACCAACGTGGAGTTTGCTATCTAATGATAACCAGTTCAACGTCGTAACAGCTCGGTTACGGCCTATCAGTGTGGTTTATTTTTAAAATGTTTGTCACAAATTTGTTTGAGACTTCTACAGTCAAGGGGCTTTTTAAACATTGAAAAATACTTCGTCATATATGGTGTACATCACATGGTAGACACGGGTTAATTTTCTTTTTCAGAAGGTGCAATAGAATTGTTTACAACATGTCAGAGTGAATCTGTAAGATATCTTGATAACTAATATTTATATATACATGTATATACTTTGCATTGGTTGTGGTAAAACCCGGGTCGGTAGCGCAGTTAGTAGCTCGCCGGGATTTAGAGTCTCGTGTCCCAAAGGGGGTACGGGTTCGAATCCCACCCGGGCAGGTTATATCCTTCCATGAGTATTTGACAATAATGTCAATTTTCCTCCATTGATATTGTTCGTTTTTTCTCAACTGTCAAAGCATAAATAATTTCACGGTGACTTCGTGCTCTTTGTCTAACACTCGTGATATTGAGAAAGTGTGTAATCATTCACCGTGAAATTATTCATGCTTTGACAGTTGAGAAAAAACGAACAATAAGATATGTGGAAAAGTTTCCGGCCTCGTGGAACGATAGATGAGTAATGTTTATAGACAAGGGTCCAGGAAAGCTAGGTAAGGTGCACTGGACGTGGTAAAATGACCAAAATTGTGTTAACACGGCGTTATACCCAATAAAAAATACATAGAAAATCAATGGATGTGGTCACAGTATATACACCGAGAGTTTGTTATAGCAGTAAAACTCATTGTGTCAGAAATGGCTCTACATAATATCATGTTATCAATCTATCAGCGTACCTCACATCCACAAATACTTTTCACAGTTTCTCTCTTTTATCTGAAAATAACTAAAGAATAGTAGAATGATTGTTGCACTTGCTGGTTTGCATAAATGATAGGCAGTAAATATGATAGCTCGCGTAAGGTCTAATGTCTTCAATGGATTTACTAGTGTAGGCATGTCAAACTGTACTTGGGAATATAAATCTTCTAAAATATTCACGTTTTTTTCCAAACTGCCTATGATTAATGATACTTAGGTTAGCAAGTTTATTCTTACGTTTTATTGGTGATCTTATTAAAAACCGTTTGCTTGCATTTACATATTTCTGTAGAAGCATTTCTGACAAATTGTCGATTTGAAAGATTAGAAAATATGTTGTCAGAAATGATTGCAATGCTTTAAGAAATTGGTATACTTACGAGTCAACGTTTATGTCTTAAATGTAGTGTTTTTTGATACCTATTCAATGATTTATGTTTATTGCAATCATATATGCTATATTTCATCTAATTAATAATTAAGTTCTTTGAACATTCAGTGCTTATGAACCTATACTATTGATGTTCATTTGCCATCATGTAAACTTTTTCATGCGTTTAATGATTTTTTTCTTTAATTTAGTGCTTTTGATACCTTCTCATTAATTTACTTTCATTTGTGTCGTGTAATGATTTCAACAAAGTGGTTTTTAATGTGATAACTCTATTTTTATACTTCAGAAATAGATTAGAACAATTGAAGTTCGTTCACTTGTATGATATGTTGTGTATAATAAATGACAAAATAAAGTCAAAACTTGCACTTTGTTTTTGACCAATTTTAAAATTAAACAAAATTACCAGCTTTAACAATTTATCTGAAGCCATTTGGATAAGATAAAGGTTGTTATTATTGACTAAGGCCTCGCTAAAACAATTGAATTAGCGCGTATACAGCTTGTATGTCTGTTTTAAATTAAAACTTTTAATTGATAAAAATTGCAAACAAAAGTTTGTGCAATTTCAGTATAAAATCAATGCAAATTTACCATCTGTCTCAATTCAAAATGATAGAACAGAATATACACACAGATACAACGACTGGACAACTTAGTGAAGGACCTGGCAACGGGGGATAACTAAGTCAGCTACAGGAAAGAAAGGAATGAAGAGGAAGCTGGATTAAAAGACATTAGAAATAAAATACAAAGCCATTCTTGAGGTAGAAAAATCAAAGACAGAAGTAGCACAGATGTTTGGAGTACCTAAGAACACTCTGTATGATTGGTTAAAAAAAGCTGATGAAATAAAGTCGGGTATGCAGAAATTTGGTCCAAAAAGAAAAGTAATGAAATCTTGTTCTCATGAAGATCTTGAATCAGCAGTTTTACGTTGGTTTAAAGAAGCCAGAAATAACGACATATCTATTTCTAGACCTCTGATGATGGAAAAGTCCAGTTGGTTTGCCGCTAAACTTGAGTATGATGAATTCGAATGCTCAAGTTCCTGGCTAGCACGTTTTAAAGAACGTCATGGTATCTCTTTTAAAAGAGTAAGTGGGGAGTCTAAGGCTGTAAATCAAAAATATATCATGTTGTTTGTTTTGACATCAAAATTGAAGACATTATATGAAGATTTATTCACTTGCAACAAACATAAAACCAGTCTTACAACCATGACATATTCAAACTATAACATGCATTAGAGGCGCAACAAACATGTAAAAACATTTTATTTTCTAAGTTTCAGTTTGACAAATGTCCCATCTCTTAGAAAAGGGGGATGTAGTTAACATTAGCTGTATGATTTAAAATCATGTTAGTGTTTAACTATGTAATTAAGAGGAAGTTTTATCTATAACATGACATCATCATAAACATACGATTGTAAAAACTATTGTTAATAGCCAAATTCTACTTTCAATTTTGATCTACTTCCACTTTGAAACGCGATAAATATAATAAACTAATTGAAGCTATACTTTTATAAAAGTGTTGTTTCTTTTTAGAGGTATTAGAATAGAATAAATTATATGCCCTTTGAAATCTTTGGACAGTCTTACTTTTGATAATTGGGCTCAATACATTGTTCCTCCAAAACGTACAATACTCCAGATAATATATAAAAAATCGAGACTTTAATAAAAGAGTTCGATAATTTGAAATAAGAAACTAAATTTTAAAGCCTGGTTTCAGGGTTAATGTTCTGACGATTTCTTTTGCTCTACATTATTACAATATGACACCAAAAAGCAAGCTTCATATGTGACATCAAATAACAACTATATATTCTTATTCATTATCATCATTTATCAACTTTTCAGTTGATTTACGACACGTTGTCATAGTAACAACAATCACGAAGAGGAATAAATACTAAATTATGACAAGTACGAGTATAGTGGCCAGATTACTATCATACTAAATAAATGATAAATAACTCGTTAAATTGTATCAAGTATACTCTTTCAAGTATATGTATCAGCGACCGTATTATTCTTTCCCGTAATATGTATAGTATAATAACTCGGCATAACATCATCTAACATCATTTATTCCATTGAAACCAACAACGTGTAGTAAAATCCCAATGAGAACCCTGCAGCTGTGACTCCTATATATACTGCTCGTATACATTATTATATCCGAGCCGATTTACACAAGTAAGAACCTACCATAGTAAACTCATATCCATTTAGTGTACTCCCCGTCAGCCCACTAACATATAGAAGCCTTCCGCTTCGGTCCACTATATGTAATAGGACTGATTGGTCGGTCACTATTCGCAGACAATGCAAATACCATTTGGAAAATATTGTGTTGCAATATTTCATGATGCCAGTGAAAATGTTCTGACATCTGATTCACTATTTACTACAATTGTGAATATATATTATGTTATTTAACAATAAAACACACCGATTTCTTTTAGAAATGTCATAATGTCAAATCTACAAGCGTTTTGAGATTCGATTATGCATAACTCATTTATTCTGAAAGTTTACTTTATACACACTTTGCTAAAAGAAATCACCTTTCTCAACGACATATAAAGTTTGGTCAGTGCCTTAATTTTTTTATTTTTAAACGTCGTATTCAACCCATTTTTAGTTTATACGGCGGCCAGCTCTTCCTACTTTAGGTTTCCTGGACACTTTTCTATCAACAGTAATAACTTACCCTACCACGAGGCCGACAACTCATGTATAGGGTAAGACCTACTGCGACCGGGTTCGAACCCACGATCTCCGGATTCGAAGTCAGACATGCTAACCACTACGCCCCGGCCGCGGTTCATTGCCTTGATATTTAGACATTAGAAATTTTAGAATTTGCTCACAACGGACAGACGGACGGTCACATACAAATGAACGGATAGAGCACTTTGATCTCATGTGAGCCAAGTCAAAAAGGCCTTGCTTACTATTATTTAAAACACCACACAATCAGGCTGCGGAACAGCTAAAATAATCAGGAATCTTCAAAGTTCGAACAAAGTAAACGGAACACGGTACAAACAGTATCCAGGTTACTTGGTATTTATCTTGTTATCATCTGAATCAATTTGTCTGTTTTGACGTTCAGCTAATAAATTGCGTCGTCGCTTTTAACACGAAAGTTAACCAACTGTCGATACAAAATAGACAGAATGAGAAAATTGTGTTTAGCATATTGAACGAATTTGAGAGACTAGAGTGATCCTTAAATAATTTGAACAGTCACTAGTGTGCGAGTGAACAGCCGAGCAACTTAAGAAGAGCGAGCGTAACTGATTGGTTACGACGTTGGAATGGCAATCATTGGATCGCTAGCTTCGTGTTTGTTAGAACCACATCTAAAACCTACCCTGTTGTTTACTTGAGCAAGAATCTTTATCCTGATAGCTCAGTACTGGGGGACCAGGAAGCGGACTCTAAAGTGATAAATTTGAGTTGTATTTAAAATGTTGCAAAATCGAGCTGAAATAAATTAGAATAAATAAAAAAAGAAAAGACATGGAATGAGCATGCTTCCAAAGAAGCACAAATCTATAAAAAAAACCAATTCCCAGCATTTCTTAGAAATGTTTTAAGTTAAATCCAAGTGAAAATATCGACTATAGGCTCATTAAAGTTAACATTGCTTTAAATCAACCACCATTGATTAAAACGCTGAGTCTCGCATTTTGAATTAGAAACTAATTTCAATTTCTACATGTACAAAAAATCAGATGTTCCTTCAAAGTGGTTGTTAGCAATGGATGTTGTTTTAAAATTGACATTTCACTGAATTATTTCACTATGTTTTGTTCATAGAACTAGTTCTTATTCAAGACTTTTCAACATCAAAATATTTTGCAAATCCTATTTCCTTTGATTTGGTGTGTTTGGCAATTCACCAACACATAACAATTATATCGTGCCGAATGTTATTGACAATGGCAATTACAATAAAACAAAACTAAGATATTTAGTTAATAAGTATAAGTTACTTTCAGATAAATAAAAAGGTTTTGTTTTTTATTGTTTGCTCAAATATATTGTTTACATTAATTTATTTCAACTAGATTGTGCAACAAGTACTTATAACTTAGATTTAAAGACTGGGGTAGGTTTTGGATGTAATTCGAGGCAACTCGGAGAAGGCTATCCAATGAATACAAGTCCAGCGTAGTAACAGCTCGGTCACGGCCTATCAGTGTGGTTTATTTTTAAAATGTTTGTCACAAATTTGTTTGAGACTTCTACAGTCAAGGGGCTTTTTAAACATTGAAAAATACTTCGTCGTAAATGGTGTACATCACATGGTAGACACTGGTTAATTCTCTTTTTCAGAAGGTGCAATAGAATTGTTTAAAACATGTCAGAGTGAATCTGTACAATAACTTGATAACTAATATTTATATATACATGTATATACTTTGCATTGGTTGTGGTAAAACCCTGGTCGGTAGCGCAGTTAGTAGCTCGCCGGGATTTAGAGTCTCGTGTCCCAAAGGGGGTACGGGTTCGAATCCCACCCGGGCAGGTTATATCCTTCCATGAGTATTTGACAATAATGTCAATTTTCCTCCATTGATATTGTTCGTTTTTTCTCAACTGTCAAAGCATGAATAATTTCACGGTGACTTCGTGCTCTTTGTCTAACACTCGTGATATTGAGAAAGTGTGTAATCATTCACCGTGAAATTATTCATGCTTTGACAGTTGAGAAAAAACGAACAATAAGATATGTGGAAAAGTTTCCGGCCTCGTGGAACGATAGATGAGTAATGTTTATAGACAAGGGTCCAGGAAAGCTAGGTAAGGTGCACTGGACGTGGTAAAATGACCAAAATTGTGTTGACACGGCGTTAAACCCAATAAAAATAAATAAATAAATACATAGAAAATAAATGGTTGTAGTTACAGTATATACACCAAGATTCTGTAATAGCAGTTAAACTCATTGTGTCAGAAATGGCTCTACATAATATCATGTTATCAATCTATCAGCGTACCTCACATCCACAAATACTTTTCACAGTTTCTCTCTTTTATCTGAAAATAACTAAAGAATAGTAGAATGATTGTTGCACTTGCTGGTTTGCATAAATGATAGGCAGTAAATATGATAGCTCGCGTAAGGTCTAATGTCTTCAATGGATTTACTAGTGTAGGCATGTCAAACTGTACTTAGGAATATAAATCTTCGAAAATATTCACGTTTTTTTCCAAACTGCCTATGATTAATGATACTTAGGTTAGCAAGTTTATTCTTACGTTTTATTGGTGATCTTATTGAAAACCGTTTGCTTGCATTTACATATTTCTGTAGACGCATTTCTGACAAATTGTCGATTTGAAAGATTAGAAAATATGTTGTCAGAAATGATTGCAATGCTTTAAGAAATTGGTATACTTACGAGTCAACGTCTACAACATGAGCTCGATCGAATGACTAGGATTCTTTATTTAACTCCTAGCAAGATCGTCATACGTTCTTGGTGTTTTTGTTCATTTCAATTCTCACTTCTGATAAGAAATTGTCATCTGACAAAATATATAAAATCAGGATTAATTATTTATCAACACATGATTGATTGATTCAAACAATGTTACATGAATAAATTTTTATTATAGTAAATTTGCTTGGGGTAGGCATGATCAGTTTATTCTAAAAATATTTCATTTTCAAAGAATTTTTGGAAGTCAATATTCGAGCATTGAACATAATATTTCTTGTCCTTTAACATCGTATAAGGTTAAAATCTCTTATCTATTATCGTAAATACTTTTCAATAGTTTTTGAATTTATAGTACATGTACTTGTGAACACTCAATGTTTACATGTTTAAAGTACGCTTTTTAATTAATATTTCAAAAAAGCTCTCCCGCAACAAACGATGTTTTAATGATTTTTAAACCTCTGTGGACATTGAACAGATAAAGTTACATTAAACTATCAATTATTCCCCAGCACGGTGATGAGATTTATTGTTCAAATGATTTACCTGCTGTTTTGCCGTCGAGTTCATTTGACTTGTTTTTCTGTGAATTTCATAGTACGCTGGTGTTCGTATATGAATAAAATCAATTTCTACTCAAGTATATGGAAAAGTATCTGTTAATGTTACACATGGGACAAATAAAGACAGAGATGAATATTTTTGGTTATATTGATACAATATAAATCACCGAAGTAACAAAATCTTACAGACGTAAGGATATAATGTTGTCCATAACGTTTATGAATAATGTTAACGCAATCTTTATATTTCGGCTGACTTAGCGTATAATGGCCCATTATCGAACAAGGTTTTAATATTCTTATATATTCTGATACATTTCCCATGGGAAGTTTTGGTCGATGTTTACAAGAGCAAAATGAAAGCACAAATTGATCTTTCATTAATAAGATCATTCCAAAACTGATAAAAACTGATAAAGAAATATCTTCATCAAACTGATAAAACGTGATACAGAACATGTTTGATCTAGTTTAGTGCTGATGGTAATTACTTTGTCACTGTCCGTTCCACGGCGGAAACCTCTTGGGTTCTTGTTTTCGTTATTTGTTCTGAAGGCCCTATAACATTAATTTGGTTCTTTTAAAATGATTCTTATCATAATACAAATATTTTATACGCATATGAATTAATGATGCTGATTGTTTTCTTTGGCATATACATGCAGGTTTGTTTTACTTTATGTTTAATGGTATTATGAATATATGATTTGTTTTGTGTTAAAACATTTAAATATCACTTTGACAATATAACCCATAAATGTATGTATATTCACCTTGATAATTCCTGTTACATCATTAACAAATGTTGATAAAGCAAATGAGGTCTTTGCACTGTGACCTTATACAAAAACAGCCATAAAGTCTGAAATAAAGTGTAAAACAACATGAAACTCAGATTTTTTATTACAGCGAGATGAAATGACACAGCTGAAACAAATATAAATTCTACATAAAAATAGAGAGAAATTGAAAATAACAACTGAATTCATAATATCTTGAAATATAAAACTATATTTATTACACCTTTGCGGAAACATAGTGAGTAATTGGCAACCTAAGGGAAATTGGAAACTTGCAACTTCATATTTTAAATGTTTTCGAGAAACATATTTACGCAGTTAGCCCAGATGTCTTTATTTGGATAAACATAAACACGGAACTTGCTAATAAATTTTCTGCTCTTTGGAGATATTGTTAATCGAAAACACCATTTTAGATATTGCATTTATGTATTCCATACACGCATTGCGGGTTTGTGTGTGTTTTTGAGAGTCATGAGTTATTATAGTTGTATGCGTTAATGGTTTTCATTGTTTAGAAAGTCACTCATAGTATCAATGTGATATTGATGTATTTTAGTCCAATAAGCTTGATAAGTATTTTGGAAATTTAGATTGTCTTTTTACAGCCGTAAGTAATGATTAAATAATGTTCAAGTTAGTGAAACTCATTTTAATATACACAAAGAACTAAAACATTCATTTCATTTGTTGTATCGTATGAATTTATGTTAATCTTTGCCACATTAGTCGATGTTGTACGTTTCATTATTTATGAATACGCGTGGTATTAAGCCTATGTTCTGTTTTCTGTCTGATCAATTTGTAAGTTACATTATAATTGAACATGAGTCTGATCATTGAAATCATCTTCTACAAGCCAGTGGTCTGTTGGGAATAAAAATGTATACTGAATAACAACCGTTAACAGGAAATGAGAAATGAACTAACATTCTCACTTCCTGTGACATTTGGGTTCCGTGTTTAAATTCTCAGACTAGTTGGTTATTAAATATTTAGAAAAAAAGATACGACGACGAACATTTAATAACGGAAGAAATTTTTATTTTTTATGAAAGAATAATAAACATTGAATGCTGGCCGACCACCGCAATATAACAAAGAAAATATTGCTAACGGATTTAATAAACACAGAAATTAAAACACCTGAAAACAATACAGTAGAAGTTGAATCAGATAAAGCTATCAAAAACTAGTTTTTAATACCGTCCAGGAAGAATAATATTTTATACAAAACAATTTTACATTAAAACACGCCGTTAAACGTAATATATGCTTCATTCACAAACAATTTCCTATTTGTTGAAAACGAAATTGAAAAATGTTCTGTCTTTGATACCATATCTGTTGCTGACATTTCAAAATTAAAGCCACTATAATTATATTCTTGACGTGTTATTTTGAAAATATTTTGTGTTTGTTAGTAGATACAATGTAGTTTCATTTATATATAAAAACATGTAGGTGCATACCAACACTTTTAGAATTTTAGATCTTCAAACACTCTGGATCCTGCAGTTAATTAGCCGCTTTTACGGCGCAGTTTTCTCAGCCAACTTTCGACCTGTATTTCTAACAATTGAAATTTGCTCTACAATTCCTGCTTGTATAATGAAATTCTTTAAAGTTATAGAGAAATAGATAAATGATGAGGTACCACTTTTTGAACATTGAAATTCTGGACAAAT
Source organism: Mactra quadrangularis (assembly GCA_025267735.1). Taxonomy (NCBI): domain Eukaryota; kingdom Metazoa; phylum Mollusca; class Bivalvia; order Venerida; family Mactridae; genus Mactra; species Mactra quadrangularis. The sequence goes on along the minus strand of CM046311.1, from coordinate 6,813,093 downwards.
GCATTTTGACCATGAACAAGTATATTTTTGGATATCACTTGTCTGAGGACAAGAGGGGAAAACAAGAAAATTCCACACAACCCCGGATGCCTATATAAAGGTTACGTGAAATCTTTTCTTCAATCCATTGAGATTAATGAGAAAGAATTGTTTTATGACATAGCGAGTTTTATCGCCAACACTTCAGTTTGCGGAATTCGATTTTTCGATATATATGGAAATTTGGCTGACGTTAGGAAACATTGCAGACGATGAATGACTTGTTACCGTGACAAATCAACTTTTAAAGCCAATATAAAACAACTGCTTCTTAGCTTTGGGATTTAAATGCGAACAAATCAGATAGAAAACCGCTTAAGCATTTATGATTGTCTTTGTATTGTTTTAACATACTGGTTTGTCCAATTTCAAGGCAATGGCCGATAAAAGTTATCAATACTTCCGATTTTACATTATAAAACTCATTTGTACTTGATAACTATAACTATCAGTCACTGAGTGCTTACTTCTGTCAGTGACTGACAACTATCCTACATGATTGAGAATCAGTGGTAGGAAGGAGAATGGTCGTAGAAAGTATGTTAATGTTTCCATACTTAAGTTTTGTCTGCAATCATTAAAAGAGGAACATGACCGTGTAATTACAAAGGCTTCATTGATTGACGTATAACTAGACAATATTTAGAATAAATCAGTATTAGTGTGTCTAAGCTTTGCTAAATTACAGTATTTGTCCATACTTTCTGAGGGTAATTAGCTCTACACAACTGTTTTACGAGTTCTATATGAGCATCGTAAACAATGACATTTGTTTCTTAATGATTTTCTTGTTAAATGTTCGGAGCAAATGAAGATACAAATGAAACACAGACTGATCAAGAAAGTGTTAATTGCCATATGTGGCTTTTATTAAAGTTCATTTCTAATATTGTAAATATATTACGATTACATCAATACATGTATGAATATTGCCTCTCAGCAAATTTTCTTCAAGTTATGATCACGGTCACCTAAATACAGAATATATTAATGTACTATATCAAGTTTTTGTCTATATATTTTAACAATACATTGTGATTACGAGAAGACCATTTTAAGCCAGGCATATTTATGGAGAAATAGTTATATACTTAAGAAATGTATCACGTTGTTTGTTTAGACATTACAATTATTTTGTGGGAAAGATTCAGAATCCATAAGCAAATATTGGCATTTTCGAATAAAAGCCACTATATAAAGATGTATTCCTTTACAGCAAACATGAAAGTAGCCTTACAACCATGAAGTTATCCAAAAATATAACATGAATTAGAAGCACAATAAACATGGCAAAACATTTTTCTTTCTAAGTTAAAGTTTGCCAAAGTGCTCATTTCTAAAAAAATAACCTTTTATAAGAGCACACTATAGTAAACATTGGCCATACATAAAATCATTTTAGAGCTTAATTATGTAATTTAGAGAATGTTTTATCTATATCATGACTTCATCATTAACATACGGTGGTAACAACTTTTGATATATGTCAAATTCTACATTTAATTTGGTCTACTATCACTTTGATACGCAATGAATACCATAGACAAATTGTAGCTACAATTGCTTTTATTAAAACTGTCTTTCTTATTTGGAGGTATTAGAATTATATAAATGTCTATTCACTTTGCAGTCCATGGCCAGTTTTACTTTTGATAATGGGGCTTTAATACATCATTCCTCTAAAATGTACAAAACTCCAAATTATATATCAAAATCAAGACTTTAATACATGTTTTGTAAAAGAGTGAGAGAATTTGAAATAAGAAAAATAATTCGAAGTCTGGTTTCTGGTAAAATTTTCTGACTCCTTTATTTGCTCTAAATTCTTTTAATAGTACATCAAAAATTCATATTTGACGTCAAATCATAACTATTTATTCTTTCTTATCATATCATTATTTATCAACTTTTCAGTTTGATTTACGACACGTTGTCATAGTAACAGCAGTCACAAAAAGGAATAAATACTAAATCATGACAAGTACGAGTAAAGTAGCCAGCTTACTGTAATACTTAATAAATGATAAATTACTCGTAATATCGTATCAAGTTTTACTCTAACAAGTATCAGCAACCGTATTATTCTTTCCCGTAATATGTATAGTACAAGAAAACAAAATGATGCAAAGCATCAAAGACTGCAAATAAAAGCCAAAAAATTCTATTGAATTTTGTCTTATAATGAGGTGTAATACAAAACATTTAAAACATGTTTAAGAGGCAAAGTTCATAAATCTTTAATTGATTCTAATAAATTGCTTCATTTTTTTAAAACTTTTTTAAAAAGCATTGCTTATTGGCCGTTGATAAAAGCAAAATATTTATATTTTTCTTGTCTGACTTCGAATCCGAAGATCGCTGGTTCGAGCCCGGTCGCGGTAGATCATACCCTATACATGAGTTGTCGGCCTTGTGGTAGAGTAAGTTAGTACTGGTGATAGAAAAATGTCCAGGAAATCTATAGTAGGAAGAGCTGGCCGTCGTATATATGACCCAAAATTTGTGTTGAATACGACGTTAAAAAAACTAAAACAAAAAATAAAACAAGAATGTCATGATGTCAACATATGTACTTATGTTTTAATGGTAATAAATCACAGATTTGGTTAAGATTTTTCTATATTTTGAAATTACTATTCAGTGTCTGTAATTGTGTCAAAAATATTCTTAATATTTTAAGACGAACTGACCTATAGAATGCGAGAAATATACAAACAAAAATGCACTAAAAGTGTCTATACCGTGACATACGGGGTAGATATTAACTACATGAAACACCATCATTTGAAGTTGTATGTCCATTTGCACTAAATTGCATTTTTCTAAAACAAAACACTAACTTCCCGCTTAAAAATGCCTAAATTAAATTTAGATAGTTTCAGAAAAAAAATTATATGTAAGTTGAAATCTGTGAATGTGTACCTTTAAATCTAGATAGGAGATATTAACTATTTCAGTTTCATTCTTTTGGCATTTCTGATTATTCTTTAAAGTCACGGCTAAACATTGCGTTCATTACTTGCCGATTGAGAAGTCCAAAAATATATTAAATGATCAAACTAAAGGTAATTTAAATCTCAAGACTGTATTTTTTCGAACTGAATGTATGCAAATGATAGCCTTGATGTTAAAATGATACCATGTATGCTATCGATAAGTTAGGTGCACTGGACGCCGTAAAATGACATAAATTGTGTTGATACGGCGTTAAATCCAATAAATAAATAGATATGGACAGTTACTAAATAATAACCAAGCAATGGTAGCAGCCAAAATGAATCATCTCTAATAATTTATGATATGTTCAGTAGGTAAAAACGTTTTTGTCAATTCTATGTTATTTTTCTGCGGTATTGATATTAATACATTATAATAACTATATCAGAAGCTGACATACCATAGACTTTAAGCTATTCATAATTCACCTGACAAAAGCACTGAATTATCAAACACAATAACAAAAAATTCAATGTATGCTTTTATAAAACTATTTCTAAACTCTATTTTGTATTTGACGACTCTGTCACGTTCCTGCGTTAAAATGCATAACATAGGACATTTAAACAAGTTAAACACCGGTGATTCAAAGATTAAGGAGATCATGCAAAACATTAATACTGATAAAAGTTTGTCCTGTCAATTTCATGGCTAACCGTTGATGACGGGCAAACGCACAATAAGGAGTTTGATAAACAACTCAGGATAACACAACAGCACTCTTGTTAAACGAAGATGCCCTAATGCAACTAAAGTTGTGTTTTCTGAATTGGTTCAACTAAGAAATCAGTATGGTGGTTTTCAAATGTATAATTGTTGTCACTACTGACTTCAGCAAAACATTCACGTGATGAGGAGCCAACAATGAAAACACTATGTCTTCTAATTACCCTGATCTTGTCAGCACATCTATATAATGTTGTTAATATAAATAATACGATTAAGAACCCTGCTATAGATAGAATTGTGATCACTAGAGTGTTATGATGTATACCACTTGATGGACTACTTGGACTTTCCGTTCTTGTACGAATACAGTTTTTATCGGTGTCGTCACTATATGAAGCTATACATATTTCATATTCAGTGGATGGTTGCAATGAAGTAATTAGAAACACTTTCCAGTATCTCCGGATGTTTTGTCGCATATAACTTGAAACGTGTTCATATGCTCTATGCATTACAATATACCTTGCCATGTGGTGAGGCCGCGTCCATGATATCAACACAGAATGGGAGTTTTTGTTGAGGACTCTTATTCCAATGTCAATGTGTCGAACAGAGACATTGAACCCTTTGATATCACTATGATTTCCATTTTGAGCCACACATTGATATCTACCTGCGGTACTTAGTGAATGTATGGACAAGTTTAAAAAATATCCTGATGTAATAAATTGTGAAGTTATTTCACTTTCATCGTAAGAATATTGTATGCGCTCCCAATATATGTAAGATTTGACATCATCGATAGCAAAACACTTTACTTGTAATGTCTGACCGACGAAAACATAATAATTTGGTTTGAATTCAGAAACTATCACTGGAGCACAAGATGAGGAATTCTGAATATCTGTTGCTGGTATATAATGAAAACTTGTGAAATTTTCTGTCAAATTATTCTCATTAAGACTAAAATTTTGAAAGGAATTATTACAAGGTTGTGATTCATACAATCTGAAATTGTCAGCGTACAATGTAGGTTCGGTGTATACTTTTGGAACTGCTTTCAAGTTAGTGTTCCTTATATCAATTTCTGTCAAGTTAGGAGTATTGATAAAAGCGTCGTCTTCCATAAAAATCAAATTATTACAATGACTTAAATTTACTAGTTGGAGAGATTCGCAATTTCTAAAAGACCCTTCCAGAATATATTCCAAGCGTTCAAGTCCTGACATTAATAATTCCTTTACATTAAAGTTATTCAGAGATCCATTTTCAAAATGTGGAAATTCATTGCCGCTCAAATCAAGAACATTCAAATCTAATGAAGGCAGAATAAATTCTATCTTGAATTGAGATAATTTGTTTCCTGCAAGATTTATCGTTTTTAATTTCACAAGACTGTTAAACGCCAAATTATCCAAATATGTGATACAATTAAATGAGAGATTGATGATTTCTAGACTTGGTAACCTTTGAAAGTTATTTTCAGCGATTGAAGTCAATTTATTGTGAGACAAATTTAATTTTCGAAGATTTAATGCACCAACAAATGAGTCTAAATTAATGTATTTTAGCACGTTTCTGGATAAATCCAGATTTTCAAGCCTTTCCATTCCAATGAAAGCATGTTCCTTTACTTGATAAATATGATTTCTTTCAAGAAGAATACTTCTCGCTGATTGGATAAAAACAAATGAGTTTGCTTCTAGCGTAGAGAGATCATTATTAGACAGATCTATTTCGTCTATTCCGGTACAATTACATTCTACGTCGTTTAGATGATGAATTTTATTCTTGGACACGTTCACGATGACATTTTGATGAAAATCGCATATTTGGCATAGAACTTTTCTAAATGACTCGGATGTACAGTCTGTTACACTGACAGAAACAGCATCACGTGACAATGTCTCTTCTTTTAAGTACTTCAAATGACAATCTGGTACCACTGTAGTTGACAAATTAGTGGAATTCACATATCCTGCCACCAGTAAAACAATGATACTGATTTCGATGTCAATTATATGTTTATTCATATTTAATACATGAACCCACTGTCAGATAGTTTATTTTACATTTGTAACAAGTTTCTTCTTTGCTTGCTAAACTATTATGTGGCAATTATTTATTTCGTTTTGAAAACCAGAGTTTCCCTTGACTGAACATTTCGTAATAGATTATCAGTTAATCATTTTATCGACGTAATGAATATTTGATGCTGTGATTGTCCATAGTTGGATTCCCAGAATGTTTTTAATTACTGGACTCTTCTTGGACTGACGGCCAATTGTAATCTACAATTATAAAACAAAATATTAAATTGTGATAAGTGAAACTATAATACTGTTTACCACATCCCATAGTGGTTAAGACAATGGTGTGGAACTCCTATGTCCGACTTGTCCTACTTGTACATTTATGTCTTCGGACAAGGAAATAAATCAATCCCACTTGCCCACGGGCAAGTGATATTTTATCTGTAAATATTGTTTAATAGTGTCAATGTCTAAATGCTTTAGTCAATTTCATCAGTAAACTACATTATATTATAGTGTCAATTATCTATTGTCACTTATAGTATCTAATTAATTATAGTTGTAATTCTAAATATGAATTTTTGAATATCGAACTCTTGGAGACGAGAATTTATACCCGAAAAAGTATCTTTTAAGAAATCACTTGTTCGAAGACAAGAGTAAAAAAACTAAGAATTCCATAATCATGGCCAAGAGAACATTATTTTAGATGCTCGATTGTGTAACAGGTTCTTTCAACTTAGAATAATTTTAAAAGCCGCAAAACTTGATGAGGTAAAATCCTTTTATTCAGGCCGCTCGGCTAGCTCAGTTTGTAGCACATAAGTTTACTAATCGAGGGGTCGTGGGTTCGATTCCCGGGCGTGGCATACTTTTGTGAAGCTTGGTCATGAAATTATTTCTACGGCCATTCTCCCTCTTACCAATGATTTTTAATTATGTATGGCAGTTGTCAGTCACTTACGAAATTATGCGCTTAGCAGATGGTTAACAGCGTATCCAGAGATTTAGCCTTTCCAGGAGGAGTGAGTAGGTGGACTGACCGCCGTTATATGACGTTTACAATGTGTTGCTGTGGCGTTAAACCCAACTAACAAACTAACAAATAAGCAAACTCCATTTCACAAGCTTTCGGTATTTGTAGTTAGATTTAAAGCGGTGATTCTTTTCGATAGTATTCTCGGTATGTTTTTTTAAGAACAAGCTAACTAGTGACTACTCTTTCTTAGAAGTTAAGATCTTCTCTTAATCATAACAAAACGATTCATGATTCCCAAGAATTTATTTAAATTGATATAATTTCTTGCCAAAGATAAAATATTGCTGATTAAATTAGTTACTAATTTAGTATTCTATTACTCGCCGTAAGGCAAACCCCATTGATGGTACTAAAGGTATCGAGTGTTAAATCACTACATGTAATATCTTGTTTGTCACCACTAATTAAATTGATACTTTCTTAAACAGATGTATCATAGTTTTCTCTACGGACAGCTTAAATTACAGGAAATGTGGTTAACTTATTTGAACGTCTCGGGTATAATAAGACATTAAGATTAATTAGAAGTTTAACTGATTAAAGCTATTTTAAAGTAGGAATAATAGCTTGGAGATTACATAATACAGGCCACCCAAAAAGACTTTATAAAGATGTTACAAGAGTTTTTTTTCAAGCCTTTAAAATAATTTAGTAAAATAGAGTAAGAACAGTGCTTCCATTCACACAACATTAAATTTACTTAGTAGAACACAACTTCACAAAATTAATATGAGTATATGAATTACATTTTAAATGTGTGGACAGCCCCATGTTCAGTAACTACTGTTAGCTAACGTTATGGGTACGGGAGAACTCAACCCTGAAGACAACTCAACCCGTGCAATACTCAACTCAAAGTTGGGACAACTCAGTCCGTTAGTAGGAGATTGAGTTGTCTTGGGTTTGGTTGGGTTGTCTATTGGTTGAGTTGTTCCGACACTTCCATTACGGAACGTTTTGGGCCGTTTAAGGTAACTGAAGAAGCTGTTGGACTCTATCGGATTAAACCGAGATTTATTTTAACGGTTATTTTCATGAACTTCTGTTTTCAATTCATCAATCACCTAAACTATAATAATATTTTTTGTGACAATGTCGTGACGCATGAATATTTATGGTGAATATCCAGTATCTAAAATGTCATATACAAATATGAAAAACCGAGTATGGCACAAAAATGATTATGTGCCTCTTACTTGCACGTTAGTCCTCGGGTTTCAATTTCGGTTGTCTATACAATTATATTATAGTCGTCTTGAAGTATGAAATAATCCGTAGAACCGAGTTTTGTCAATTTTGAAAATGGGTTTTAAGCCGTGTCACTCAATTTAGGTCATTTTACGACGTCCAGCGCACCTAACCTAGCTTTCCTGGACCCTTGTCTATAACCAGCACTCACCTACCGTTACACAAGGTCGGGCACTTTTCTATATATCTTATTAACGGAGGAAAATTGACATTATTGTCTAATTGTCTTGGAAAGGTATAAACTCCCCGGACGGAATTCGAACCCGTACCCCGTTCGGGCACGGTATCCAAATCACGGTGCGCTACCAACTGCGCCACCGATCCAGCTTTTGTCAATTTTTAAACAATCTACTGAGATTGGTTTAAAATTTGGCTTGCCCGTTGTATGTTTAATTTTAATATAAAAGAATACAAATGTAATATTAACTTACCTTTACACCAAAAAAGACGCTAAAATCTCCATAAAAACGCAAATAATTACTACATTATGCATTTCCATTAATATATGCCAAAGATAATTTTCTTCAAACTAATTAAAGTCAGCCACAGTAATATTCTAGTCTTAATTGTCCCCAAAGTAAACATGATATGTGCGACACTGTTTTATTTGGTTAGGCATCTGTTTTACATCCGATACGATCTTGAAATTCGTCTTCAAGAACTTTTATTGTATCCTTTAGTTAGCGGTTCCACTCTGGTAACATTATTGGTTATTGGGAAATGCAAGTCGGTCTAATACATGTGATTTTAAGAGATCTGTATGAATAGGACCAAATCTGTGTGGAGAACTATGTTTTAGAGCTGCTCGATCTTCGCTTTCAACTTGATTATATTTTTTGCAACAAAATTTGCATACAAATATTTTTGAAGTAATAAAGCAGTAATCCCATATATAATAATGACACATTGCAAATTGACAAATAATTGTAAATTAGTGTTATATTTTGTTTTAAATGGAACCACTTTAGTAACGGTATACATGTATATTGTTTAAGTGCGTTTTAGTGACCTTTTTATATTTGTCACACTAGTAATGTACCTTAAATATTAGGACCCCAGTGAGCAAGTTGCTATACTCTAAAATTGTTGAGAAACATGCAAGGTTTATATAATCCAAACATTTAAGACTACTGTAGTTCAATACTTAAGCTTCAGTTTTAATCTGTTTGTTTGTTTTTGTTTGGTTCAACGCCATAGCAACATATTGTATAGGTCATATAACGGCGGTCAGTCAACCTACTCACTCCTCCTGGAAAGACTAAATTTCTGGATTTAGCTGTTAACCAACTACTAACCGCATACTTTCGTCCGTGACTGACAACTGCCCTACATAATTAAGAATCATTGGTATGAGGAAGAATGGCCGTAGAAATAATTTCATGACCAAGCTCCACGAAAGTATGACACGCCTGGGAATCGAACCGACGACCCCTCGATCAGTAGACTTGCGTGCTACCAACTGAGCTAGCCGAGCGGCCACTAATTCTGTTTTTACTCTACTTGTTTTATTTTAATGTGAGCGATGAAACTATTTACGAGGTATGTGAGGTAATACGTTACAAATCCTAACATGTCTGGTACAAAGTAACCTCAGTTGTAGAATTAACTGAGTCGGCCATCGTTGTTAACCAAATAAAACATGGAGACGAGTTAATGCCGTTGAATAATTAAATTGCAACAAGAAGGTCTAGAAGGTCCTAAGCCACCATACAAATGCACTCAGTATATTTTCTATTTTAATTGCTCTAACTTAAATGCGAATAATGTTCTGTAGCGCAAGATGTTTATTCAGAAAATGGTGACGTGCATTCCCTTTTTCGCCTGTTAAGTTGGTAAAAAAGATTAAAGTTTATTAATAAGCATTTATAACTTACTATACAACATCATCGATATCAGATAAATTTTTATCAAAATTACGTATATTTATTTATAGCTACTCACGTGTACAGAGTAAACTCCTGATTAGCTTTTGTTTTCAAACGTGTTGCATATCATTGACAGTGACTGAACTATTTATAATTAATTTATTGTAGACATTAAAAAATTGTATTGACCAAATTGACTTGTTGTTAGAAATATTGAAATATATTTGATGTTTTTCCAATAATATTTTATATGCCAGTAAGTATACCTTTGTATTAAACTAACTATACCCTCAAAATGATTTTATTTTAACGGTCGATACGCATATGCATATTAAAAGCTATCAACGTTAGACGTTAATTACTGCGTCGGTTAATAAAAGAAACACAACTTCATCATTAATAAGGTCCGTTTGGCATGTTAGGCAAATACATCGTAAGTAATAAAAATTAACTACCGAAATTAAAATCTAATTAGCACAGAATCATGTGATCTAGATGGGATACTATGGCTGTGACTAATGCCCCACGGGTTACTACTGCAGTGACGACTGCACAATGCCTACATGCCTGCCTTTGACCTCACATTTTTAAATTCCGGTAAATACCGTTTCGTTTTGGTACTGGTACTCAAATCGGTACATTGAAAAAAATATAGCAGATTTGAAATAACCAAATTATGTATGGTAAAAAATATGAGATCTTGTGTATCAGCAGAAATAATTTTGATTCACCCACCCGCTTTTTTAATAATGTGCTGTTTGACTTAGTCTTGGATTTTTTATAGCGAGCGCTCGCCATTCTGTACACAAACGGTCTGACTGACCGATATCTTCATCTTCTTCTATTTATAGAATGAGCATTCTGTACACAAACGGTCTGACTGACCTTTGTACGGAGATGTCGAGCATCATGGGTAAAACTGTTTATCTACATGAAAACACGTGACAATGTTTACATTCTAATAATTCCCCCTTCAAGTATACTGTACAAATAGAGTATGTATTTTGTGTCCACTCAATAAAATCTAACTATCCAACCAACTATCCTCATTAAATTAAACTTTTAAACCGGTAGTTAAACCTCCATCATTACGTGTTTACATTTGTCATTCTTTACACAGACATTTGAAATCGAAAGTAGAATACACGGTTTAACTATGCATCTATACCTTTAGAGATTTAAAAGTACTTTGTATCTATGGATTTATATTCCTGTAGCTATAAGTGATCATTTATTTTACATTGCATCAATGATTTTGTATTAAAAAAAAACACGAAAAATCCAACGATTTTGTCTTCATGCGATGCACTATATTCTGTTGCGTACCAAAACGCCGAATTCAGGGAAGCGTTGTGCGTCTTCGTATAGAGGTGATATCTTCACCTTCTATTTATAGAATGTAGAATGAGCGCTTGCAGTCGTTCAATAACATAACAATTCGCAAGGCGGGCGCTCGAGCACACCTCAGATGACGTCAAACAGCACATTATTGAAAAAGTGGGGGGAAACAACGAGATCTTTCATATTTTTACCATACATAAATCATAGTGAGACAATTACTGTACCAAATAAAGGGTACATTTAGTATACATTATATGCATTGCGTGGATATTTTATGTGGAACAAGTAACACTTAAGTTTGCGTCCCACTTTTCAGAAAAATTCTTTTATATAAAAAAATAATTTTTCCAGCCACCATCTTTGGTACCTGTTATAAAATATTTATTTCCAATGATATATTAATACAGAACCCACCAAAAGATTGGAGACCAAAATTTAACAACAACTCATGAATTTTGATGACTTTTTTGTAGAATTATTAGAGTTTTATATTTAAATATGGTTGTGATAAAATGAAAACAAATTTCATTAAAGCGGCACATGTATAATATTCAGCATCTGACACCCTAGCTTAAGCCTGTTTATTGTTATCATTTTCTATAATGTATTTTGCTTCGTATTTTTGTAGACTCAGTTATAAGTAAAGTGATAAACAAAAATAAGACTTAGAAGCTTTATAAAATAGTCAGTTTTCAAATTTTAGATAAAAGCTTTTTAGTAGGCCTGCAAAGTGAAAATGTATCCGCCCTTTCGGTGGGTATTGTACATAAAATCTAAAACAACATTATCTAAATAGACATATCAATAATAATAAATTAACTAAGGTGTTATCACCAATGAACCGTATGGCTACATATGTTTGAATTTGTATAAATTCATCATAAGGTAGTATTTTAGATCAAGGGATGAAACTCATATAAACTGAAATCTATTTATACAACAATTTTTAAGCGAAACACCACCTTTCAAGCTGTATCGCGAGCGCACGATGTCGCCCCGAGCGCTCGCATTGTTGAACACACCTCAGATATAGTTCCTTTTTCTTAACGGCCAAAGTCTGAATAACTTGATGTTTATTGAAGTCCACAATATCCAAATGTTATGAGTGTTAGACAAGGAACAAGGACTTGCGACAAGGAAAACGTACGATAATAAAAGGACTTGCGACAAAATGTTTGCTTAGACTTTTAAACTCTCCATTTTCTCAACAAACAACAGAATTACATCGAATTGAATTTCTGAAATACAAATTACTTTTTTTCTTTTGAAAACGCACTGTTAACTGCTATCGTTAACTCTTAAACCCCTCCACAAAAACTTAGTCGATCAGTTAAATTTGTCATTTGGACATGGAATCTACGTTAACATTTTTGGGTTTTTTTCCCCAATTTTTTGGAAATTTGTTAAATTTAATTTGCGTTTCTTATCAGTACACATAACTACATTTTTTGTATATGACTTATCCCTCTCCCACGTCTGTCTGTTTTGACATACACTTGGTTCATGTAATCATTACTTTTATCACTAGAGTTAATAATCCAGCAAAGTATATAAATATAGATAGAGCATATTTGTTCATCATACTGAACAAATGTAAGAGACGATGTGAGTGTGTTTCGTGAATAAATGGTACAACTGAGATAGAACTGATAGAAAAATCGAAATAATACGCAATATACTGTCAAAAAGTACTGTCAGTTACTGACAAAAGTATGCGCTTATCAGTTGCTTAACAGCTGAGTCCAGAGATTTAGCCTTTCCAGTAACAGTGAGCGGGCTGACTGACCGCCTTTATATGACCTGTAAAATGTGTGACCACGGCGTTAAACACAAACAAAAAACAAACTAAAAATGATCATTTCTGGACAAGTTTTCGTTATTTTAGGAGGTATTTTAAAGTGTGCATCTGACTGTGACCTTCTTGGTGTCTAGGTTGAAATGTGTAAGCACTTCCTCCGTGTATTCACGAAGTCAGGTCATCAGATTCCTTCAATGACCATTATCTTGCTACCACTGTATTCAGGTCACAGACATTCCGTAAAGTGCCGGTGCGGCTGATCCGACTGCTATTTCAGTCGGTCCTAGATAAAGTCTGCCGTAGCCGGTCCGAATATCCGGTTAAATGTCATCTTATAGAATTAAAATGAAGACAACTGTTTGCTGTTTAATGTTATCACCGTTGATGTTTTGAACTAATATGGGTGTTTGTCTTTTTTTAGAGTTAAATTTAAATTAATGACTCAGTTGCTAACCGGAAACAGTAATGAGAAGTAATGACTTATTGACATATTTTGACGATTTTTTCTGAACCATTGAAACCTAATTCGGTCCAGTGGTTCTTCCACAATCACTGGAACGAATGCCCAGTAATATCAAATCAAAACTCTTCGGAATGTCAAATTCAGGTAGATGTTAACAGACAGTGTTTAGTGATCTTTTGTTTTAAGTTAACATAATCTGCATATATCTTAATGTTAATTCATATGACTATAGGCGTTGGTGTCTGTGGAAAAGAGAATAGTAAGCTATCCATTGGTTAAAAATCAAAATTATTCGAAATGGAGAAACTGGCTATAATATTAATCTTATTAAAGCTAATCATAGTTTATTACAACATGCTGTGAGATATGCTAATGTAATTATGCTATGTGTCCACTATGCCAAATAAATATTATTAATAATAATTCATTTTTAGCAAGAAGCTTCCATTTTCGGACTTGTACCATTTGTATGTGTTAATACATAAATATGTTGTTGTTTTTTTCTCGGAACTTTGTCGGTTGAAATGAATTGAACTTATCCGGTCATGTAAGATATTGTATTGAATATGGAATTGTTTGGTTAGAAAATAAATGAATTTGGAACAATTTTCCTATCCTAATTTCCTAGACTGCTAATATGTTTGTTTTCAATCCCAATTAAAGACACCACTAAAATTTATAAAATTGTCTAAACGTCCGTCTTTTTGTTCTGGATTCCTTTATTTACAGAGTCTTTTCTTGCATTGATTGACGTGTTTCAGGACAATGTTTAGAATAAACGTGTAACAGTGTTTCTAAAACTTGACTTAATTACCGTATTTGTCCATAGTTTCTGACTGTAATTACTTTCCCTAAACTGTTTTATGACTTTCTCTCACAATATCGTAAACATTGGCAGTTGAGAAGATACATAATGTTTTACCAAGAGGATCCGTGAAGAAAACTGAAGAAATGTGTTAAAAAGACGCATTTTAAAGTTAGCTTTATAATCAGAATGGAATAGAAATTTCTTTGACTTTTATATAGAAAATATCAATTTACGCAATTTCACGGTACACCAAATAAACTGCCAGACTATAAGAACTATTTCGCCATTTTCAGATGGAGTTTCTATTTTTACATGGGGTTTCCGCATGTTTAGTAGTGGACTGTGGCAAATCCACATAAAAATTTGTCGCGGACGATAACATTCGGTTGTGCGCGCGCAAATAAAGGGATAATTACCACTGCAATCAAAGTAGGCCGTATTACGCGTTAACAAGCAGACGATAAGAAGCACGTGTATGTCTAGTTTATGTAAGGTAAAGGTCCCTTGTATCGCTTCCATGAGTTGTATACAGCCATATGCTCTACCAAAACCCCATGTCTGACAACGCTATCGGCGCTTTGATCTGTATATGTATCTAACGTAGAGTTTGTGTTCATTTAAGCAACAAAGATATAAAAAGTCTGACAATGAATGACACTTTTTGATGATTTCAGTATAGATAAGATAGTATAACCGTTCCTATAAGCAATATAATGAATCTACGTGAAAACTAATGTAATTGTAACACTTCTGTAGAAATAAATCTGTCTTAATAAACATTACAGTCAGCTGGAAGCTTAATATTGATCTTAGCCAATCAGAATTGAGTATTCTCCTGACAGGAAATTATATCTTCCGAATGAAAGATTTCTTGTTTATTGGTCTGTAAATGTTTGAATTATTTGATTTATTTAGGCAATTACTTGAATTTGTTCATTTAAGAGACAGCCGTGGAAGGTTGCAGAGAAGTACTTGCACTTGTTACTTGTTTCACTATTAATCTTAACAATTTTATTAACTTTCAAATACATTTTGTACCGTGAGACCTCGTGCAAAACTGTAGACACCAGGATGAGGGGCTACTTTGCGATTCTGTAGCCAACGCGCACTTCAGTGCGCACCTATGTTTAGTGTGTAAAAAGGTTGCACACTACGGTGGGCACCTGAAAATGTGTTTAAACACATAACACACTACATTCAAGTTCCGATAACCCCGCACAAACCTTAAACACCAGGATGAGGAGGCTACTTTGAGGGTCTGTAGCCATTGCGCACGGGCTTCTTTGCGGCTCTGTAGCCAACGTGCACTTCAGTGCGCACCTATGTTTAGTGTGTTAAAAGGTTGCACACTACGGTGGGCACCTGAAAATGTGTTTAAACACATATCACACTACATTCAGGTACATATATACTTGAGTTCCACAGCCGACAATGGACTTTAATGCACAGAAGTGTACAGGTGCCTAAGATCAGAATCTAGTACTTTACAGCACAATGGTTAGGTGTTTTGTTCACTTATTTGAATATTGAATATTTAAAATGAGCACATAGTACAACCTCATCTGACACCCACTGTGAGGGACTAAAGTATGTTGCTGTATAGAGTTTGTTGCTCTGCAGAGGTAAATTCGTATTGAATTTACAATATACTTAAGGGAACAATCAAGAAATGTTGTTGTACTGGGGAGTTGTTATGTATAGGGTCGCTCTGCAAAGGTTATACTGTATAACAAAAATAAACGGGTGGTTTTAACCATTTTTATAGGCTGCTTCAAAGTAATTATAAACATATTCTTGTATAGTCTGGAAGGCACGTTGTGGTTTGGTATCTAAATGTCACATTCGTGCATTGAATCACATCTCTTTCATTAAAAGCCTTTGCTCAGACAGTCCTTCCTCCAACAACATTACTAATCTGAAATTGCTAAATTGCTTCCTGATTTACATAAAACAAAATACCAGCGTACAGTGCACAGAGTCAAATTGAGAAAATGCGCGCAAGTTAGAATCAGTGTCAGTTGCGGTAGTTCTGCCAACCCCACAACGGTTCTAAATTTCTAGATTACCTCAAAGTTCTTCCAAAAGTATCTCGACTGGTTCCGAACCTCGAGTTAATCTAGAAAACTAGAATCTTTGTGGGCATTGGAGAACTACCACTAAAAAGAGAATTTAGTGTTGCTTAGACTGCACTACGTCTGATAAAAATGGTTACGTATAAATGTCATTTACCTTGTCTTTTTCGTCCAAACTTGTTGATCTGGTCGCCATTTTTGCCGTGTTAGGAACCATATAGGTCACGTGATTCCCCACACTGTAGAATGTTATAACAGTAGGACGTCCATCTTTTGCAAGCGGCCATTTGTATCAGTCAATCGATCTTCTCGTGTTGTAGAATACTGAGAAATAAGTTTTATCTATAAATGATAGACATGTGACGGATCTAGGTTTATAAGATTAATGTGTAAAATATCACATAGCATGTTGGCATCGTATCTGATTTACTGACGTACTGGCAGCTATAACCTATTTTAGATGATGATTTGTCTTATAGTATTCGGTTACATTCGGAACTGTTCACTTGTAGTCCATTATGATCATTCGGAAAACATCGGCGATTGCTGAGCAACTTACATTTGTTTACGGAATCACCCGAGTGGATTTCCGAGAATCCTTTCTGATAATTGTAGTTACCTCTCTATGTCAAAATGTTTTAATCATTGCCATCAACTTCCGGTGAGCGAAAAATCTAAAGACTGAGAGAAACATTGATGAAACATTCGAATATGACAAATCTCAAGTAAACTATTTGTCCCGATTGCACAATTCTAGTCTAAAGATAACCTTAAGTTTAAACCAGAGTTTAAACCCTGTCCATTGCATAAATGTAGTTTAATTAGTCTCAGATTAAGCAAAAAAACTGATTGGATTGCATGAATACAGTTTAGGCAAAACCTGAGTTTATATTTAATCTAACACACCATGAAAATTAAACCTGCGGTGGGGGTAGTTTAAGGCTGAGTTTTAGAAAATATATCAGTTTTGTGAGTTGAAAAAATGGCTGCCCACATATTGCAACAGATAAATTTCAATAGAATGTGCAACTCGTATTTGAGAAATTTAACCTAGGTTGTGTAAAAAGTTCTTACAACTGATATATTTATCACTTTTATGCTAGATTCCTTCTCCGGTACTAAGCAACAAGAATAAAGTTTTTGTGCATAGAAACAAAGAAATGGCTTCTAAAAAAAAATCGAACCAACACCGAGGATACAAGTCTACCGTCATAGCTGATTAGCTATAGTCACACATCGGTGTATACTTGTAATACTATCGATGAAATATAAATGAAGTATATAATTATCCCCCGCCGATGGAATCGGGAGGGGGATATAGTTTTGGCGTTGTCCGTCCGTCCGTCCGTCCGTCCTTCCGTCCGTCCGTCCGTCCGTCCGTCCGTCCATCCGTCCGTCCGAATTTCGTTTCCGGAGGAGTTCTCTGCAACTACTGGCTGGAATTCAACGAAACTTTATGGGAATCATCAATATCAAGAGGAGATGCGCATGTGGTCAGCTTTTTTCGGATCAGACCCTTTAACTCAGAGTTATGGCCCTTGATTAGTTATGTAGTATGCATATAGAGTAAAAGTCGTTTCCGGAGTAGTTCTCTGCAACTACTGGCTGGAATTCAACGAAACTTTATGGGAATCATCAATATCAAGAGGAGATGCGCATGTGGTCAGCTTTTTTCGGATCAGACCCTTTAACTCAGAGTTATGGCCCTTGATTAGTTATGTAGTATGCATATAGAGTAAAAGTCGTTTCCGTAGTAGTTCTCTGCAACTACTGGCTGGAATACAACCAAACTTTATGGGAATCATCAATATCAAGAGGAAATGCGCATGTGGTCAGCTTTTTTTGGATCAGACCCTTTAACTCAGAGTTATGGCCCTTGATTAGTTATGTAGTATGCATATAGAGTAAAAGTCGTTTCCGGAGTAGTTCTCTGCAACTACTGGCTGGAATTCAGCGAAACTTTATGGGAATCATCAATATCAAGAGGAGATGCGCATGTGGTCAGCTTTTTTCGTATCAGACCCTTTAACTCAGAGTTATGGCCCTTGAATAGTTATGTAGTATGCATTTAGAGTAAAAGTCGTTTCCGGAGTAGTTCTCTGCAACTACTGGCTGGAATTCAACGAAACTTTATGGGAATCATCAATATCAAGAGGAGATGCGCATGTGGTCAGCTTTTTTCGGATCAGACCCTTTAACTCAGAGTTATGGCCCTTTATTAGTTATGTAGTATGCATTTAGAGTAAAAGTTGTTTCCGCACTACTTCTCTGCAACTACTGGCTGGAATTCAACCAAACTTTATGGGAACCTTCAATACCAAGAGGAGATGCGCATATCGTCAGATTGTTCCGGTCAGACACTTAAACTCAGAGTTATGGCCCTTGATTAGTTATGCAGTATGCATATGTAGTAAAAATTGTTTCCGCGCTACTTCTCTGCAACTACTGGCTGGAATTCAGCGAAACTTTATGGGAATCTTCAATACCAAGAGGAGATAGGCATTTCGTTGCCTTGTTCCGGTCAGACACTTTAACTCAAGAGTTATGGCCCTTGATTAGTTATGCAGTATGCATATAGAGGAAAAAGATTTTCTGCGCTATTTCTCTGCAACTAATGGCTGGAATTCAACGAAACTTTATGGGAATCATCAATATCTAGAGGAGACGCGCATATCGTCGCCTTGTACTGGTCAGACCTTTCAGCTCAGAGTTATTGCCCTTGATTAATTGTGCAGTGTTCATATAGAGAAATATTGCTATTTCTTTGCATAGCTGGATTGATTTCAACAAGATTTTATGGAAACCATCAATACAGAAAAGAAATTTGCATCTCATTGGCATGTCCTGATAATTTTTATTAACATGGAGTTATGTATGTTCCCTATTATGGTTTTATAGATTTTTTTATTTATTAATAAAGCCTTATGTCTCCAGTTGTTGTGATAGTAAAAACAAGAACTCGGCGGGGGATATAAATTCAACGAATTTGCTTGTTCTTTATAGAGATTTGTATGTTTCTTTCCATTACTGAATTTTTAGGTAAATGCTCATGGCTTGTTGGGAGCTGTAAGGATACCTCAATATTGCAGAACACAGACACGTTGTTATCGCGTGAATGGAATAGGTCTGAAACCCGATACTTACTTAGCACCATAATAGGAGCTCAAAATAACGCAATAATGATAATATTGATTATATGATTAATTTTGCGTTCACACAAGAGATTTTGATGAATTTTTACGAAAAAAAGGGGAAAAGTGCGGTTAAAGTTTTGTTTTCATAAACATGCTCAGTCAACTATACAATCATGGCCGAGTGGTTACGACGTTTGACTGGAAATTATTGGACCGCCAGTCCGGCATTTATTTGAATTCCAACAAAAACCTCGTTTTTTCTTTGAGCTAAATCTTTTTCCTTCTAGCTCAGAACTGGGGAAACAGAAAGCAAACTCGAATTTGATTAATCTTAGTTGTTCGAGGGTCGATCAACAAACGTGCAACTTGCTATAAAACTTATTGCAACTCGACATATTTGAAAACCTTATAATGTAGTTTAATTACTCAGCTTCAACACAGGTACAACTTTTCAGGGTAATTCAACTATGCTAATGCATTTGATCTGATATTTTATCAATTCAAAATTGGCAAAAATTTGACATGCGGTACATATGCGCATGCACTTGTGTTGCCATGTTTTGCAGTTTCAATATCTTACTAAAAGTTAACATACTAAAAGTTGTTTCATTCAGCCTTCAACTGAGGAACCTGAAAATGTATCTGTATATGAGCTCTCTGAGTGTGCAAGTAAGCTGAGCATAACATCATACAATTCATTTATTAATTAACAAATGTATCAATTAGGTGTGGATTTTATACAGAAAATATCATTAAAGTACAGATTATAAAGTCATTTTATCTTGGTATACTACCCTTTGTTTTTTCCGCTTGCCCTTTCAAGACAATCATAGAAAGAAAATCAGTTGCACATAAATAATAATAATTTTATTTCAATAATGTTTACATTTGCATGTATTCGAAAATATAGCTCGTTTAGGATAACTTGAGACAAACGACTCGGTCTGTTTACATATTTTGGACTCCGGTAATACATAAAATAGGGAGGTCAGTTGATTTTGAGTAATGACAGTATTAACCATGTCTTAAATGCGTGGAACGTGTGTTCTCGTAATAAATTTAATACATAAAACACACCGATAATAGTCGAAAATTATGCATACTGTTCTTAGAGCCACCTGTGTATTAAAATGGTGGCGTTGTATTTTGTCTCAAGTTATCCTAAACGAGCTTATAACACTGTTAATCGATCGATTCAAATTTTGTACAAAATAATCAATGTTCAATCACGAAATTCTCATGATTAAGTGGTATTTTTTTCGGTGCAACGAAAGAAAACTTCAATTATAGTTTATCCTACCTGAGGACTAAGTACTACAAGATTACAAAGCTCAAGTTTTGTTATCCCCCGGATAGCTAGTCTTGGACTAGCTAAAACAAAATTAAACTTGAATTATGCAATTGAGAGATAAACTCAAGGCTAGTAAGCCTCGGACTAGGGCTTAAACTAGACTAAATAAAACTTGAATTATGCAATCGACCCCGTATGTTTTATTTTAATGTTAGCAATGAAACTATTTACGAGGTATGTGAGGTAATACATTACAAATCCTAACATGTCTGGTACAAAGTAACCTCAGTTGTAGAATTAACTGAGTCGGCCATCGTAGTTAACCAAATAAAACATGGAGACGAGTTAATGCCATTGAATAATTAAATTGCAACAAGAAGGACTAGAAAGTCCTAAGCCACCATACAATTGCACTCAGTATATTTCTATTTTAATTGTTCTAACTTAAATGCGAATTATGTTCTGTAGCGCAAGATATTTATTCAGAAAATGGTAACGTGCATTCCCTTTTTCGCCTGTTAAGTTGGTAAAAAAATATTAAAGTTTATCAATATGCATTTATAACTTAATATGTATATACAACATGTTGAATATCAGATAGATTTTATCAGAATTACGTTTATTTATTTATAGCTACTTACGTGTACAGAGTAAATTCCTGATTAGCTTTTGTTTTAAAACATGTAGCATATCATGGAGAGTGACTGAACTATTTATAATGAAAATAGTGTAGACATTAAAAATTTATATTGACCAAATTGACTTGTTGTTAGAAATATTGAAATATATTTGATGTTTTTCCTATATTATTTTATATGCCAGTAGGTATACCAATGTATTAATCTAACTATACTCTCAAAATGTTTTTATTTTAACGGTCGATACAAACATGCAAATTATGAGCTATTAACGTTAGTTTTTTTATTACTGCGTTGGCTAATAAATGAACACAGCTTCATCCCGTATGAGGTCCGTTTGGCATGTTAGGCAAAGACACTGAAATACGGCACGCCATACCTTAATTAGCACAGATTCATTTAATTCACCAGGGTTACTGTGGCTGTGACTAATGCCCCACGGGTTACTGTTCTTACGACTATAATGCCTACATGCCTGCCTTTGACCTCGTTATTGTTTTATTGAGTCATATTATAAGTGTGTTGATGCGTGCATGTACCAGGTATGTGGCTGTGACTAATGCCCCACGGGTTACTGTAGCTGCGACTACAATGCCTACATGCCTGCCTTTGACCTCATATTCATTTTATGGAGTCATATTATAAGTGTGTTGATGCGTGCACATACCAGGTATAGTTCTTTTTTCTCAACGGCCAAAGTCTGAATAACTTGATGTTTATTGAATCCACAATATCCCAATATTACGAGTGTTAGACAAGAAAAACGTTCGATTTTAAAAGGACTTGCGACAAGCAACACGTACGATTATAAAAGGACTTGCGACAAGCAACACGTACGATAATAAAAGGACTTGCGACAAAATGTTTGCTTAGACTTTTAAACTCTCCATTTTCTGAACAAACTACTGAATTACATCGAATTGAATTTCTAAAATACAAATTACTTTTTTCTTTTCGAAAACGCACTGTTAACTGCTATCGTTAACTCTTAAACCCCTCCACAAAAACTTAGTCGATCAGTTAAATTTGTCATTTGGACAGGGAATCCACGTTAACATTTTTGGTTTTTTCCCCATTTTTTTTGGAAATTTGTTAAATTTAAGATGCATTTCTTATCAGTACACATAACTACATTTTTGGTAAATGACTTATCCCTCTCCTACGTCTGTCTGTTTTGACATACACTTGGTTTATGTAATCATTACTTTTATCACTAGAGTTATTGTACGATTTTATTGAACTGTCCGATTGTATAATTACACGGTTATTGCACAGTGCATATATTAATTTCCGCGTTCTATTTTAGAATTTTGTACTTAAAATACAATAGGTAAGTTAATTTAGTGTCAATATCTAATATGACTGAATAGTCGTGTGGTTAAAGTAAAAGGCTACAGAACTTCTACTTTCGAAATGCCGGGTGCCAGTTTGAATCTAAAGATGTCATTTTTTTTCTTTGCCTTGTTAGCATGTTTTTTTATTTTCTGAAAAGTTTGTTTTATTTTATTCAGTATCTTTTGGCAATAAAAATAAATCGCTACAAAACTAATAATTCAAAAACAATTCAGTTTCACTGGCAGTGTCAGTTCCGCTACCGTCATCGTCACTTCAAGGAGAACTGACGAAATTTATAATTTATTACATTTTGGATTTAAAATTAACTTTGAAACTTTATTGTGTTTTGCGCAATCCGACAATGATAAAAGCGAGAAAAAATATTACAAGACGTTTCTACCCGGATTCGAACCCACGATAAAAAGGTTTGCACACCGACCGTTTTACCACTCGGCCACTCAATCTGAGATACTCATTACAAATCAAATATACTACATCTGTGTTATGAGCTCTACGTGGACTACCGACGATATCCGAGCATTAAATATACCGTGTTATATGACGTTTTAATTTATGCAATCGGACAGTTCAATATAATCGTACAATAATAAACTAGCAAAGTATATAAATATAGATAGAGCATATTTGTTCATCATACTGAACAAATATAAGAGACGATGTGAGTGTGTTTCGTGAATATATGGTACAACTGTGATAGAACTGATGGAAAAATCGAAATAATACGCAATATACTGTCAAAAAGTACTGTCAGTTACTGACAAAAGTATGCGCTTATTAGTTGCTTAACAGCTGAGTCCAGAAATTTAGCCTTTCAAGTAACAGTGAGCGGGCTGACTGACCGCCTTTATATGACCTGTAAAATGTGTGGCCACGGCGTTAAACACAAACAAAAAACAAACTAAAAATGATCATTTCTGGACAAGTTTTCGTTATTTTAGATTGCTTTTAGCCAAATCTCAGGAGGTATTTTAAAGTGTGCATCTGACTGTGACCTTCTTGGTGTCTAGGTTGAAATGTGTAAGCACTTCCTCCGTGTATTCACGGAGTCAGGTCATCAGATTCCTTCAATGACCATTATCTTGCTACCACTGTATTCAGGTCACAGACATTCCGAAAAGTGCCGGTGCGGCTGACCCGACTGCTACAATTTCAGTCGGTCCTAGATAAAGTCTGCCGTAGCCGGTCCGAATATCCGGTTAAATGTCATCTTATAGAATTAAAATAAAGACAACTGTTTGCTGTTTTATGTTATCACTGTTTGTGTATTGAACTAATATGGGTGTTTGTCTTTTTTTTAAGTTAAATTTAAATTAATGACTCAGTTGCTAACCGGAAACAGTAATGAGAAGTAATGACTTATTGACATATTTTGACGATTTTTTCTGAACCAGTGAAACCTAATTCGGTCCAGTGGTTCTTTCACAATCACTGGAACGAATGCCCAGTAATATCAAATCAAAACTCTTCGGAATGTCAAATTCAGGTAGATGTTAACAGACAGTGTTTAGTGATCTTTTGTTTTAAGTTAACATAATCTGCATATATCCTAATGTTAATTCATATGACTATAGGCGTTGGTGTCTATGGAAAAGAGAATAGTAAGCTATCCATTGGTTATAAATCAAAATTATTCGAAATGGAGAAACTGGCTATAATATTAATCTTATTAAAGCTAATCATAGTTTATTACAACACGCTGGGAGATATGCTAATGTAATTATGCTATGTGTCCACTATGCCAAATAAATATTATTAATAATAATTCATTTTTAGCAAGAAGCTTCCATTTTCGGACTTGTACGATTTGTATGTGTTGATATATAAATATGTTGTTGATTTTTCTCGGAGCTTTGTCGGTTGAAATGTATTGAACTTATACGGTCATGTTAGATATTGTATTGAATATGGAATTGTTTGGTTAGAAAATAAATGTATTTTGGAACAATTTTCCTATCCTAATTTCCTAGACTGCTAATATGTTTGTTTTCTATCCCAATTAAAGACACCACTAAAATTTATAAAATTGTCTAAACGTCCGTCTTTTTGTTCCGGATTCCTTTATTTACAGAGTCTTTTCGTGCATTTATAGACGTATTTCAGGACAATGTTTAGAATAAACGTGTAACAGTGTGTCTAAAAGTTAACTTAATTACCGTATTTGTCCATAGTTTCTGACTGTAATTACTTTCCATCAACTGTTTTATGTCTTTCTCTCACAATATCGTAAACTTTGGCAGTTGAGAAGCTATATAATGTTTTACCAAGAGGATCCGTGAAGAAAACTGAAGAAATGTGTAAAAAAGACGCATTTTAAAGTTTGCTTTATAATCAGAATGGAATAGAAATTTCTTTGACTTTTATATAAAAAATATCAATTTACGCAATTTCACGGTACACCAAATAAACTGCCAGACTATAAGAACTATTTCGCCATTTTCAGATGGAGTTTCTATTTTTACATTGGGTTTCCCCATGTTTAGTAGTGGACTGTGGCAAATCCACATCAAAATTTGTCGCGGACGATTACATTCGGTTGTGCGCGCGCAAATAAAGGGCTAATTACCACTGCTATCAAAGTAGGCCGTATTACGCGTTAACAAGCAGACGATAAGAAGCACGTGTATATCTTATCTAGTTAATGTAAGGTAAAGGTCCCTTGTATCGCTTCCATGAGTTGTATACAGCCATATACTCTACCAAAACCCCATGTCTGACAGCGCTATCGGTGCTTTCATCTATAGGCCTATATGTATTTAACGTAGAGTTTGTGTCCATTTAAGCAACAAAGATATAAAAGTAAATAAAAGATATAAAAGGTCTGACAATGAATGACACTTTTCGATGATTTCAGTATAGATAAGATAGTATAACCGTTCCTATAAGCAATATAATGAATCTACGTGAAAACAAATGTAATTGTAACACTTCTGTAGAAATAAATCTGTCTTAATAAACATTACAGTCAGCTGGAAGCTTAATATTGATCTTAGCCAATCAGAATTGAGTATTCTCTTGACAGGAAATTATATCTTCCAAGTGAAAGATTTCTTGTTTATTGGACTGTAAATGTTTGAATTATTTGATTTATTGAGGCAATTACTTGAATTTGTTCATTTAAGAGATAGCCGTGGAAGGTTGCAGAGAAGTACATGCACTTGTTACTTGTTTCACTATTAATCTTAACAATTTTATTAACTTTCATATACATTTTGTACCGATAGACCTCGTGCAAAACTGTAGACACCAGGATTAGGGGCTACTTTGCGATTCTGTAGCCAACGCGCACTTCAGTGCGCACCTATGTTTAGTGTGTAAAAAGGTTGCACACTACGGTGGGCACCTGAAAATGTGTTTAAACACATAACACACTACATTCAGGTACCGATAACCCCGCACAAACCTTAAACACCAGGATGCGGAGGCTACTTTGAGGCTCTGTAGCCATTGCGCACGGGCTACTTTGCGGCTCTGTAGCCAACGCGCTCTTCAGTGCGCACCTATGATTAGTGTGTAAATAGGTTGCACACTACGGTAGGCACCTGAAAATGTGTTTAAACACATAACACACTACATTCAGGTACATATATACTTGAGTTCCACAGCCGACAATGGACTGTAAGGCACAGAAGTGTGCAGGTGCCTAAGATCAGAATCTAGTACTTTACAGTACAATGGTTAGGTGTTTTGTTCACTTTATTTGAATATTGAATGTTTAAAATGAGCGCACAGTACAATCTCATCTGACACCCACTGTGAGGGACTAACGTATGTTGCTGTATAGAGTTTGTTGCTCTGCAGAGGTAAATTCGTATTGAATTTACAATATACTTAAGGGAACTATCAAGAAATGTTGTTGTACTGGGGATTTGTTATGTAGAGTGTCGCTCTGCAAAGGTTATACTGTATAACAAAAATAATAAGCGGGTGGTTTTAACCATTTTTATAGGTTGCTTTAAAGTAAAAATTTTCTTGTATAGTCTGAAAGGCACGTTGTGGTTTGGTATCTAAATGTCACATTCGTGCATTGAATCACATCTCTTTCATTAAAAGCCTTTGCTCAGACAGTCCTTCCTCCAACAACATTACTAATCTGAAATTGCTAAATTGCTTCCTGATTTACATAAAACAAAATGCCAGCGTTCAGTGCACAGAGTCAAATTGAGAAAGTGCGCGCAAAGTTAGAATCAGTGTCAGTTGGGGTAGTTCTGCCAACCCAACAACGGTTCTAAATTTCTAGATTACCTCGAAGTTCTTCCAAAAGTATCTCGACTGGTTCAGAACCTCGAGGTAATTTAAAAAACTAGAACCTTTGTGGGTTTTGGAGAACTACCACTAAAAAGAGAATTTAGTGTTGCTTAGACTGCACTACGTCTGATAAAAATGGTTACGTATAAATGTCATTTACCTTGTCTACTTTAATTTGTTGATCTGGTCGCCATTTTTGCCGTGTTAGGAGCCATATAGGTCACGTGATTCCCCACACTGTAGAATGTTATAACAGACGGACGTCCATCTTTTGCAAGCGGCCATTTGTATCAGTTAGTTGATCTTCTCGTGTTGTAGAATACTGAGAAATAAGTTTTATCTTTATATGATAGACATGTGACTGATCTAGGTTTATAAGATTAATGTGTAAAATATCACATAGCTTGTTGGCATCGTATCTGATTTACTGACGTATTGGCAGCTATAACCTATTTTAGATGATGATTTGTCTTATAGTATTCGGTTACATTCGGAACTGTTCACTTGTAGTCCTTTAAGATCATTCGGAAAACCTCGGCGATTGCTGCGCAACTCACCTTTGTTTACGGAATCACCCGAGTGGATTTCCGAGAATCCTTTCTGATAATTGTAGTTACTTCCCATTGCAGCAAAAATGTTTTAATTACATGTATTACCATCCACTTCCGGTGAGCGAAAAGTCGAAGACTGGGAGAAACATTGATGAAACATTCTAATCTGACAAATCTCGAGTAAAGCATTTAAGTTTCTGCATGTTTGTGATACGAAAGGAAATCAGACGGTTCATCATCGTCGAAATCGTGTTGTACGGATGATTTAATAATTGGCGGTCGTCTGCATCCGAAATCATCCAACCAATGATAGGACAATGGTTAAATCGAGCTACAACTTCTGCACAAAATTCATCTTGTTTGCCAAGTTTTTAATAAACGATTTCATACAACTTATCAAAAACAGAGTACATGTAATTTTGTTAACAGATGAAACAAATATAATGATGACAATTAAAAAAGTCAATAACTATACCATTTGCTCAAAGTCTTGTGCACCTTTTTACAAAAATTCTTAGTACGAAAAAGGGTTATCGTAAGTCAAATCAATGCATTTTGCAGTACAAAGTAGAATAGTAGAAGAATAGTATACATAAGCATATATTGATATTCAAAAGGTATACAATATTCTACATAATTCAATAATATTTGGAAGTAATTAGTCAAGAAATGACCATATTACAAATATTTATTGTTTATGACTTACGATGATTTTATCGTAAGATTTTTTTTGTTAAAAGCACTTCGGATCAATTATTTATTACTAAAACTTTCAAAAGCGTTATTTCCATAACTGTTAGACGGCTGGTGTAACATGTAGCATCTTCTAGCGTTCAACAGTCTATCGCTTGATTTCGGTTTTTAAGCTGGTGATGAAGGTCATACATTCGATAAATCAACAATATTTGATTGATTTCGTTTGTATGTTTCGAAGAATAATTGTTTTGTATTTTCTAATAAGAATAATTTCAGTATAACGATTCATTTCAGCCATTCCTATTTTTATTGTGCATTTGGTGTTTTTGGATGTCTTTTAACGATAGGTGCGAGCTGATGCTTATATCCATGTAATATTTGCCATATATTTTTTCATTACAAGGTTAGATGTAAAATAAAACATTATTTGCACATTTTGGTTGTTGCATATTTGTTACATAGTCATTTAAGGATGTGAAAAAATAACTATTTTGCTTGTCTCAAGCTTAGGTGTGATTAAAAACATCATGTTTACAAAAATGTGCTCACTAATTACAAACTTTTTTAATTTGCCTTCTATTTGTGAGATATGTCTGCGCTCACAATCGTGAAAAAAACTTCATTTTGAATCAATGTAAAATATTTACTCAGACTCATATGGGTGTCTCCAGATTGATGTTAACGTCCGTTACCGAGCTTTGACACCTTGGATTGGATATTTTTGTTCATCCAATAATATTCCACTTGGCTCAATTTTCTCGTACTTCAAGTCCCCTTTTTATCAGAGCCTTGAAAACTGGGGAATCCTTATTCTTTTATTCCAAGTTTTGCTAAGCAAGTTTGTCAGTCATAATAAGTAAAATTTATTATTAACCTCCGTTGGTCCCTACAATTAAAGATCTACTTTCTTTTTCGTTGGTCATCCGAATGTCAATGTAGATCATAATCTAGTGTATATATATCGCAATGAGTTGATAACATTACACTCAATCTAAACTAGAAAACTGCTCAATATTGTTGAATTTCTTAACCTCCGTTACCATTAACCTCCGTGACTTTATCTAACAATTGTGTATTGATTTAGCAGATATCATGACCTGTCTATATTACAAACACACTGGGTTAAACAAAGTTTGTTCCTCGCTTAATTGGACTAACGTCATGTTTCGAAAATTTAGAAAAAAAATATCTTCATGATAGGCTGTTACAGTGGTAAAGTTATTTACATAAAAAATTTTTGGAGACTTTGTTCCATTATTTCATTAATTGAGCGAGCACTGAAGACATTTAATGTCAGCAATTTTGCTGGAACAAGTCAACTATATGACCGAAGTTACAGTGGTATAGTACTCAAAATATTCTTTTGAAACCATTATGTATAGCATGGTAACGGATGTTAATTTTATAGCCACATGCTTTGGGGTAACGTAAAGTTATGCCTTATTATGGAAGTCATTTGAAGTTTAATTCTTTTTTGAGTGGCGACATGAATGGTTACAAAATGCATAGTATATTTAGCATTTGTGTCTTCTTCACTTATGTCAGGAAGTCCAAGGTAACGGATGTTAAAATTAGTTTTAAAACCCACACATTCTCTCATTGAAAAAGACAATGATGGATTTTAATTTTTTTAACAGTCTTATCTATACAACCCCTTGTGTATAAACATAAGAACCCTACAATTATTTGTACCAAATGGGCAAGAAGAAGACTTAAGTAACGTCGATACAATTAGTCTTTGGTAACAAATATTTAAGTTCAAAACATCCTTTCAGCACCTACATATTCACATTCCTCATGAACTTGAATATATCATTACGCATGGAAAACATCTAATTCACTTTTTTGGGAATATTCCTTTCACCTTTTACATAAATGTCATTTGAGATTACTTGAAAAGTGGTCACTAAAAGGGCCTCTGTGATGTTCTCAAGGGAGTTTAGATAGAACCCTTGCATTGGCAAAGACTGTCATTCAAAATTAATCTGATTTCTTATATTTTGCTAAAACCGAGCAACGAGAAAACTGTGAGTCATTATTATTATGTATATTAACCAGCATACGAGCTTGATTGACTGAATTGAAAAAAGCTAATGTTGTAATCCTGAGGTGAGGGGTACTTTTTAGTTACATTCTGTAATCCCCATTGATCTTTTGAAAACCAGGATAGCCATTAGGTTATTATCATGTAAGTGCATTAACTGCAGAAGTAATGTATTAAATCTGAATGTAATCCACGGTCTGTGCATGTTCTAAAACACAACTGATTAAGATTTTTAAACGTGAACCAATTGGAACAACACTTGATATTGCCAAGACACATGGTGATAAAGATGAGCAAGAAATATTAATATTGGCTTATTCTGTGCAACAGTATATGACACAGAAGGGTCTATTAAGGTCATTTATGAAATAAGTGCGGATAAAGTTGACACCAAAATTAACTTAATGGAAGAATCTGGTAAAATGGGTAATTGTTTTAGATGGCCAAATTAAAAAGATGTGTAGTGGAAAGATTATAACACAATAATAAGATTACCAAACTATATCCCTTTGAACAACAAAAAGTCCAGTTTAGGGATAGCTCTGAAATAATTGACTAGATTGAAATATTATATGAAGCTTGAATAAACCTATAAATGTTTAGTTCTTGACCAGGCCATTTTGTGGCTATTATATATTCCACATGGAGTGACAAAAACGTTGGAATGGCAGGTTTTTGTGTATTAATGTGTTTTTTAATATTTGCATAGTTCCATTAAATTTGTTAACACATTTCAAATGCAATCAATGCATTATGAATATATTTGCAGTCTTAATGGATGATAAACTGACCTTTGTAGAAACTGGTTATCACTAAGTATGCAAAGATTGAAAATATTTATGTGTTTTGTCAACTCAACCATCTGTTGTAAAGATAAATGTAAAATAAAACTAGCTATCAATTACAACATTGTATTGGTCAAATAATCTGTCATATTATATTTTGTGGACTGCAACTAGCCCTTTTCATAAAACTTAAACTTAATCAAGCCTCATGGTATTGTAAATTGCTTTAGAATTTGTATGACTGCATACTGGATGTATACATATGTATATATGTATAGACATTCATTAACCATTTTTTGTTTTAGGATATCCCTGGTAATTTCATTATAATGACTTCATATTATATACAATTTCATTCAAGTAAATGAATCTAACAGTTTATTTGTAATAAACCTGTTGCTGTGTAATTTTTTTTGCGGGGGCCCGTATGAGGATTGATAATTTAAGCATTCACAAGAATTTCAAGCTTTTTAGGGTATAAGCATGAATCTTTTACGTTTCAAAATCATTCTATACTTTTGTGATTAACTTCCGTTACAATTTGACAACATTCAATACAGGCGACTTATTACTTAAGGAACTCGCAATTTTAACTTAAGGTGGCTTTTTTGAACAAAAAGGACTTGATGAGTTATTGTACACCAATTGTTCTGTTTTCTCATATGTTTTTCTTGTTCAAAATATCTTTTGAATAAAAAGTGAATTAGAACTAAGTGTGACCGATTTATTTAGTTTTTATATGCTGTTACTTTGTGACATTTCATCCAATATATGTACCGGAAAGAATTTTGTAACTACATTGTAAGTCAATTGGCATTATTTTTTAGTAGATTTAAACAGATTATAATTGAATATGAATTCAGTAGCTCTTTAATTTACGAGTTGATCAAGCATTTAACCTCCGTTACCAAAGCAGTTTGATCCAACTTCATAAGTTGGTATAGAAAATTGACGGTTGAGAGTTTATGAGAAACTCTTTCAAATCTGAAAAAATATAGATTTGTCTTCAAGAAAATCTTACTTTTGAGCAAATTGAAGAGGTATGATTTTTCACTTTTTCTTAGATTGGAAATGCACAAATAATATAGGAATGGCCGATTTACACTGACCATAATTTATACTGGTAAATTCCTTCATATGTGAAACCGAGCGTGAATAGTGGTACAAACAAGTTTCCGACTGTTAATCAAATGTTCAGTCGGAACACCCCAACAATTCATTGAATCGATAATCTCGGAAGGGTTCGTAGAGAGGTTGGTCACACAATAACACTATGGTTTACTGCATGCGCGAGACTAATCACAGACGAAGCACATACCAGTTGTGCAAAGTAGTTCTTGTCGTAAACACATAAGACTTAATTCCAAAATGACGCCTTAATATGTCCGAGGTAATTCCAAATGAATGGCCGAAAAGTTCCGAATGTCAAATGTTTTATTAGGCGATATTTCGTCGTCAATACCAGTAAATGATCCGCTGCGTGTTGAGCAACGATTGTTAGCTAAGGTCACGGGTATGGGACAACTCAACCCGAAGACAACTCAACCCGTGCAAAACTCACTTCAAAGTCGGAACAACTCAATCCGCTAGTAGAGGATTGAGTAGTCTCGGGTTGGGTTGTCTTTCGGTTGATTTGTTTCGACACTTCCGTGTTTTGGAACTTTCAGGATAACTGAACACGCTGCAGCGTTGTACGTCGAAATAAATGATAGTAAGGAATACATAACTTACTAAAGGGAAGTAACTGTAAAGAGATTGTAATTTTATTAAATTCTTAAGCAATAAAGTACCTTAGTCGATTATCTCCCCTTGTATACTCTCCAAGTTGGTAAGATTGAACCTTGACCCTCCTTACATATTGAAAACGAGAATCAGTTTCACTTGACAAACATGCTTTAAATTTCATGATTTGTAAAGAAGAGTATGAAAACATATTGCGGAATGTTCAACAACATCATGAAAATGACAAACATTCAACAAAGCCAAAATGCAAAAAGGGATTTGTCTTCAGATTTTAAAGCATTTGTTGAAAACAAAAAACCGGGCCGATAGCGCAGTTGGTAGCGCGTCGGGATTTGGAATCTCGTGTCCCGAAGGGGGTACGGGTTCGAATCCCACCCGGGGAAGTTATACCCTTCCATAAAATTTTGACAATAATGTCGATTTTCCTCCATTAATAAGCTGTATGGAGAAGTTTCTGGCCATACCCAACTTATTGTGATAATCCACCGAAAGTTGCCCCCCTTGTTGAGTTAGTTAAAATCGATATTGGTTGAATCGATAGAGAAATTTATTAATATAGAATATAGAGTAAGAAATGTTATAATCATAATTTTCGACAATATATTGAAATATGCCAATACTTTTCCTCCTATTGAGACAAAGTTTAGTCCATCCTTTTTAATCTGGACATTTTTCAATGAGTTTAAGTAACATCTTCTTGCTTCCATTTGAGTTTAAAGTTGACTACTATGAGTCATATAAAATAGAGTAAAAATATTGCTGACATGCAATTTTTCTATTTTCAATCGACAATTAACGTTACTTTTGCATTAGATTTGATTTTTTTATTTTATACACACAATCTATGGGTAATAAGCTTTAAAATGGTAGTTTTAAATTTAAAATGAAATATTGTCTTCTTGCTTCCATTTTTGTTACAAAATCGTTGAAAATGGAAAATTGAAGAAAATCAGAAGTTTAAGTACATGCGCACTTGGGTCATTACAGGTAACGTTAATTGTTGTGTAGGCGATCAGACAAAGATAATATCTATGTCTCTGAAGTTATATGTACTCGCCTTTAGAAAGCAACTACGTACATGTATTATAAAAAGAATGGTTGATGTTGTAACCATTGTTTGAAATAATTGGTTGAATTTAATAACATTTTTATGAATGAAATACAACAGCTAATATTTTCAGAATACAGTTTGATGAAAATACCTAGGCATGCAAATATATGTGCGATACTCACAAATTATAAATTTGCTTGTAAGTGCATTTCTACGTAAAATAAGAAAAATATACGTTCTTGCTTTAATTGTGGTCTGGGTATTTGAAGCACGATAATTAATTACAGTTCTTTAGCACGATTTTTTCAACGTGTAAGCAACATCATTTATCTATTTTTGATTCACACAGAAATTACTTTTATTTTGTGAATTGTACAAATATACTCTGATTCATACTAACATTCGTGTTTCTTCTTCGTATGTTTGTTGTTTAGATTTTTGAATAGTGGGACCAGCCGCCTCGAAGGGGCAATATATGCAGACCCCTTTCAAAATAAAAATAATTGAATCTTGAATTCATATTTTCTATACCCTAACAATTTAATAAATGATTTACAAAAAAGTTATTTAAGATTAATTTTAGCAAATTGACATTGAAAAAAAGGGTAAAATCCGAGTTATCCAACCAAATGGACCTACCTTTTCAAAGGGTATACAAGGGGAAATAACTGACTAAAGTCCCTTATTCAACGAAATTAACGCTATTTAAACAAAATGTCTAACTATCTTGCATATATATGGTGGACAGACGGGTTCTCGCACCTCTAAGGACTCAATGAACCATTTCTAATTAATGCAACAATACTTTCAGAAAAATACATTTAAAACGAACCTGTTAATCTATATTCCATTTGTTTATCATATACTTGCTGATATTTTATATTTAAAACAGATCCAAATTCTTAAAAAAAACACGACCATTTTCTGAAAACTGTCATGGCGGCTAAAAATAGATGACCTAATTTCGCACTTCTATCGTATTTGCCTCTTTGTGACGTCATAATTAGCTGTCACATGACTGTCACATGACTTAATGTGCAAGGGCTACCTGCCATGTGCTTTTTTTATTATAACATATTTTTAAACAATATTTAATGGATTGTACTGACAGCAGAAAAAGGTAATAAGGATTTTCTGAAAAATATTCACAATCACAAAATTTGCATTCTAAAAACCTGTTTCTTGCGCATTATTCTCGTTTGACAGTTGTAGTTGCGTTGATTGTTTACTTGACATTGTGCACACGAATTGATGACGTCATACGCAATAAAATAGCAAAGTAAACATCTTTTTTATGAAAGGACCGAAATCAGGTGAGGAACGAGATCAGGTGTTTGTACGATACATTGTATTTGTAAAAGCAGACTCTATTTATTCTCAGATAGATAATTTTCTGAACACCTCAATACTTTTAAGATAATGCATTAAAACGGGGATTTTATTGTTATGTAAAATCCCTGATTAAAAATGTGAATTCGAGAGGTTTTTGCGGTGTTGAAAAGCGTTTCGGAATAAGAGGTAAGGGAAATAACTACGGTGATATAAATTTTCCATGATCCGGTATTTCTCTGGTTCTCTCCCTTTATTTTCCTGTGTTGAATACCTGTCCGAAATTAATCGTACAAGTTGACAGCGTTGTTTATTAAATGGGGTCATTGATTACATCGGTCCTACTTCATTGATCTAGTATATTTGATAGTTCGGGCATACTTGAAATTCCTTTTTATCACAATACATTGTACTTCAAATGATAACGATCAACAAAAGACACCCGTAATTTTGTCATTGATCTATTTATAGAAATTAGAGCAGTACAGGTAGATAAAGTCACGTGACAGTTTGTGTATACGTAAATTTTGGGTGTTATAAAATCAGTGTTAAACTTTTAGAGGCTTGTCCCTCGGGAATTTGGAAAATATGTTAGGATGGGGCGTGGACCATTGACTATGGGTGGCGCCCGGGGTTGTCTAACTCGCCCCGGGCTTTTGACAGGTGAGTTTGTTTACAATTAATTCAAAATTGTGCATTGGTGAAATAGTTGAGTTAATTTTTCTGTTGCAACTTGTTTAATGGGAAATTGAAACAAACCTATTGTATTGTCACAGTGTGTCTTTTAGTTTTAATTCATGATATCAAAATATTATATAACTGTACTCTATCAAACTGATATTATGCATGAAAATAAATGAAAATCTACTGAATTTCTCATTTTATTTAAGTAAACTATATCTAAAATTTCAGTTTATATTAAACTTCTTAGAACATGTTGATATAAAATACTGAATCACATTGACATGTGCATGTATATATAAAGAATATGTCAGTGTTTACATTTTTGTGAGAGCCCTTATTTGGTCCTTTGAGAACTCATAAAATTGGCCCTTTATAGGTTACATCATTGATTAAAGATATCAACATGCATTGAAAATGTAGTATTCTAATTGTTTTTGTTAAGTATTTCACACTAGTGAAATCAGTGATCCATGACTTGTTGACTGTCCTGTTAACAATGTATGTACGTATAATATAGTAAAAATATTTGTAGAATTGGTAATATATAGTCTGAAGTATTAAAACCGTGGAGCAGTTGGGTAGACCAGTCTACAGAAGGGGTAGAATAATGTTATATATTTTAATATTGAAAAACTACCTTGACAGGGCTTTTTCAGGGGGTTTGGGGAAAAAGGCCCCTGCCCAAATTGGGAATTTTTAACGCGGTAAATAGTCCAATTTGGGGGAAAATATCGACAAATCAAGTTGAATCAACTCAATATGGAAATTTCATCATTATTTTTTCTGCATTAAATCTTTCTGTTCTGACAGTTCAATGAGGCATTCAATGCAAATTCTCATGTATTTGTTATTTTTACATGAAATCTCTTGGTTTCTTTTGTAAAGGCAAGAGACATCCGGTTCAAACAGAATTATTTAACAAGATTGGGAATTTTTTTCTTGAAATTGGGAAAAATGGTTATTATTTGGCATTGGGAATGGGACCCATATTCGGCCCCGTGAGATAGGCTGAAAAAGCCCTGCTTGAACACACTAGAGAGGGACAAGGACCCTATATAAACATGTGTATATAGGATCCTTAAGAAGGGTTGGCAGTATCCAGAGATAGATAGATAACTATTATTTCTGGTATTAGAGTAATTTATTTAAATCATTTTTTATATACTTGGTTTAACCAAGGACCCTATAAAACATTATATAGGGTCCTTGGTTTAACATTGTGTCAACACAATTTATGCTATTTTATGGCACCGAACCTAGCATATACCAGGACCCTTGTCAATAACCACATCTCATGCACCTACCCTTCCACAAGGCCAGAAACCTCTCCATATATCTTCTTAATGGAGGAAAATTGACAAATTGTCAAGTTTTCATGGAAGGGTATAAACCTCCCTGGGTGGGATTTGAATCTGTACCCTCTTTGGGATTGAGGTTCGAAATCCCAGTGTACTACCAACTGCTCTACCGGGCTGGTGCTTAAAAAATGCTTTAAAAAATAAAGGAATTTTTAAATATAATTAGTATATCCAAGTATGTAAGGAATTACACTTACTGATTAATTTGGTTTAGAAAATTTATCTAAGTGTGGCATAATTAGGTCTATCTATACTGTTTGTTTGTTTTTGTTGGGTTTAACGCCGTAGCAACACATTGTATACATGTAGGTTATAAAATGGCAGTCATACAACCTACTCACTGTTCCTGGAAAGGCTGAATCTCTGGATTTAGCTGTTAACCAACTACTAAGCGCATACTTTAGTCAGTGACTGACAACTGCCCTACATAAATATGAATCATTGGTAGGAGGGAGAATGCACAAAAGTATGCCCCGCCTAGGAATTGAACCCACGACCCCTCGATCAGTAGACTTGCATACTACCAACTGAGCTAGCCGGGTGGCTTTATCTATAATGTAAAACAAATTAAAGAAACAGGACAAGCTTGTTATAACTATGATGTACACTTTGAATAAAACCTTTGCTTGATAATACTGGGGCTTAAGTAAGACATTTAATACCTGTATAGATAAAAACCACATAATTATATGTTTGAAACATTTCCTTCCATTTATGGTGGTAGATCTATTGTTGTGAACAATTAAGTGTCCAGTTTCACTCTTCCGAAAATTTAAATCAACTTTTTAGTATAGGGTATTCGAAATAATTACAACCTTAGGCCTGACTAGGTTATTTGATATTACGTAAAATTGTGATGAAATGAAAATCTAATACTGGGGAAAAAAAGGAAAACATACATACTTACTCATGTTGTACATTACTCTGTATTGACAATTTTATACAGGGTTCATACAAACTGGAAAACTCTCGGAAAATGAGATTTTTCAGGAAAAATCATGGCATTTTGATTTTAGGGAAAATATCATGGAAAAGTCATGGAAAATTAGAAATTATAATGCAAAAAGTTTAATGTGTCATGGAATAACACTATTTAATGTCTATTTTGATTTCAATCTATAAAAATGAATGAAAAATGTATTCAAACATAAAACCCAACTTTAAATTGCACACTTGGGTACATGAAATGAGAATTTTACTCTAGCCTTGGCCGTGGCATAGTGGCTAGCATGTCTGACTTCGAATCCGGAGATAGCGGTTTCGAAACCCGGTCGCCGCAGGTCATACCCTATTCATGAGTTGTCGGCCTCGTGGAAAGGTAAGTTAGTACTGGTGATAGAAAAGTGTCCAGTAAACCTATAGTAGGAAGAGCTGGCCTTCTTTTATATGACCTATATATTTGTTGAAAACAACGTTAGAAAAAAATAATTTTTACTACTACACTCTTTCCAAAATAATTATACTTGTTTTGATTTTGTATGTGTTTCTGTTGTATTATGGAAAACTGAGAGGAATCATGGAAAGATCATGGAAAAGTCATGGAAATTTGGTATTCAAAATCTGTATGTACACTGTAAAAACTGTGATTATTGTCTCAAGATGGCCAGCACAGTCTTTTAAATCCACCAAAGACTCTATGACACTGTCTTAAAGGGGTGTAACGGTTAACTGATATACCGGTTAATATCGCAATATGACTTCTTACTGTATTTAACCGGTTCGTTTTTCTCTGA
The DNA here is from genome assembly GCA_025267735.1 of Mactra quadrangularis. Classification (NCBI taxonomy): domain Eukaryota; kingdom Metazoa; phylum Mollusca; class Bivalvia; order Venerida; family Mactridae; genus Mactra; species Mactra quadrangularis. The sequence continues at coordinate 6,774,083 of CM046311.1, read as the reverse complement.
ACCGGTTTTTCTAGTTATGTTCCATACTGTTTGTTTTTATCAGAGTCTCGGATTTTAAATGTTTGAATAAATGTTAAAAATGAGTTCGGAAACTTGAAATATATTTGTAAAGTGAGAGAATAATTAATATCTTTGAAAGTCCATTCAAAACCTTTTTCTCTGACTTATTCAAACATTTGCCTAATACGTGTAGATCATTTGAAAATACATGTACAAATATCTAGGCACAATGTTGATCAAATTAAGACAATGCACGTGCATTAATTCATGCTATGCGTGCATGCGCAAAGAACAATATGTTGCAATATATTGAAGACAAGTGAAGTAGGAATTAATGCAAATGCATTGTCTTTATTGGATCAGCATAACATTCATACACATTTTACCCCTTGCTTATAAAACTTAACTGACAAATTATTTTACTAAGTTAGAAACAAATTAACATACAATTTTCTATATTTTGTCGCAAAATAAATGATAGACACTTGTTTTGACCAACTAATTACATAGCTTTTTACATAGTACTTTTCAATTAAATTTGGCGATTCAAACTTCATGCCTATGTTTTATTATACATCAAAATGTAGACATATGTATGGGATTTCTTTAATAATTAATAAGTTATTCCCCCTTATGCATTATATATACTTTGAGGCTTTTGATTGTCTACACCATTACGACATTGAAAAAAACAAAACACTGAGTTTGTTGTTAGATAAATTAATGTCTAGCCAATGTTATTTCTGTATGAATCTTCACTCTAATATTATCTGATATATTGTGTTTCATGGTAACAATCACCCCTTTAACCAACTAGCCAGAATTAGGGACTTAGGTCAGTTATCTTTCCCTGATAAAATCTGAAGCAATCCCATTGGTAAGTAGGTCCTTACAATTGGAATCCTCGGATTTTATCATTGAATTTCTATGTAAAGATAACAAAATATTTCATTTAATACATTTTTTGTTAATTAAGATAATAACAGAAGTGATGAAATTTAGATAGTTTGTTGCCCTAAAAATACTTAGCTTGAATTTCAAACAAATTAAATCATTTACAAAAAAGTTATTTAAGATTAATTTTGGCAAATTAACATTAAAAAGTAAGGGTAAAATCTGAATAATCCAACTAATAGGACCTACCTATTTAAAGAGTATGCAAGGGGAAATAACTGACTAAAGTCCCTTATTGTAGTCCTGAGGTTAGTGAAAATTGTTTAGGCTAGTTGATAACTTCTCTTCACAAATAATGTGGCCTGGCTAGTTGAGTTGGTAGTAGGCAAGTCAGCTGATTGAGGGGTCATGAGTTTGATTCCCTGCCAGGGCATACTTTTGTGGAACTTGGACATGAAATTATTTTTAATGCCATTATTCCTCCTACCAATGATTTTTAATTATGTAGGGCAGTTGTCAGTCACTGACGAAGGTATGCGCTTGGTAGTTGGTTAACAGCTAAATCCAGAGATTTACCCTTTCCAGGAGGAGTGAGTAGGTTGACTGACTGCCGTTATATGACCTATACATTGTGTTGCTACGGCGTTAAACCCAACAAACAAACAAACATACATCACAATTCAGACCAGTACTAGAGAAAATTAAAGGTGATACTGAGCAATTAGCCAATTTCTCTCCCTCTTTAAATCTATGTTAGCTTGTCCCATGCTTTAGACTAGGGCTTTCTAGGCTTTGGGCTAGAGTGTTAAGGCAATGACTACATTCATAGATAAATTATTTATTTATAACCATCAAGAATAATTCTAGTGAACTAGACAGAGACTCGCTAATTAAGATCTGGCTGTTGTCAAACGAGGGTCTAGTTCAGGTGACCTTTTCTCATCATGATATTCATTATGAAATTGTTATGATTAGTAACTTGTTTTCATCGTCTGCATCACGCAATTTGAAATATGCCATCAAATCGCAGACTGTGAATAATACTGCTGTTAAATTAGCATGCAAACCTTGGTCTAAAAATAGAAATTACAAAATCAAAATGTGATTAATAAAGTGTTTTGGTCTAGATGAAAGCTACGCATTGATTAGTCGACACAAAGTTCATCTTGACATGACCTTCCACGGAGACAGTAGAGATCCTGTACGACAACGCTCTACAAGATATCTGTTTACGGAGATTGATTCAGATGACCCTTTCTCATTATTATATTCATGAGTATCATGACCCAATTTTATCTTAGTTACTTGTTTACGTTGTCTACGTCACACAATTTGATAAGAGCCGTCCAATCATAGCCTGCATATAACACCATCATCAAATTAGCTTGCAAACCTTAGTCTAAAGATGCTATTAATAGTGTTTCGTGTTGAAGAAAGCTAGGCATTGATTGGTCAAGACTAAGGTCATCATGATAAGACCCCCTGAGCGATGACAAAAGATCAGTGGTCTACAGCTAGGATACGGTATCTGTTTATGAAGATGGCGATTACTGAAAACGTCTTAACCAGGTTTATACTGAATGTAGTACATATTTATAATACATGCCCAGCCAGCAATTTACATCGGCCCGACAGCGGCCCTATCTGAAAACTCAAGTCGGGCCGACATCGGCATTTACATCGGCCCTATCTAGAAAGTGCAACTCGGCATTTGATCGGGCCGATGTAGTTAAGCCGATATTCAGCCAACATGGAACCGACTTTAAGCCGATCTTACGTTTTTCCCAAAATGCATTTTAGCGACAGTTAATTTGTACTTGGGTGTACTTCTGTATGCTACATTCTCTTTCGGTTTAAGCTCTACCTATATCTGATGCTGTCTGGAACCTCTCTTTGACTTCCATTTCAATTTCTCAAATCTCATCATTCAGGTTCTATGAGTAGTTTCTGGAATACATACAATTTTAAAAAGAATTACAAATAATTTGTTTTTGTTGGGTTTAATGCATGAAATAAAACATGTTAAATGAACAAGTTTTTTACAAAAATTTGAAAGAAAAATAACTTTGTAACCGATTTTCTTGTTTTAGCAGATCTCAACAGGAAGTGTAACGAGTTGCATCCTCGTATATCTTTACGAAAATAAAACTATAAAAGGTTTATTTATTCATGTTTAGCTTCAAATGAATATATTTTTCTGTGATAAATATACTTCCTCATGTTGTTTTTGCTATCTACCCAGTATTTATACCCGTTTGGGTACAAGATGATCCGTTGAATTCTAATTAGATAACATAGTAGATATTAGCCCGTCAAATATAGTTAGAAAAAGTCCCAAACCATTGGCATTGTATTTGATTATTTTTATGTCAACTTACTAAGTGCTGCAAAAATAGTTTTCTCTCCTTCCACACCATGAGTAATCATAACATATCTCGTCAGAATTTTTTTTTTCATTTCTTTTCTTCTAGCATTTGCTCTATTTCCCCTAAAACACATTATATAAAGAAACACCATTGATAATAATATATTCAGGTATATTGTTATTCATAATAAAATCACCACTGTATTTCAAGAGTTCATCTTACGGTCATTGATCTTACTGATAATAGCACTCTCAAATCAACAATAATCTTGTTTGACCTTGATTCACTTGTATTGAAGAAGTGTCGATTCTTATGATTAAACAATATATTATATACAATATTCATATTCTATTTATATACATATCTGACAAGGGAGATAACAATGGCTTGACTACCAGAGAGTTTGAAAGCCTGTTGATCTTAAAATAGATTGTATGACTCATTAGCTTCTAGACGTTAGAATTTATTTTCACAAGAACTACAAAGTCATTAATTTTGACCGTAACTGTGAATAGTCATCCTAAATTGATACATAAGTCACAAAACCTAGCAGAGATAATACTATAATAAGCATGAATAAACAATAAACCAGGAATTCAATTTCAAATATATGACGGTTGACCAACTGACAATTAACAATCTTATCAAAAGTGCACCATAACAATGAATTTATAATTGTGATTTTCACAGTAAGCATATTTTTAGATTCAAAATATTTATTATATTTACATATTCAGTTGATATTTTGGACAAATAAATGTAAAAAACAACTCACCAGTACTTGTGTTTCTTCTTTCTCAAATTGAAAATGGCGGGACTAGTCCGCAGAGAATGAAGTGAATAATGTTTAGAATTAATTAAAAATGAATATCATATTTTATCAGTCAGATTTGGAATGGAATATTTTTAAATAAGTGCAATGTTTTATATCTGACTTATACACCAAACATTTTCACCTTTTAGAAGTTTTCGATTCATTCAGAAATAACATCGGCCGTAAATCGGCTCAATATCTGCAATTTAGTGGAAATTCCGCTTTGACACCGCGCTCGAGCCGACGTCGGCTAAAGATCGGCAAACGCTGCGACGAAAAGTTGAACGTGTCGATCAAAATACAATTACAAACCTTCTCTGACCTATATTATGATGATTTCACTTTCCATAACAAAAAAATGTTGTTTACTTTGGATAATAATTGAGTCGGCTAGACGTCGGCTAAAAGTCGGAATTGTTATAACAATTTCCATCATTTGCCCGCTTCTTCGCCTACAGAGGGCCTACATCGGCTGAAGATCGACAGATTTTCCGATATTCCGCCTTTTAGCCTATGTAGGCCCGATGTTGGCTTGCTGGCTGGGTGTATGTGTATAATTATGTATTTTATGCACATTAATTAGTTTTCAATCACTATTTTGGCCCCTGTGGCTTGAATGTATACCATTTTTGGATAGACATTAGAATTTCCAATAATGTTCATTAACCAACATTAAATGATGTGGTATTAAGAATGATGAAACTTGAGTCCTGAGTATAAACTTTGAATGAGAACAATTTATTAATACATGACTTAAGTTTTTTAACATTATCAAAAATGTGTGTTTTCTATTTTCCAGGGTTGCAGCTTGGACTGACCCTAGCGCTTGCCTTTGTTACCATAGTAACGGCAGAAACTGGTGGTAAATTTGGATACTTCTCTCAGGAAAATAATTCTTATGTATTAATTCGGAACGGAGAATGGGACGTTAGTGTAAGTGGACATCAGACAGAGTTTTCATTCAGAACTTGCTCCAATGGGGAGTTTTTATTCCAAAGAGGTGCCAGTGGGGATTATTTGTTACTTTCGTTAATAAATGGAACTCTTGAATTCCATTGGAATATTAGTAATATTCAGTCGAACACTTTTCTCGGGAATGATATGAACAATGATGAGTGGTGGACAGTTAGTTCACAGGGATACCTGGGAAATTTTTATTTAAACATTTCACGCGGGGGACGTGTATTCTTTTCTGAGATTATATCAAATTCAACATTCAGGAATTATTTTGAAAACATTGATTTCGGTGGTACGGAGGGTTTATATGTAGGGAAGGGTTTTACTGGATGTTTAATGGAGGGGCCAACTGTGATATTTTCAAGATATAATATTAATAGAGATGTAAAAAATGTTTCATGGAGTAATACCTCGTGTCTACACAATGATGTCAGCTGTGCTATAGGTAAGTCTTCTATAGTCATTTTTGGTACAATTTCCAAGGCTTTTTTGGAGTACTTGGGGTCACAAGAGGCCTGGGGTCTTTTTAATTTAGAACATTTGGGGAGATTTTATTGCAATTTCATATATAGGGAAACAAGAAATTCCAAGTTAAATTCCAAATTTTGGGAAAACTACATGATTTTAAAGAAATTTCAGGAGGGGAAGGCACCATAAACTGCCATTGTTATATAAGGAAAAAAGGTCTGGGAGACAAAAGATGCTAACTACAATTCTTGAATTTTGATGATTATTTTTGTTTTTTTTTTAAAGAAAGGCCCCTGGCCCCTTCTCTAAATACTGAAAAAAGCCTTGTCTCAAAACTTTTGATGGGTACTGTATATTTCATACTCCACTATGTCTATGTTATCAATACAATGAAGTGGACTTGTTCAGATAAATTAAACAAATGATCTCATCTTACATTTGATAAAAGGATTAAAACATCCTTCACATTTATCTATGAATAATTATTTTATCAACCCCTCCCTTAACCCTTACCATGTTGTCAGTGAAATGACAAAATCTTTTGTCGTCAGATAGCAGACTATGCAAAAATCTTAAAACAACAACTTAAGTCAGCTGTATGGGTTTGTTAAGACAGAAGCACTGTCTGCCTATGCGACCTATGCAATTTGTTGCTAAAACATTAAACCCAACCAATAAATAAATAATTAAAAACTAAACAGCCAATCCAAATCTCCCCTCTGTGAGCTTTTTCCGTGTAGCTGTTTAAGCTTACTTTTGACCTATATTTTTAACCAATACAATTTTAATTACTCTACCATTTCTGTTTGTCCAATGAAATTATTTTTCAGTATTGTGATATGAATAAAATATATGATACCATTGGTTGTCCTGAAATATAGTTTAGTTCACTCTCCCAAATTTTCAATATAGGTATCCCAATAAAAAGTTTTGTATATGATCCCATATTTTTAATATGCGGCTCCCAAAAAAAAACATTTTTAGTATGCGGTCAACATTTTACATATGCGAGTCCCAAAAACAGTTAAGTTTATGGTCCCAAATTTGCCATAATTTGATTTATCATTTTACTTTTGTGTAATTAAGATTTTATAGTTGTTTGAAGTCATATTCGCTGGCTAACACTTAGACTCAAAACAAAATGAACCCTTAACAGGGCCAAATATCTTTTTTAAAGATTTTTTTTGTTATTCATTAATTCACCTTACTTGAGTTAAAGGCCCACCTTTTAGCATTGATAGGCATGGCCTATTGCATAAATAACCAAATACCTATTTTAATTAAACAAAACAATAACAATTTCCCATTAAATAATATATTTTCACAAACAAGGGGATGAGCAGGCCCCTTTTTCAAGTCAAACCCACTCTCTCCACACCTGTAATCTGAGTCAATAGTATAGAGTTTACCTTACCTGTATAAAATCAATGTCACATTCCATTGTGTTCAACCAACTATGACCATTCTACACATGGTGTGTATAGTTCTATACTGGAGACAGTCATGTGTAGCTAGCTGTATGCATTTACCTGTAGTTGATATTTTACTGGTTTAATACCAAGTTTAAAAATATTTTCTTGTGGTTAGTTGGTGTGTGTGTTAGTGTTTTTAATTTAGTGTCTATTTCGTTTATTCTTTCATTCAATCACATGGACATACATTGTGAAATATGGAATAAGGTGTTTGTTTCAAATTTTGTGTTTGAATTTTTGGATGTATGTTTTAAGTTTAGCTTGCGGGTTTTATTCTTGGCGTACAGTGTTACGAGTGTATACAATAGGAGTTTAAATAAAAAGTTGGATTATTTTTTTACAATGAATTATCTATTTTCTTACCTTATGTTTTGTATGTAGACAAATATAAACATATATACATTTATATATTTAATATATTGATTGCGGTACCTTTCAAAGCATTTATTGTGAAATAATTGTTGTATGGAATTTAAAAAAAAATTGAAGTTTGTTGAATATGCATTGCATGGGGTGTTCTTCTTTTTGTACAATTAGTGTACATTTTGTGTGCACACCTGCGTTTAGGTTTTAAGTATTTGTCACATAATTTTCTATCATGATTGTTTTTGTTGTTCATTGTTTCTTGGTGTATTTATTCAATGGATGATGAGACATTGTATTGGTAATCAATAAATGATTTGTAATGTCTTTATGTCGAGTGACAGAGGGAGAGGGGAAGACATTTATTGGACTATAATGTACAAGTTTTAGGTGATTTTCACAGGTTAATTAACTTTTAGTGGGCTGTGACGTTTTGCATTTTGGCTTGTTTATAGCTACAGCTAAGTTTGTCCTTCATATAGATGATTAGATCGCCATGGTTCTTGCAAAATCATGTGATTTTTGGCAATTTTTAAATGCTTTATTGGAAAAGACAAAATAATAATAATAAAATTAATATTTATTTGGCATAGTGTACAATGTACACATAGTAAAATTACATACAAACACAAATATCACAGATATCATGTTGTAATTTACTATGTCAAGCACACCAACACCAGGGATAACACAAATAAGGACGAGCCCTTATTTCCATTGTGGTCCCAAAAGGTCCCTATATTAAGACCATTTCACTATAAAGACCATTGATTTCGATGGTCCTAAAAGCGGAACTTTACTGTATCTCTGGTCACAATTTGGTGGTGAAAGGACCACAGTCTTTGCCTGTATGTTTTACAAGTGTTTGGCCAATTTATCATATTTTATAGAAAATGGCTGAATTATCAACTTAACCAACCAGCTCAATTATATGAAATTAGTTATTGTCACCAGCCTGAATCAATTTTCATTTGGCTATCTTTAGCTTGAAGGCTAGTGGGTGTAAATGGTAACAGATATAATCATTTTAAATTGAATGTAATCATTATGATTTTATGCTTGGTGAAAGAATAATAAAATTGACCGGAGTGGCTTCAATTGAATCGGTCAAGTTTGGCTAGGTCAATTGTTAAAAAGTAGGCTCTTCTTAAATGAAGTCATGATCATATAAACACCTTGTTATTGATATGAGAAATGTTGGAATGTTGATCCTTAATATAAATCATTTTGGTAACATGGTCACCTGCTGTAAGCTATCAATTCAGCATTTTCTCTTCATTGGCTGCTTAATGCAGGTGTCACGGTACATACCTGTTCATATTATAGAGAAAAGGTTATGTAAGCAGCCAGATAGCTCATTAGGGTGAGCAATCCCCTTGTGAGGTTGGAATCCCATTCAGACTCCACTTTTTTCTGTCACTGTGGCATTAGGCACAACAATATGGGGCTGTTACTTAATTACTTGGTCCGTCAAGAAACACATGTAATGAATAGTTGCCCCTGAAACAATCTTGAATTTTGAAATTGTGGACAAATTTCCAGCTTGTAGGGGAGTATTCATGGAACAAGACTGTTCACATTATGGGAAGAAGGATATGTAAGTAGTCCGGTAGCTCAGTCAGGAAGCACTCACCTTGTAAGCAAGGGGTCCAAAGTTTAAGTCTCAGGCTGCTTATTTTTCTCACCCCATGACACAAGTTAAATTGTATATCAAAATATTCTACAACAAATGGAATGTTTATGATCATTACATTGTATCTAAGTAATTGTGACTTTTTCTATTTACTATAAGATTAATATCTGACATAATTATCTTAGTAATGTAACCTAATGGTTGTTTTTATCATTCCTTAACACTTCCCACTTTCATTTTAGATGGTGTGGAACCAACATATTATTTTTAATACAATTAGAAGTGTGGGCGAGTTACCTAAGCTTGTAAGCATATTAATTGCTAGCTATAACCTTAACTCCCTGGTACCCTTAGATTGATATCACATAGGTATCCCTTTTTGGTGTAAGAAGGGTACCAGAGCACAAAGCGCTATAGCTAGCGATATGCTTAGGAAGGTCGCCCATAAGTGCACCCTCTTATTGTGAAATCGCAAATGATTATTATTTCAAAGGTTTAGTTAAATTTGCCTTTTTTTTTTTTTTCATGGAAGGTCCAACAAGGTAGAGTGACCGCTTATGACTCGGGGGTTGCTTGTTTGAATCTCAGTTGAGTTCAGACCATGAGATTATAACCCATGACCTCCAGAGTTTTAAGTGGACACTTTACCATGTGGCCTGCCAGCTGGAATGCAAGGGAGTAATGGCAAATTTTTTATAAAACCTATGTAGTAGGATTACAAAGTGAAAATATCTCCAAACTTTTGGTAGGCACTGTATTTATAACATATGGCATAAGCACCTTAACCATTAAACTTATTTTCTATGCTCAAGAAAGCAGTCGTGCACCTTCTCAAATCAACTTCTTAATATTATAGGGAGATTATCTGTTGACATCAATCAACATCATAATATGATGTAAGATTAAAGGATAATCTTAAGATTTAGAATTTTTAAAGATTAAAGGTACTTGTTCACAGATTTCAACTTAAATATCAACTTTTTCTGAAACTATCTAAATTGTATGGAAACATTTTTGAAAGTAGGAAAGTAGTGTTCTGGTAATGACAATTTTAGTACAAATGGACTTACAACTACAAATAATAGTAAAAATTTACCCCATATGTCACGGTATAGACAATTTTAGTGCATTTTTTGTGACTTTATTGTATATTTCTTGCAATTTATCAGTCAGTTTGTTTTAAAACATTAAGAATTGCTTATTTGACACAATTACAGAAACAGAATGGTATTTTGAAAATAAAGAAAAATCTCAACCAAATCTGTGAACAAGTACCTTTAAGTTTTTACTGTCAGATATCAGCATTCAAATACAGGGCTGTCATAGCCTTAAACCACTAGCCTGGATCCAGAGAGTCAGTAAAAAATGATTTTAGCAAGAAAAGTAACTTTATCATGTATATATATTCAGGCTGGTTGATGATTTTGATATTTACCATATTTTAGACTTGATAAATTGGGCTTGTGTTTTAGCAGATGAAAGACAATGATTGTTAACATTTTGTCTAACAAATGCTGGTACTAGTTCACAGTTCTTAAAAGTGACTTTTATTTACTTAAATCCATTTCAGTGAACATTACAAATGTCAGGTCTACCTGAATATATTTCTTATGTTTTGAAATCTGGCCTGAAACTATGTTTTAATTGAAAAATGCCATGTTTGAATCAATCACGTAAAAACAATATCAATGAAAACTTTGTAGTTTAATGTTTCAACAAACATCTTGTTAGACTATGGTTCATTTCATTTTATTGCCATTAAAATTTGTGTAACAATAAAGAGCAGGGATTCAATATAACACGACTATAACTACAATGAAATTTGATACTGTTACCCTCTTTTAGGAGTGACGAAATTACCTTGGTATGACAAATTGTGCATTTCTAAACTGAGGCTTGGCACTCCTTTAAAGTTGAAGTGCAGTTTAAAGTCTGCTTGTATGTACATGTTCAGCCAAATCATCCCTGCTCATTGAAAATCACCTTCAGGCAGGTGATCCCTCACAGAACCCATTTTAAGGCTTTTACACCTGGGTAGTGTGGAACAACTGTAGGTAAATTTCTTGCTCAAGGAAATTAGCAGTGCCCTTAGTAGGCATCGTCGGAAACCCAAGGTACTCATATGTTATTATCGTTGACGTATAGTACCCTGGGTTACTGCGAATGCTTATAGTAGGGCTAAAACCCTGGACCTCATTATCTCTAAGGGTGTGTCAGTAACCACTGTACCATTGTCCCTTAAACAAGTAACTAAATTAAATTTACTGGAAAATAGTCATGAATCTCATTAAGCCTTTGTTTTATTACCTCATGAGTCGTTTCATCAAGCTTCTTTTGTACTTTCAAAGACATGTAACAAATGTTTTATAACTTTCTTTAAACTTTCAAAATTTATGTAACATTAAATGATTCATATGGTATGATATACATGTTACCAAACATTTTATGACAAATGAAAAGTTTTGTTTACATACATGTTTAAGTTAGTCACAACAATGACTAGTTGCTCATGCTGTATAAACCATATTATTATACATGTTAAGTTTTTATAATGTATCCAAATATAGACTGGTTCAACCTTGGTCTGTGGCGCAGTTGGTAGCATGCCAGGATTTCGAATCTAGTTTCCCAATGGGGGTTACAGGTTTGAATCCCACCCTGGGTGGTTATACCCTTCCATGAAAATTTGACAATAATGTGGACTTTTCTCTATTAATAAAGGATATAGAGAAGTTGTTGGCCTTCTGGAAGTGTGTGCGAGTACTTGTTATAGACAATAGTACAGGAAACCTAGGTTAGGTGCGCTAGCCACCATTCTCAGAATAAAAAAAGAATGTATAAACTCTTTCAAAACTTTGTTAATAAAAACATATTTCATTTCCAAATCTAAAAATAAAATAAACAACATGCACATTCATGACTTAATAATAAAGAGCATGTATTTCATTGCCAAAAACGATTTGTCAAATTTTGAAGTATTATTATATTTACCACATAAAAATTTACGTGAATTATAATATTCAACGACTTAATGCATGTAAACTTGTAATGACTGTAAGAATGACGCTATCATGATATTTACTCTATGTGTCATCTAAACGTTCAGTATATAATAATCTTATCTGTATGCGGAGGGTTGGCCCATTGAAAACTAATTGAATGAAAACTATTTGAACTAAAAATTTCTTTATTGGTTTATGTCATATTTTGATTTCCGTATTATGTATGTATGATTCAGGCTCTTATCTAAGAGTACAAGTAATATTTATCCTGTCATCGGCTTAAACCACTACCTGGATACCAGGGGCTAGTGAAAAATAATTCTGGCTAGTGAAAAATTGTATACTTCATATACAGGGCTTTTTCAGCCTATCTCACGGGGCCGAATATGGGCCCCATTTCCAATGCCAAATAATGACCATTTTTCCCAATTTCAAGAAAAAAAATCCTGATCTTGTTAAATAATTCCGTTTGAACCGGATGTCTCTTGCCTTTACAAAAGAAACCAAGAGATTTCATGTAAAAATAATAAATACATTGCATTGAATGCCTCACTGAACTGTCAGAACAGAAAGATTTAATGCAGAAAAAATAATGATAAAATTTCCATATTGGGTTGATTCAACTTGATTTGTCGATATTTTCCCCCAAATTGGACTATTTACAGCGTTAAAAATTCCCAATTTGGGCAGGGGCCTTTTTTCCCAAACCCCCCTGAAAAAGCCCTGTATAGTCGGACTAGTTGATAATTTTGCATTTTACTATATAACACCATTATTAAGACTATAGTGCTTGAGAAACTTAAAGGTAATGATTGTTTATTACATTTTAAGTTCAACAATGATCACTTATGATAATAATACTAATAATACTATTAATAATAATGGTAATAGTTACAATAATAATAATGATAACACACATTTCACTACCCATGTTCAGTCACCAAGAAACATGGCAGATCAATGAACAAATCTGGTCAAAATTACGAGATCTGTCTAGATCTGCAGGTGATAGGACCAACGGTCAGGCAAAAATTTGAACTCATGATCCACACAGTTTTCAATGCATCAAAATTTGTACCTTGTCTCTAGTCCTGTAAGACTTGGTTTGGTCCTGTTAAAGTTTGATCTTCACGGGACCAACTGTCCAGTAATAAACTGTTGAGTTTCATGACTGCATGTTTATTAACGATGATTGTGGTTGACACAATGGTTTTATTGTAATATTCTATCAATTATCTTTAATTTTATTGCTGAGGTCATGTGACCAATTAACAAGTCACATTTTCACCATTGTTATTGTTAGGAAATTAGTATTCGTACTTGATTGTCAATTTTTATGTTGACGAATTTTTCATAATTGAGCGATAGACTTGTCAGGCGTTATACTCAACTTGTATAATTTCCCCTTGGGGCTAAATTAAGGCAAATATCAGCGTTTAACAATATGTCGTAAAAAGTCTATTTAATAACCTTGCGGACACTTTTTCATATCAGCTAAATGTTTTTTTATTAGATTTTTGCATACTAATTTCGCTGGTATTCATGAATGGAGGGATTATTGTTTTGCATAACATAAGTAGGAAAATGTATTATTGTTTATTTTTTGATGTATTCATTCTTGTCATAATATTTTTTTGTGTTTTATTGTGTTTTCTAATACGTGTATTTAAATGAGAAATGGAAAATATGTTCATTGTACTTTTTAGCATTTAAATTCAGTCAAGTGTTGTTAATATGCCTTGTGGGTTTTAGTGTGGTGTTTTATGGTGAGATATATTATAAATATGTGTTTTAGGTTAATATATGGTTTATATTGAGGAATTTTTCTGTGGATTTCACAGTTTAGTATGATAATAAGATGGCTTAGCTCTGGTAAAATGTTCTTTGGTAAATATTATGGGAGAAACCCTAGCTGAATGTTGATTAATTTTTGTTGCTATCCTTCGGTTATCTATGTATGTTTTGTTTGATATAAAGAGTGGAAGATGTAGAGACTGTTGACCTGTTTAATATGTTAGTAAGTAACATGGTTAAGTTCTGGTTGTTCTTTGGTAAATAATGAGTAACATCTTAAGTTTTGCTGAATATATGAATGTTGACTAACTTTTGTTGCTTATTGTTTGGTTATTATCTAGGTATGGTACATGTTCATTCTGTAGGATATTAAGGGTGGAAGATGTCTGTTGTTGGTTAATTCAAAGGTGGCTCTAATTTTTAAGTACAATGGTCTCATTCTACCTAAGACTTAGGTCAATCAGGACTGTGCTGATCATTAGAGTTAAATGTTTAAAGTCTCTTAGGTACGTAGAGAGTATTAATGCTTAGGAGGTTGCTGTTAATGTTTTGTTTGTGTGACTTGGTGTTAGTGAAATATGGCTGTTTTAGTATTTTTTTTTCGGAGTCAAGAATTTGCATGATTAAATTTGGTTCATGTTGAGTTTGTTTAATAGGATGTGATTTTAAGTTCATTTATGTTATTATATTTTTTTCTGAAAGTGAAAAATGCTGTTATTTTAATATGATACTGGAGTAGTTTGTTGAAAGTTGAAATTAATATTTTTTATTTAATTTAAGTAGGAACAAAGTAAACATTTCGAAATTGCAATGCTGGTATTGCTGGAATATAAACACAAATAGTTGTTAAAATAATTTTTCGTAATTTTTGAAAAAACCGTATTAAGAATGGAGGATAGTTCATTCTCAAACTCAGACAGTATGGACTACATAGGGCATGATGTAGTAACATCAAAATGTATAAAATGTGAATCATTAAAGACAGACAACAGATATATTTATAATAAAACTTATGTTAATGAAGTACAGAAAAAACATCGATGGAAACGTAACAACATTGTAGTGCATAATAAGTGGCTATCAAATATGTTCGGATTATTTTGTGTTTTATTGATATCAAAATGTTGTTTAATTAGTACGGCGAACGCTCAAGGTGAGTATTGGTTTAATTGAAGATCAAAGTTTTGTATTAAATACCAGTAAAAAGCAATAGTGGAGTCCTGTGTAGGGCTTTTTTCTTATGTACATATTATAACAGAGCCATTTAAAGGTTCTAAAATTCCCCTTCTGAAATTTCTTTGAAATCATCTAGTTTTCCCAAGATTAAAGTTTATCTTGACTTTTCATTCCCCTATCAATGAAATTGCAATAAAATTCCCCCCATTTGTTCTATATTAAGTAAGGCCCCAGGCCCTTTCCTCACATACAGTTGATGATACAGAAAAAATGCCCTGCAGTGGCAGCTTTTTTAAAGGTTTTAAAGCGTAGGGGGTTTCAACACCAAATTGACCTGTAATTAGGGTTAAACTCTCAACATAGTGGGTAGTGACACTGGACTTGTGGTCAACTTCAATTTGTATCATGTCAATCAATTTACTTACTGCCCCCCTGTCAACATTATGACATGCATAAGACACTTGCAATTTAACATTATACTGACATACCTTTATTAAAAAGTACTCAAAAAAGAAATTGTGTCCTCTTGATCCATTTATTACTTCAAGAGCAGGAATAGTGTTGCTTGGTGGTTACAACATTATATTTAGCTCAACTGGTTATCATTGGATAGCCAGCTCTGTTTTGCTTCTAATCACATCCAAAATGTACCGCATTGTTTCCCTGAGGAATACACTTTATCCTGCTAGCTTAATTTGTACTCGATACCAGGAAGCAAACTCCAGAGTTATTAATTAAGTCGTAAAAACCTAATGTTTCACAATGAAGCTTAAATAAATTTGGTCTGTTGATCAGTACCAAAAAAAAATAATTTAGAGATGTTTGATGAAAATTTGTTCTTGGTTGCCTAAGCCATGATATTAATTCATGTTATTGGCCACTATCTCAGATTTTAGTGTACTGTACCCGTTGCGAAACTTGTAACATTAATGTTTCTTATACAATCTTCAGTGTTGTTTTGAGTACTGACATGTCATATCTGTGTTGACATCTTTGTAATTTACATTGTTCTTGTAATCAATCATTTTGAAGTCATATGTCAAGGTCAAAGGTCAAATCTATGTAAAGGTGAAAGGTCACTGTACATACAGACAATACATTTGTTTGATTTGATGTTGACCTTTTTTTGCATTGACCTTTTTACACAACTTTGTTAATATCTTGTTTATGTTTTTTGACTACATGGTCTTTAGATTTGAGTTAATATAGGCCTAACAATTGACATATGTTTATGAATTTTAACTAAAAATTTTTATGATAGCCCTATAACCTGTTTTTTTAAGGGTCACCTCCCTTTACATGTCAAAACAATGAATGACTCTTGTATGTAGTGTATTAGCAATTTATCAAATTTAATTAACTTGTTTGTGGAGATTGGTCATGAATTTTTTTCTACAGCCATTCTCCCTCCTAACAATGATTCTTAATTATGTAGGACAGTTGTCAGCCACTGAAGAAAGTATGTGCTTAGTAATTGGCTAACAGACATTAATCCAGAGATTTAGTTTTTCCAGGAGGAGAGAGTAGGTTGAGACCCTCATTATATGACCTATACAATGTGTTGCTATGGTTAACTTGTCAACCAAAGTTCAAATCACCATCAGTCAATGGACCATTCACTTAGTATAACTATTAACCAAGTTCATCCTGCACTCACATACAATCATGCTGTTGTCAAAGACTACTGACTGCAGTTGTCTCCCTTGTAACCTTTTTTCTTTGATAAATACTCTCCATGACCCACTTGCCAAATGTCCTGACTGTAGCTGTCTATGATCCCCCAGCCTATCTTTTCCCCAGTAATTCCCTAGGGAAAGATTGGCCGGGAACCCCTCCCCCCTCTGGAAAATTGATTTGGGCTAGTGAAATTTACTTATGTCATGTTTATAGAGCTAGTTGAAAATTTTGCAAATTACAATGAATGTGACTAATCAGCCTAGTGCTTGTGCAAATTTGAGGCAAACATTGCATCTTGTTAAGCCTCTTGTACAACCTTTAAGTTACATTTTGAAACAGGAATATCCACTGCTATGAATGTCCTTATTGAAAATTTTGCAAATTACAATGAATGTGACTAATCAGCCTAGTGCTTGTGCAAATTTGAGGCAAACATTGCATCTTGTTAAGCCTCTTGTACAACCTTTAAGTTACATTTTGAAACAGGAATATCCACTGCTATGAATGTCCTTATTTCATTCCTGTTTGTACAATATCCCCGTATAATTACAATGTAAGATATGTCTATGAATTTATCAACCAAGACTATCAGAGAGCTGTAATACATTCCATTTGTTTCAATAATGCACTGAACTCAATATCTTGGACTTGGGGCAAGACTGGTGTAACCCGCATATTGTTATCATTGTAGTTACGGCAATTTTGTATCAAACACTCAATGTAATCTATAATTGGGTCAGTATTTTATTGTAATAAGATCATCTATTATCTTTATAGGGTTATCATACAAATTCTTAAGGTTATCTGGTGTACCAGTCAATGGGTTTTCTGTTTCATGTCATATTTGGCTTGTAGGACATCGGGTACCAGCACATTAGACTGGTACACATTCTACTTCAATTTTGAATCTGTTTCTGGTGCAATTATAAAGAAAACTTGGGAACCAGTCAATGTATTTTCTGTCTTATGTTATTTTGATAATATAGTAACCAGCAGACAAATGAGCCCTTGTTTTAAAGTGCTGTTGTGCTGATTACAACAAATACCATGTTAAGTGGGTCCCTATCTATATCTGAATACTTAAATAGATAACATAGACAATTATATCATTGTTCTAATGTGTGGCCAAATCTATTTTATGTAGCATTTTAATAAGGCTACAAGTAAGAAAGGGTGATATTACAGCTAAGTGGTGATTTTAACAAGAGTTGTACTCCAACATGCAATCTTGTTGTAACAAATTACTTGTACATAGCAATTGAGTTCCCAGCCTGTTTTTCCTTCATTCTTCTTTGTCTATTTTTTTCTTAATATTACCCCTGTCTGTCCCTTTGCTTCTACCTGCCCCTTTTGACCCTTGTCATTTTCTTTTCCATGCTCTTTTCTCCTTATTACCCTTTTCCTTCTCCCTGTCCCTTATTCATCCTCCTATTCTTTTTTCCACAACCTTTATTTCTCAAGTTCTCTGCCCCTTTTCTTTTCTCCCCTTTTTCAACTCTGTGTCCTTTTCTCCCTCCGACCAGTCTTTCTCTTTAACTTTAAATATAGAAATAATACCCAAAACATTTTGAACAAGAATTTCAACAACAAAAGTCATAAACATTGTCACTTTAAATATTCCATCGGCAATGTTTAAACTTTCAAACTAAGCTAAATGGTACATGCATAATTTATGTCGAATGACCAAGATCAAAAGATCAAAGAACAAATATTTTTAAATGGAATGTTAAAATTAATTAATACTTTATCATAAAGTTAGTTTTGTTAAAAAGTCATGTAACTTAAATGTAGAATAAACAAATAGGGCTGTCAGGATACGCCAGAAGCGTACCGCGATATATTGCAATACGCTCTCATCATATCGCGATAGTACCACGATATATTGTGGGCTTTTAGATTTGTTGCTCCTCCGCTGTATTTAACAGAAAAATTGCAAATCTTATATGCAGCTACTAATAGAATCTAGCCACTTAAGTTTTTACGGTCATTTAGGACTGAGATGCGCCCCATCAGTTAAATTTCTGCAGCTTCAGGTTAGATGGAATGAACAAAGAAAAAGCTGACATTTCGCTATTTTTATTTCGCGAAGGGAAGAATTTTACTATGAAATAAAAATATCGCCAAATACCGATACATTAAAATCGTACTGCGGTACTTATTGCTGCAGCTGCATATTGCAATATACCGGTATATCGGTATATCGGTATATCGTGACAGCCCTATAAATAAATACAAGTGAACCTTGATAGGTAAAGCCTAATAGAAAATGAAGTCCTAGGATTTTGACTACTATTATTTAACTTTTTAATGATATGGGGCTCCACATTAAAGGTCATCCTACCCGGGTCGATAGCGCAGTTGGTAGCGCCGGGATTTGGGTACTCGTGCCCGAGGGGGTGCGGGTTCGTATCCCACCCGGGGAGGTTATACCCTTCCATGAAAATTTGACATTAATGTTGATTTTCCTCCATTAATTAGATAATATGGTGAAGTTTCCGGCCTTGTGGAAGGGTAGGTGAGTACTGGTTATAGACAATGGTCCAGGAAAGCTAGGTTAGGTGCACTGGATGCCGTAAAATGACCTTAATTGTGTTGACACGTCATTAATTCCAATAAATAAATAAATAAAGGTCATCCTATGGCCCCTGATAACCTATATTTTGGGTATTGGCATTCTGTTACTTCTACATTTGATTCAGGCAAGTAAACCATAATTGCTGGTTGTTTTTTAATGCCACAGGGCTCAGACATTAAAGGTCATCCTATAGCCCCTGATGACCCATATTTCGGGTACGGGCAACCTATTACTTCGAAATTTTGTTCAGGCAATAAAACATACTGGTATCGAAGTTTGTTCATTCAAGCCTAACCCTAACCCTAACCTTTGCAGTAAGCCCTTAGTATAATAGCCTGCTCCCAGTACCTTCTTTCTTTGATGGCGATATTCTGGAGCATATAAAAGTAGGCTGTGTTACCTTTTGGTACCTTGTCCCATAGGACTGTCAGTCATTTTGCACTTGACTTAAGATCAAAGATTAAATATTTAAAACCGTATGTCACAGATCTATTACCTTAATGAATATTTTATTTTTAAATGGAATGTCATTTGACTTAGATTATGAATTATTTATGATCGTGTGTTCAATACTCATAGCTTATGACAATTAAACAATAATTGACATCATTTAAAACTTGACTGATCTCACATATGTGACATTAACTCATGTGTAAATAAATTATAAATTAAATATAGGTAAATATATTGTGATATGTGATTAAATGCATGAATGAAGCTACCTTATACAATATTTATAGTGGAATTTCATGCCTCAATATAATTATTAAATACAAATAATCTTGTCAGTCAGTTGGTCGGTCGTTTGTTTGTTTCTTCATTCATTCGTTCGGTCGGTCAGACAGCCAATCAATTGGTGGAACAGTCATATTTTATGCATCCTACCCCTTCCTCATAACCCCCTCCTATTTAGACAAACCATTCATTTCACAGTTTACAGTTCATTTCAGAAAGACAGTGATTATTCTTAAACATAGAAAAGGGCAGGGAGTGGGAAAAGGGGCAAGACTTATCGGAGGGTTGATGTATTGATTTAAATAGAATTCTAGGTAGGAGCAGTAAGGGCAGAAAGGAAAGAAAAAGGGCATGATGCAACACCCTACTATTTATAATATTATGATAACAGCAATAATGGTGATAATGATGATAATAATGATATATTTATTATTTTACAGAAAATGGTGATATAGACGATTGCTACAGTCCATGTAATAATGGAGGTACATGTATTGATGGTACAAATTTGTTTGCTGATGATGATAACAGCAACAGTGGTGATAATGGTGATAATGATATATTTTATATTTACAGAAAATGGTGATATAGACGACTGCTACAGTCATCCATGTAATAATGGAGGAACATGTATTGATGGTACAAACTCATTTACCTGTCAATGTCCACATCTGTATAATGGTACAACGTGTGAGAATGATCTAAGTATATATGGTTGTGTCGTTGATCCTTGTTTGAATGGTGGAACCTGCGTCAGTGAAACTTCAGGCACTAAAAACTACCGATGTGATTGTCCAAATGGTATGTACTTCTCATTTATTTTTTTATTGAGATTTGGGGTTTAGCAAAAAACGGTATAATCAAGTTAATAAAAGAGTGCGTTTGGACCGTTTCGCGCTAATGCGGCAAAATGTGTATGCCTCTCTGTATCACTCACTGCCAGAAGCTGGGCTGCTCTTTATTGGCTGTTATTAAAAGGTGGCTTTTAATTTGAATAGTGACATTTTCAGTGCTCAGCTAGTTCAGTTGGTAGCATACATGTCTATTGTTCGTGAGATCATAGGTTTTATTTGCCAGCCTAGCATAATTTTGTGTAGCTTGGTCATGAAATAATTGCTATGGTCATTCTTCCTTGTACCACTGATTTTAAATCATGTTGGACAGTCGTCAGTCACTGACGGAAGTATGCACCTATTATTTGGTTAACAGTTAAGTACAGAGATTTAGCCTTTCCAGGAAAGATGAGTAGGTTAACTGACTGCTGTGATATAATCTATACAATGAGAACTTACTATGACATCAAACCCAACCAAAACAAAAACAATCAAAAATATTTTTACCTATCTGTACTTGTTGTATTCAGCAAAGTATATCAATATTTTAAGTAAAGCTATTAAATCTAATGTTTACTTTAAATGAAAAAGTAAATTATTTAAAGCTAACTACATGCATTTTCCTTGATCAATATTTGAAAAAACTGCCGATTCATCAATCTCAATATATACCCTAGACTCTCATATAAACACTCATGTTTTCACATAAAAACATTACCAATCTAGCAGTAAATACCATGTTGTATGATTTAGAAGTTTAATTAAACGTAAATGTATCATTATCATTATTTTTTGTTTACCAGTATAATTTATTGATACTTGTCATGTTATATCTTAATTGAATGTTAAATTCTTAATTACCTGATGTTTAAACGAGGCAGATGGTTTAATATTTGTACAGTTAAACCACTATACTAACATTCTGAATGTCATTGTGTCACTGCAACTTATCTTTATCTGGAATTCAAATATATTAGATATTCTAGGATTCAAGTTTTTCCTGTGTTCAAATTTTATGTTTTTTCCATAATACAAATTTATGATTTTTGTCCAGAAATCACTTTTATAGAGTTTTTATGTGGTTTTTATGTTGTTGTTTTTACATGGGGTTTCCCCATGTTTAGTAGTGGACTGTGGCAAATCCACATCAAAATTTGTCGAGGACGATTACATTCGGTTGTGCGCGCGCAAATAAAGGGATAATTACCACTGATATTAATATAGTCCATATTACGCGTTAACTAGCAGACGATAAGAAGCACGTGTATATCTTATCTAGTTTATGTGAGGTAAAGGTCCCTTGTATCGCTTCCATGAGTTGTATACAGCCATATACTCTACCAAAACCCCATCCCATGTCTGACAGCGCTATCGGTGCTTTGATTTCTTCAGTATTAACGCAAGAATGTTGTATAACAGAATAGCAAGGCACTCTGCCCTGCCCTTTTTATTTTCTCTGCACCCTTTGTTCTCCCAGTCACTACTGAAATTGGAATGTTAAAAGTTATTGATATTTAAAACTGTGTCATGAAGGTGGGCAGCACAATCCAAAACTGTTTCGATACTATATCGTTGCTGTTGAGTCAAATCCTCATACATTCACTCTTTGGAATTGAAGTTACAAAGTATTGACTTGACAACGACGATTTACTTATGTTTATGACGATTTGTTTACAAATGTCTACCATGCTCACTGCTTTTGCATACATTGTATTTGGATACAACGTCCCAGATTTGGGTACTAACTGCTATGGTTACCTCTAAGAACAATGTCATAAAGATGCTTCATTGCTTAAAACAAGCACTTCTTCACTTGTTGGTCATGTATTTTGATGTAATGTTTCAAGACCATGCTCACTGCCTTTGGATACAATTAATTCTATGTTTTGATATAATGATATATTTGTAGGTTTTGCTGGTTATAATTGTGGAGGCTAAACCCTTGTGACAATGATACACCATGTATAGATACTGTTAATAAATTGATATACATATATTTGTAGGTTTTGCCGGTTATAATTGTGGAGGTAATATTGATGAATGTGGAACTAACCCATGTGACAATGATACACCATGTATAGATACTGTTAATATATTGATATATTTGTAGGTTTTGCTGGTTATAATTGTGGAGGTAATATTGATGAATGTGGAACAAACCCATGTGACAATGATACACCATGTATAGATACTGTTGGAGGATTTGAATGTGACTGTACTGGATCAGGTATTGTTCTTTATCTTATAATTGGAACAGTCAGGTAACTAAGTGGGTAGTCAGGTGAAGTAGTAGCCAGTGTGATGACAGAGTGTTTGTCATCTCAAAATAGGGACATATGGGTGACTTAGTTGGCAGTTGTATTACAGAGTGGTCAGTAGGGTGACTGAGTGTTTTTACATTTCAGAAAAGGAGCCTTGATGTATCCTTAATGACTTGTACTTATTGTTATACATCTCAGAATATGGACAGCCGGACGACAGAGTGTGTTGTGTTTCATAATAGGAACAGTTGGGTGACCGTGTGGGTAGTTAGGCTACATAGTTGCCAGTGGGGTGTCAAAGTGTTTAACTTCTCACAATAGGGGCCGTTGGGTTGCTGAGTGTTGTATTACCAAGTGGGCAGTAGGGTGACTGAATGATTTTACATCTCAGAAAAAGGAAAAAAAATAATGACTTTCAATGGTGCTCTACTTCTTAGAATATGGAATGCTATTTTGCTTGTTATGATTGATTGGTGATTTATTGGTCCAATAGCTTGTGATTGTATGTCACAGCTATCTGTAAAAAAACACCATCACTGTAATGTTATATCTTACAATAGTGACCGAGGTGTTCCAAGTTTTGGTTGCTTAATAAAACAAGTTAAGCCTTTCAAGACTAAATAACAGCAATCACTAGTAGCATTTGAGAAAAGTCGCTGAAGGAATATAAACAAGTTAAGCCTTTCAACACTAAATAACAGTAAGCACTAGTAGCGTTTGAGAAAAGTCGCTGAAGGAATATAAAAACATGTATGGGGTAAAAATGAATTGAGTGTAACAAAGTGGTTGCTTAAAAGCAAAGTCTTTTGATTGAGTTAATCACTATTAGAGATGATGCTATATTTTACAGGTTACAATGGTACAAGATGTGAGGATGATATTGATGAATGTCAACAAACTGCTATATGTGGTGCTGGGCAATGTTTTAATAATCCTGGTGGTTTTACTTGTGATTGTCCTCAAGGATTCTTTGGTCCAGCTTGTCAGGTACGTACAAGATACATTAGGTAACTTTTACCTTTTTGAATGTGAGTATATTCCTCCTTTTAATGGTCAAGAACAACTACAACAACTACTGTTATAAACTTTATTGCTTTAACGCCTCTAGCCCATGCAGAACATACATACATTTACCTTTGAACATTGTGGTATTTTGTGTGCATTGTTGAATCACAAAAAGATAAGACATCTGAACAAAAGGATCCATGCAAATGAAGGGTAATCTTAATTCTTCATAATTTTGTAAACCTAAACCCTCCTAAATATGGAATGCAGCATCAACTGATTAGAACGTTGACAATTAATGTCACAATTCTAAGCAATCTAATTAAAACCAAATCTAAAATTCACTGATAGCTTATATTACATCATGCAAGCCAATTTGATTAAAACACGACCTAAAATTTTCTGCTAGCTAATTTAGATCTGGCCTTTTTCAAACGAAGGTCACGTTCAGGTGACCTTTTCTCATCATAATATTCATTATGAAATTGTTATGATACGTAACTTGTTTACAACGTCTACGTCATGCAATTTGAAATGAGCCACCCTATTGCAGACTGTGAATAATACCGCTGTTAAATTAGCATGCAAACCTTGGTCTAAAAATAGAAATAACGAAATCAAAATGTAATTAATAGTGATTTCGTCTAGATGAAAGCTACGCATTGATTGGTCGACACTAGAGCTGGGTACCACGAAGACATTTTTACCACGGTATACCGCGGTTTTTTACAAAATACCACGGTATATACCACGGTATACCTCAAAGTTAGCATTTACTATATGCTGTTGGGCTATTAAATAAAGATAATCTTTCAAGAAGATTTATTATTTATTAACTTAAAAAACCCCCATAAAAGCCCCTATTCAAGGGTAATAACAATTATGACTTATTACAAGAAATTTGACTAGAGTTTAAAACAGTTGACTAGACAATACTTTTGACTAGAATAAAGTATATAAACTCTATGTATTTTTACAAGAGTTGAAAAAATTTACATGACAGTACTTTTGACTTGTATAAAATATTAAAAACTTTATGTATTTTTACAAGAGTTTAAAAAGTTTACCACACAATACTTTTGACTTGAATAATATGTATAAACTCTATGTAATTTTACAAGAATATTAATAAGGATACAATACAATACTTTTAACTTTTACTAGGATAAAAAAGTGTAAACTTCATATATTTTAATGTGTCATACCACCATCCCAGTGCTGAACTATTGAAACAACTTCACTGGCTCCCAGTTAAAGCCAGAGTTATGTTTAAAATCCTGATTATGGTCTTTCGTGTCATCACAGGAACAGCTCCAATGTATATAAAGGAAATGTTTAATGAGATTAAATGTCGTTATAGATTGCGATCACAAAGCGATATCAACTTCTCTATTCCCAGACGACGAACAAAACTTGCAGACCGGTCATTAGCTGTAGTTGGTGCAAAGTTATGGAATGATCTTCCAAGTTCTCTCAAAAACATTCAATGTGAAGCATTATTTAGAGCTCAACTCAAAACACACCTGTTCCACCAGTTCCATAATTAATCTGTTAATTTTGACAATCCAAGTCTCACCGTGTTTAGATACTGTATTTTTTTAACTCTGTACATAGTGCTGTGTTTTAATACTATTTGACATTGGAAGGACTTTTGTAAAGCGCAATAGAATATGTCTACATAATTTTTGCGCTATATAAATGCATTATTCATTCATTCATTCATTTTTGCTTTTTTACTGAAGAGTTTACTTCATGAGTTTTTGAAACTTTTGAAATTGAAGAAATCACTAAGTCATTTCCAGTTTTTTTGACAGAAAAATAAGTTGATCTACATGCTTGGCTTTTAAAACTAAAACTTTTAAAGAAGAATTACTCGTGTAGTTCGATTAGATTTAAACAAACACACTAATGACGTACGTCATATCCATATCTAGTAATTATTTTTGTACGCGCATGTGCATATTCATGAACGGAATTCCCCCGCGGGGCGTCAACAATATTTTGTAGTTTTGACTTATGTGAATATTTTCCGTCATACTTATCCGACAGTTGTAATATTATGAGCATGGTTTTATTTTGTTTTATTGGACATCACTCAGACTTTAATTTCCTTCTGGAAAGCATATAAAACGTGTAAAACAAAAATCACGGGTACTACTCCTTCACGGTAATGTCCGACTACTAGTAAGAAAGTTAGGTTATAAAATACCGGTATTTCCGAAAATACCACGGTATGGTACCGCGAGATAAAAAACCGCGGTTACCGGTTTACCGGTATTACCGCGCACCTCTAGTCGACACAAAATTCATCTTGACGTGACCTTCCACGGAATCAGTAGAGATTCTGTACGACAACGCTCTACAGGATATCTGTTTACAGAGATTGCATGCAAGCTAGCTGTAAAGGCCATGTTTATCTGTCATGAGTCATTGTTTACTTAGTATATCGTTTTTATTTTTATTTATTTAATTGTTTTAATTATTATTATTATATTCATCATCATTAGTATTATTAAAATTGTCATTATTATTATTATGTATTTTTATTATTATTATTACCATAGCTATTTGTATTATTTTTGTTACTACTACTATTATTATCATTGTCATTATTATTCTTTTTATCGTTACAACCATTTTAATTATTATTATTATTAATGATTTTATTATTATGTACTTACAGGACATAGATGAATGTATATCAAATCCCTGTCAGAATGGAGGATCTTGTCAGAATGGAGATAATGTATTCCAATGTATATGTCCCCTTGGTTACGATGGAACCATGTGTGAGACAGATATCAATGATTGTCTTAATGTCGTCTGCTCATTTCCTAATACAGAATGTAAAGATTTAGTCAACAATCATGATTGTGTCTGTAAACCAGGTTATACAGGTAAGAGATTTGATTTCGGAACTGAAGTTCATGAGCAGCAGAAAAACTTTGTTTTTACAAGATTTACCCTGTTATTGAGTTTTGTTTGTTTGTTTTGTTTGGTTTAACGCCATAGCAACACATTTTATAGGTCATATAACGGCGGTCAGTCAACCTACTCACTCCTCCTGGAAAGGTTAAATCTCTGGATTTAGCTGATAACCAACTACTAAGCACATACTTTCGTCAGTGACTGACAACTGCCCTACATAATTAAAAATCATTGGTAGGAGGGAGAATGGCCGTAGAAATTATTTCATGACAAAAGTCCACGAAAGTATGCCCTGCCCGGGAATCGAAACCACGACCCCTCGATCAGTAGACTTGTGTGCTACCAATTGAGCTAGCCGGGTGGCTTACCCTGTTAAGAATAGACTTAATTCGGAACTCAAATTTGTGGGTTTTTTCGTCCGTGTGATGTAGGTACAAACAAAGTTTGTTACACATTATTGATGAAAATCACGAAATACGGATTAAATCCTATTGTTCTTTGTACACGTGTTTTCATTGTAACAGTAAAAGTTTGTTTGTACCTACATGGAAAACCCAAATATTTGAATTCCGGATATAGTCTATTCCAAATGTGTGTACATCTACCATTGGATTTAACTAGTGGATTGCATGCCTAATAGCAATTATTTGTGTTATAACTTTTCACTTCCACATTCCACTTGAATGTATTTAATAGAATCGAACCTTTTTACTGGAAAAAACCCATAAAAATATTAATGCATTAATTAATTTTGATTTTAGAATTTGCTCAGATGACTCTTTGTTAATACTTTATGGGTATAATATGAATAGGTGTATCGTAAAAAAGAGGCAAACACACATGCCTAGTTTAGAATATAGTCACATATTTTCATTTTCTTGAGTAATAAACAGAATCACTTGGTAATTTTTTCTGCTTTTAGCTGTGCTTTAGTTCTTTCTGTCTATTCATTATTGTTGTGCCCTCTATATCTATAACCAACATTCGGAGTTGGAAACATTCAGGGAGTTAATGATGTGGGAATAAAACAGAAGTTCACAAAAAACTATCAAGTCTAAATAAATGCAGTGCCTTTAAGACTTCGATTTCCTTCAGTGTTTTCAGCACTTTGATTTTCTTCAGTGATTTCAGCACTTTGAATTTCTTCAGTGTTTTCAGTGCTTTGATTTTCTTCAGTGTTTTCAGTGCTTTGATTTCCTTTCAGTGTTTTCAGTGCTTTGATTTCCTTTCAGTGTTTTCAGTGCTTTGAATTTCTTCAGTGTTTTCAGCACTTTGATTTTTCTTTCAGGTGGTAAAGAGAACTGTACAGAGATAGATGAATGTGTTCTATATAATCCATGTATGAATGATGCTACATGTATTGATCTAGTTAACAATTATACATGTGACTGCAAACCAGGTTATGATGGCAAGAATTGTAGTAACAATATAGATGAATGTATAGGAAACCCTTGTCAGAATGGTGCTACGTATGTATAGTCTTTTGTTTTAGTTCTGTTATATAAACCTGTCACAACGTGAATAATTACACGGTCGCTAAATGTGTTATTATGTTACTTCTTTTTAACCATTGAGCCACTGATCCATATCAATTATTAATGATCTAACTATATATGCAGGGATTTTGAATATCAGGAAAATAACAAGTTCCAAAGAAATGAAAAATAACAAATTAAGTGACCCTGTTGGCTGTAATTATTTGAGTTGTGACAGGTTAATATAACAGAACTATAAAATTTCATTTTGCTTGATTACTAATTTATATTTTAACCCGTGTCTGTAGGCCTCTTGGACCCATATTGAGTTCATTTGAAAGATTTAAGTTGTTGTGTATTGATAAATTATCCTTAGATATCTTATAATTCACTACCCTGGGATTTAGAATCTAGTGTCCTGAAGGAGATTCAGGTTCAAATCGTATCTGGGAGGCTATACCTTTCCATGAAAGTTTTGACAGTATTATATTTTTCCTCCTTACTAAGGTATATAGAGAAGTTCCCAGCCTTGGGGAAGGGTAGGTGAGTAATGGTTATTAACAATGGTCATGGAAAGCTAGGTTAGATGCACTGGCAGCCTTAATTGTGTTGACACAGTAAAACCCAGTAAAAAATGTGTATATAAATCTTAAAGTGTATAAGTCTATGCTTGATGATATTTAGTACTCAAAGTTCCACTTTTAGGACTATCAAAAAGGATGGTCTTTATAGCAGAATGGTTTAAGTATATTGTATGTAAAGTTTGACCCCAATCTGACCTTCACATTTGCATCTAATAATTATCTTACACATATCCCGACGAAAATCAGTACCATGCCTATTCTACACTTCGGCACCAATTGTATAATTATAAAAGTATGTTTATGTGTTAAATTTCAACACATAATCCTCACCGTCTCAGCGTAAACAAGCATTAATACTACATTCGTATTCAATGTAATGAATATTCTTGCATAAAGGTCAGGTCAGGATCAAACTTTACGCACAATACATCCTTTTCAAATTAAGCAATTTGGACTTAAAAGTACAAAATGTAGTAGAAAATCACAAAATTTTACAATAGCCAAGGTGATCTTTAAGGTGAAACTTTACTGCACCATGCTTTTACCACTCCGATTGTTGCTAATTTTGACTGACCTAAAGCTGACTTTATGATAAGAGCGACTAACTTAACTCAATAATTATGTTATCTAAATAAGTTCAATTATTTTCTTACTTCATGATTAAAATCTTAAATTAAGACTAATTACTAGTGATGATAGTCAGCTGAATATGTTATTGATGTTAAATGAAATAGCTGATGTGTGTATCAAAAAGAATCATAATGTATCATAATTTACCAAAAACATTAAATGTCTGAAAAAAATGCATCTTCTCATTTTGGGAAAACCCATTTTTTGTGTGGGGATTCCCAACTTTTTTATATACATGTGATATTGTAATCTATTTATAGATGTGTTGATGGTATAAACAGATATACATGTAACTGTGCTACAGGATATGATGGGGTCACATGTAGTAATGATATCAATGAATGTGCCGGGTTTTCTGAACCTTGTTTTCATGGTGGAACTTGTAATGATTTGGTAAGAAGATAAACAATTTTATTGATGTCTAGAAATAGATCTTTTGCAGGCGCGAAGGAAGGATCTGAATATTGGAGCCGCAGATTGGATGAGTATGGGAGCCGCGTCCCCTCCCGCCAGTCGAACTTTTTTTGTGAATGTAAGCCTGTGAAACTTGATTTTCCATGCACTTCCAGTTCGCCCTGTTTAAGAACAAATCTTTGTATTATAATGCGTATTTGGCTATTATTATACATGTACCTTTAAATTGACCTTGTTTTGCATTTTACAAGGTATACACTTTAAATTTTGATCAGAGCAACAATTTGACGAGGAGAATTGACTTTGATTTGGGGTAACTTAAACCTTGACCCAGTCAGACTAGTTTTAGATGTGTAGCGAGACCTCAAGATTTTCATGTGAAGATTTGTCACGAAAAATTAACTCGCGGCCCCATTACCACAGCTTGCCAGAATATTGGGGCTGCAGGAGCTCCTATGTGCCTGTTCAGTCTAACTCGCGTTCCCTGGAAAGGCCATGATTTTATGATCAAAGCTTTTAATAAAATTTTAATGCACGTATCCTCAGTGGTTAACATCTGTGCTACATGATACTGAGGTAGGCAGGAGATTGATCTTAAAAAATATTTTATGACCAAACTCTATGAAGTTCTGAAGGTCTTGCTGGGATTTTAACCCACCTTAGTTTTGGGTACTTTAACTGTAACAGTTACCTCCTAGAACATTGGCATAAAGATGCTTTATTGCCTAAAGCAAACACTTCTTCATTTGGTGTTCATTTCTGTATTAACTTATTATTAAGGTAACATCAGTGTCGAGGATACAATTTTTTCAAAAATGTACTATTTAACTAATACTATATTTTTGTTTTAGTTTTACTTGAGTTATTTCCCTTAGATGCCTGGTTAAACAAGTTTGAGATGAGTGTACCTCTAGAGAAAACAACTTCGAACTGTTTTCTTGCAGGATAAAAATATTTTTCTTTCATTTGCATTTGTCAAGAAAATATTTACTATTTTCATACAATTACAAATTAATTTTCAATGAGCATTCAATCATTTTTGGGCGGTGCCTGCCTGTCAGGGCATATTCCAGAGTTAACAATCAGTAGTTATAGCAATTTGCATTGGCTCTTATGAACAAAACCGAGCCAGTCCTCATATAATTGCTGCAAAATTTAATTTTTTGCATTTTCTTTCAGATTGGTAATTTCAGCTGTAGTTGTTTAATTGGTTACTCAGGGAGACGATGTGAGACAGATATTAATGAATGTGCCTCGAACCCGTGTGGTGAAAATAGTATAACATGTACCCATGGTATAGGATATTATAATTGTACTTGTAAATCTGGCTTTACTGGTAGGTGTCTGTTTATATACTTGATTTTCTTAATCATTATAAAAACTTGACTTTAAGCAAATGTAATTTTCTGCTTGAAATTATTAGCACTGCAGGGTTGGCTAAATGGTTATGACATTGGACTGGTAATTAATCATCGGATTGCTAGAGATCTGTGTTCGATCAAATCTTATCCAAAACCTACCTCATTGTTTTCTTATGTAAGAAATGTTTTCCTGCTAGCTCATTAATTGCTGTGTTTCTATACATTATCACTATATTTAGTACACAATTTTTTTGAAGTTTGGAACATTCTAATATACATGTATCAGCTGTTTTAACATTTTTTTCTAATAATGTCACAATATTATGATTTTTTGAAATGTATTTTTCATTTTTCAAATTTGAGGAAATTCAAGGTCTTTTCTTAGCTTGCAGATCTGAAATCATTGGAAACTTTAGTGGGATTTTGTTTAATTGTTTATGTTTCCAGGCAACCAATGTCAGACAGATATAAATGAATGTGCTTCTAATCCATGTAAGAATGGAGCTACATGTACAGACGATGTTAATGGATTTACATGTAATTGTACGTCCGAATGGATGGGGTCATTGTGTAACATTGAATATAACGCCTGTAGTCCAGATTTCAACAACTGTAAAAATGACGCCACCTGTCAGACGACTCCAAGGTCACGTGACTTTAATTGTACTTGTGTGTTAGGATTTGACGGCGCACAATGTGAGAATAACATAGATGACTGTCGACCCGATTCCTGTGCCCTACCGTTCAGATGTTACGATAGGGTAAATGAGTTCATATGTGCATGCGAGCGAGGTATGTTGAATTTTTGTAGCTTTTCAAAATGATGAGTCATCTTTCTTTACTAACATATTACTAGGTTAGTTTTGTGCTGACCCATTGTATTATCTGTCTGAAAAAAAAAAAATTTCAACATTGAAATTTAAAGTAGTCAAATTTTGTTTTACCTCACAGATAATCTAGTTTAGCAGTGTCTTGTTGTTTTTTAAAAATCCCTATTTTGGCCCCTTTAGGACTTCAGGACATCACTGCCCTATGTGATGTTGAATCTCTGTGACTTTGAGTGCCTTAACTGTGTTTGAAATCAAATTTCAAAGCTAAAGTATTGAAAAAATGACAGGTTTTACTTTTAGCCTTTTGTTCTTATCTTTGATTATCTCCCTTTTTAAATGATTTTACATTATTGCATTGAGTAGTAAATAATTTCTAATATCTTTATTTAAAGTTCTTGGTTTCTCTCCTATATTGTATTTTTACTCTTTTTTTCAAAATAGATCTATTTCTACATATTTGTATGTTTCTCATTAAGTCATGGATATTATTCAAAACTATGGACATATTTATATAGTGTTAATATGGAAGAAAAAGTTTCCTTGATTTCTTTTTGTTGTTTATTGTAGATGATCTTTCTATAGTCACTTATGTCCTATGTTAAATTATTTCTATCATTGTTGTTTTTTAAGGGGATACTAAAGGTACCATGTTCTGTTATACAGTTATGTTTTGCTATATTTGCAATGTCAGAGCATGTCAAAGTTTATTGTTGATGAATATTGAGGGTTGATTACAAAACTATTATACCTGTAACTTTATGGTTGGATATCAATGGTCGCCTTTTTTTACTTCTTTTTACTTCCAGTAACCTAAAACTGATCAATCTCACATTTTTACATGTATATGAGTTATCTCCCCGCTTCAAAATGATCCCCACTGAACTTAAGATTTGGGGTCTTTGACAGGACTTTATAAAATTCACATAAAAGAGGAAATTGCCTTAGAAATATACTGTTTTGTGTTTGTTTTTCTCATGTTACTCTACGCCTGTGCTGCCATGCTAAGCAGCTAACTAGGGCTGAAATTGTAGGGAACAAGTCCAATTTGTTCAAATGACTTAAGAGAACAATGTAGCTAAGTTGTATTGTGCCTTTAAGTCAATCTACTAGTAATGGAATTTGTGCATCTTCAAATAGCTCAACCATGGTAAGTGAAAAAAGGCCAATTTTCGAATAATGTACCACCCAACACAATGTATTAGAGTATTGTGATTGGACAGGCTGTAATTGCCTTCAATTTTCGCAAGAACTAGCTCATTTTTTATGTTATTTAGTGAGTAGCAAAATTATCAAACTAGCCCAACTATGTAAAAGAAGTAATTCCCTAGCCCAAATCAATGGGGCTAAAACTTTGGGCTTGTGGGTGAAGCTGATGACTGGTTTTCCAGTTTTCAATTGACAGTTATCATAGTTTTTTTATGAACTCCTCAATATTGTAATGTCACATGGTTTAATTGTCACAATGTTGCTGTTGTTGATTTTGTTGTTGTCTGCTTTTTGATCATTGTTGTTACCGTATCTTGTTGATGGTTTGAAAGTGTTACTGATGATGATTGTTGTTGTTTTAAGTTCTTTTTTCAATTATTGAAGTTGTGCATGTTTTATACTAATTTAATCAGTAAAGATACACCAGAGCTAGGCTTACTGTTGTTGACTGTTGGTAATGGGTTAGAAATGATGATGATACTTGAATTAATTGTGAAGAGTGAAAGTAGATTTTTGCCTATAATGTAAATTACCTGATAGAAATACTGGCATTGTATGTGTATATATATCATTTATAGTGTTTTAGACACTAAGAGCAGGGGTTAACTTATAATACATAGTACAATGCACAGGGAATCCAAGCCATCAACTATTTATACCGATGATATATATTATAGGTATAAATGGTTGATCGCTTGGAATCCGTGTGGTACAATGTAGGGCTCTCAGGATTACTAAAAATTGAAATCGATTAATTGTTTGCTTTAAATTGATTTTTATACGCCCGAAGGGTCGTATTATGTTATGGCGCCATTCGTCCATCCGTCTGTCCGTCCGTCCGTCTGTCCGTCCGTCCGTCTGTCCGTCCATCTTCCTTGTGCGGACAACTCCTCCCTCATTTCTTGGCCAATTTTCTTCAAGCTCCCTCTGATGATAACATTGATGTCTAGTTGTGCATGAAGTGGAGATAATTCAATTTTTTTCATTCGACTTTGAATTACTTCCCCTTTCATATATCTCTATATATGCCATATGTTAATAAAGTCAAAATGGCAAACAATGAAAAACTTGTCCTGACAATTACTGAACCACCAATGTACCTAGGTTCACCAAATAGTATGTGAGGGTAGCCCTTGTGTCAAGGATATGCCCTATTGGTTTTGGGGCCCCTGGGTTAAAGGTCAAGGTCACAAGGGCATCATATTGAAAAACCTTGTCCGGACAATAACTCCTCAACGACTGAACCTAGGTTCACAAAATTTTAAGTGAAGGTAGCCTTTGTGTCAAGGATGTTCCCTAATGGTTTTGGGGTCCCAGGACAAAGGTCAAGGTCACAGAGGCATCATATGGAAAAACTTTGTCCAGTCAATAACTGAACCACCGATGTACCTAGGTTCACCAAATTTTATTTGCGAGTAGCCCATGTATCAAGGGTATGCCTTGTTGGTTTTGGGGCCCCTGGGTCAAAGGTCAAGGTCACAGGGGCATCATATTGAAAACCTTGTCCGGGTAATAACTCAACAACGGCTGTACCTAGGTTCACAAAATTTCATGTGAAGGTAGCCCTTGTGTCAAGGATGTGACCTACGTGTTCAAAGGTCAAGGTCACAGAGGCATTATATGGAAAAACTTTGTCCAGACAATACCTGAACCACTTATGTACCTAGGTTCACCAAATTTTATGTGCAAGTAGCCCATGTGTCAAGGATTTGCCCTATTGGTTTTGAGGCCCCTGGGTCAAAGGTCAAGGTCACAGTGGCATCATATGGAGAAACATTGTCAGGACAATAACTAAACAATGTTTGTACCTAGGTTAACCAAATTTTATGTGGATCAGCCCATTTGTCATGGAGTAATTAGTTGATAGCTCTTTGGTAGCAGATGTTCCCTTTTGATTTGGAGACCCTAGAGTCTTAAGTCAAAGTCACTGGGACTTACTTTATATTGAAAATTTTCCGGACAATAACTCGATAATGATTGTACCTGTGTTCACCAAATTTTATTTAAGGGTAGTCTAAATGTCTAGCATATGCCCCTTTGGTTTTAGGCCCCTGGGTCAAAGGTCAAAGTCATAAGGAAATCATGAGGACAACTTTATCTTATATCTCCAAATTTTATGTACCAATACTCTTTGGGTCAAAGGTGAGAACGTATGGTTCTGAGGCCCCAGGGCAAGGAAAAACTTTGCGCCGGTGATAACCTAGGTTCTCAAAATCTTTGCTTTGGATAGCCCTCCAGTTAAGGATGGGACTTATTCTGATATCCAGGGGTCATTATCAAGGTCACAAGGACTTCATATGAGATAGAACACAGCAAGGACTGCTCTCGGGCGTATAATGCCCCGCCCAGTGGAGCTCTTGTTGAACAAATATTGAGTACCTAAATCAGCAGGGTTCATGTATGCATCAGTGATAGCTAAATAAAATATACCAATATCTAATTGACATTACAAGATCATAGAAATTAGATCGTAAAAATATTTGTAGAATAGATTTGTTATTATTTCAACTTAACTTTTGTCCACTATAATTGAATCAGTACATTGTTTTGATTTGTTTTTTCTATATTTAATATGGATGTAAAACCAGATGCATGTCGGTTCGCCTCACTTATAAATATGTCAATTTCTTGATACTGTATCAAAAAAATACATTTTTTAGCTCATAAAATATTATCAACCCAATGGCAAGTTTTCGGCTTCGTTTTTTTTTCTGGTATTTAGTTTATTTGCTACAGCTTCTGTCTTTTCAGTTGTGAATTTTAGCACAGTATTCTTCTAATATTGGAGACAAAATTTGTAAAACAGTTTGTCAAAGTAATGAATTATCTCATAATAAAAAAGTATGTCAGAAAACAAACAATGAAAAGCCACAGTTAGGTTTCTAAAATCTTGCCGATTTTAAAATTTGTGAATATTTTTGTGAAATTTTTATCACCTCTTCCGTTGTGAAATTTGCCCCATACTGATTTGATATGGCAAATTTTAGAAATGATTAAACAAAACTGAGTGACTATGTTGTGGGCTTAGTGTGAAATGGTTGTAACTGAGTCTTTTTTAACTTGAGTTAAGACCGTTTTGCGCTAAGCCAACTACATGGTTTCTAGGTTTCTAGAGGTTCTTCATATTATTATATATTTTCAAATGTTAAATTTGTTATCTTTGAATATTTCTTCCTTTTAATTGATAGATTTCTTCCTTTTATTTCTTTATATCTTAGTTAATTTCCTTATCATTGATGTAAATATTTCCTGTTTTGTATCAGAGAGATATGTGAGTAGCTCAGTTAGCAGCAGAAATCTTTCATCATTTTGGAATAAGCAGACATTAAATCTTTCACCATGATGTATCATATCCCTAGCATTTCCCTAATTTCCTTATCACTATTTTAAATATTTCCTGGTTCAGTATTAAAGAGATATGTGTGGTTCAGTAATCTAACATCAGGGCACCTGACCATTATTTTTCGACCATTATTTTTCGCTAAGCATTGTTCTCTAAGCAATTAAAGAATAGCCTGGAGGATGGCTAGTTCTTTGTAAACCAAAGAAAAAAAGTACAGAAGAGTTATATCAGTCGCAATATGTTAATCATTACAGTTTA
Source organism: Mactra quadrangularis (assembly GCA_025267735.1). Classification (NCBI taxonomy): domain Eukaryota; kingdom Metazoa; phylum Mollusca; class Bivalvia; order Venerida; family Mactridae; genus Mactra; species Mactra quadrangularis. The sequence goes on along the minus strand of CM046311.1, from coordinate 6,737,029 downwards.
AAACAAAAACCAAATACACAGAATAGAATGTTTTTTGCTGTTATTATTGATGAAAGTTTTCAGGGCTGCATGGACATTTATTCAGGATATTTTGGACCTCAGAATGGGGTCATTTCCAAAGTAAAACTTGATGAAATTGTTATAATATGATAAAAATATAGATTTTGTCTATTGGGAACTTTCACCCTATACACGAATACAATAAGTGAATTGATTATAAACTGTTTTTATGATATAAACAATCTTTATGTACCATACAAACTCTCTTGAACAACACCTACTGAGAGAAACTAAAGTATGTTGCTCTCTAGAGGTTGTTGCTTTGCAGAGATTAGATTCAATTAAAATAACATCTTAGGGAAATATCAAATGCTGTTGTTGTACAGAGGATTTGTTCTGTAGAAGGCTGCTCTGCAGAGGTTATATGTATAATATGAACAATCAAAGTCAATATGAGAATGAGGTCATCTCAATTAGTATGACCATGTTTGTATAAACAGCTGTCATCTTTATAGGGAAACAGATTGTTTTGCATTGACAGGTCAGAGCTATACAAGTCTACATGATTCTTTATTTACATGTAGTTAGACTAGATCTGTACTGATCCTTTGATATTGTTTTCTACGTAAAGTGAGGTATTGGTGTAAAACTACTGTATGAGATTGTCTATTGAGCTTTAAGTACAACATTTTTGCTCTTAGCCCTTAGACTTAGGAAGAAAGCAATTAATAAGTCAATGAAAAAATCAAAGTAAACGCAGCTCCACCCAAAACAGTTTTACAATACATTGTCTTTACGGCCTAAATAGCTGATAATATCAATTAAGGTAATTTGTTAATGAAAATCTTATAGAGCATTAGTGACTTAAGTTCTCATCACTGGGGGACCACTACTGGGACCACAATTGAAAATTAAAGATGTTTATCTTATTTTGGGGATCAATAGATATTGCCCAAAAAATTCGCATTAGGTTTTGCTGTATTTTGAAATGGACTGGCTCTTTTGTTTATAAGTGCCATTGTAAATTGCTAAAATTGAATAGGGATAAAAGTCTTCTGGAGTTATCCTGAGGTTCACAGGATTTTTGTGTTCTGACAGTGGATTCTTTTTTCTATGTGAAAAAGGTTCATAGATTTATAGAAATAAGGGATATCACTTTTTGGAAATTCTGAACTATTACATGGATTGTTAACTCTGTCCAATATACCCTAAAAGACCCTATTCAAAATGTTTATAAACTGCATAAAATCCAAATAAAAAGAACATAATATGTTTTCCTTAAAGGATTATACTTTATAATTATAATCTTAAATGATGTAAGATCTTAGTCAACACTTTAATGTTTGCCTTCAAACTTGAATATTTTATTTAGTCACTACAGGTAATAGTGTTTTATTATGGTAAAATGATTACAAAAATTGTTATACATGGTTACAAATAGCGAATTAATTTCCAGATGTTCATCATGTCTGGGCTGCAAAAATTTCTCTACCTTTCTCATTTTTACTTTTTAAAAATATATACTGACAAAACTCTTTGTTTAATGGTGTAATACACTTAGTCTCAATCATGTAGAGCAGTTTATGTTGTCAGTCACTGATCATGGAAGTATGCACGTAGTAACTGCAACAGCTAAATCCAGAGATTAAGCATTTTCAGGAATATTGAGTAGGTTGACTGACAGCAGTAGTAGGACCTATACTATGAGATGCTTTGATGTTAAACCCAACCAAAAATAAATAATGTTGTAAGAAATTCTGAGTGCGCAAAATGTCACATGATTAGAAAAAAAGACTATTTTTCTCAATATGTTTTTTTTTTTATAATATTACAAATAATTTTTGTTAATGTTAGTTGCTTATAAAACACATATTCTTATATTGACCTTCTCCAGAATTAGCTTGAAAAAAAGTCAGTAATACCCATGCACCCCTTGACCCATTTACTCCCAAAATTTGGATGAGAATCTAGTTATTTATTTACTATCACCTAAAGTGTCTCAAGCATCTGTTGACGTAACTGGTTATCTAATTGATGATAAATCAAGTATTCAAGTATCATCAAGTGTGGCCGTAGGTTATCTTATATTGGGTAAACATATGCAGTATGTTTGGGTGCATATTTCTTTATATCAGTTTGAAACCCAGCATCGTTGGCAACCACAGTACTTTCTTCTATTACACTCCATATGTAGCATATTTCAGCTTAGCGGAGTAATGTATCGAGGGATTACTGACAATGGAAACCCAACTAGGCGTAAAAAGGAAAATAGAAATATTTGTTGCCTTAAATTCAATGAATTTTACTTTTTAGACAAAAATTCTGTTAGAAATCATTAATTAATCTGTAAAGCCAATAACTTAAGTCTTACTACTAGTAAATAAAAAAGAATGTTGACTAGCTAGTATTTTGCTGTCACCCATCAAATGTATTGATGATATAGTATAACTCAGGTCGGTAGCTCAGTTGGTAGGCCACCTGGATTTCCAGTCTTGTGTCCCGAAGGGGGTACGGGTTCAAATTCCACCAGGGGTGGTTATACCCTTCCATGAAAATTTGACAATAATGACAATTTTCCTCCATTAATAAGGTATATGGAGAAGTTTCTGGCCTTGTAGAAGGGTAGGTGAATACTCAGGTTGTAGACAAAGGTCCAGGAAAGCTAAGTTAGATGCGCTGTACACCATAAAAATAATTGTATATATAATTTGTATGGGTCCTTGCGAAGCTTGATCGCACAGTGTCCGTACGGTGTCCTTGCGGCTATTTTTATGTTTATGGGACTGTAGCTTTACAATGTGGTATAAAAATATTATGTTTCACGACTGTAATGCAATTAGTCGATGTGTAATGATAAAACTTGGCAGGAATACCACAGCCAAAAATTGGCTAAAACAAAAATTGCCAAATGATTCCATGGTTTACAGTAATGAATAGGTTTCATTATCATATGCATATGCTCCATTTCGAACAAATGGAAACTTTAGTTAGTATTCGTTGGCTTTTTTTTACTTTTTATGAAATAATGTATTACGTATTTTATTATTATTTTTATTATTATATAATGCCTTGTTCAAATGCTTAGTCACGTTGTTTGTTACTTGATGAAAAAAAAAAATATTTATGATATCAAGTTGGTTATATAACTCTTTGCAAAGAGTGATTTTTGAATATTTATGTATTCATTTTTTGTAATTTAAATACTTTACAGTCAACACAATTGGGATATGAAAGTGGCTGCCGATACAGGTTATTTTGGTAGCAAGCACTATTATAGTAATCCTGTTAGTAGAATTTTGGTTGTCTAAAATAATTATTGGTTGCCTGAACTAAATAGTAGTTGTCCCTAGACAACTGGACAACCACTGACTTTATAGACTGTTTTATACAGTACCCACCAAAAGTTTGGAGACATTTTCAGATTGTAGGCCTGTTGAATAGCTTTTAGCTAAAATTTGATAACTGCTTATTTTGAAATGCTTTGCAGATTGGTATTATTTTTTTGGTGATCATTATTACTATAACAGAAACAACAAAAATAGCATAAAAACTTAGTTCTGGAAAATTATTACAATAAACATGGTTTTGGAGGCTTTATGGTGTCAGATGCTGAATCTTATTAAGTGTTGAATTCATGAAATTTGTTGTCATTTTATAACAAAACTTACTTAAATACATTAAAAAATAATGTTTCTACGAAAGTAATTGTCAAAATTCAAGAACTGTAGTAAATTTCTTTTGTCTCCAAACTTTTGGTGGGTACTGTATACATGATGTACATAGAACAGATAAAACTTTAGATATTTAAATTGATAAGACCATATGATAACATATTTCATAAATTATCTTTAGATAATTGAAATTTAATTAGGTCACTGTTATAATGACAATGATAATAGTATCTATACATTATAGTAGTTTAACTATTGTTGCATAACGATTGTTAATGATAAAAATTGTATTATTTTTGTATTTTGTGAGGTGAACATGTTAATATAAAACTTATATTTTTTAATAATTTCATTGTGGTGTAAACATTGTGTTTATAAACTTAGTCTGTTTCATTAAAAACATTATTTAATTTTGAGGGTGAAACATTTCATCAATTGAATAGTTTAGTGAGTTTAAACATATTTTATTAACATATTATCATGTATCGGTACAATATATATTGTAAATAATTATGATTTATTAGTTATGATTGTTGAATGTCAATAGGGTCTGTTTTAATCCATAAAATACATTCAGAACTCTTCGGCCATTTGCTAGGAATATCTATTGTAACATGTTTAGAAGCCATTTTGAAACTACCTTTTCCTCACATTCCGAAACAAAATGCTTTGGTGGGTGTTGAACTAAACAAATCCATAATCGTTTAAGCAATGATTGATGTTTCGTTTTTAGTCCATAAATTTGACTTATCACAGTTCAATGATATTGCTGAATATTATTTAGTTAAATATATAACATAGAAATATGTTATGACAATGATCTGTGTGTTTTTTCTACAAGAACTATTTTGCATAATTCTTATGTGCCTGTGCTTCGCCTCGCATAGGTAGTAAAAACCCAAGCCGCCAGGGTAGATCCCCCGACGAATCCTTCCGAGATTATTCATTCATGAAAGGTTGAGGTGTTCTGAAAGCCATAAAATAAGGTACTTGCATCACCTTATTCCCCTTCTGAATGGGCAAGTCCATTATTTAAGGTACATCAATATGTGTGAGGTAATGTCTGAACTATAATTATATTGAATAATTAATTGTTCTATTCTATTCTTATTGAATAATAGAAATTATGTTTATTTTAATTTTTAATCAGTCCAGATCATCAGTTAGATAAGAAAAGATGTGAATATTTCGGGCCATGTCTTTAGTTTAAACTGTTTTCGTATTTCCCCTCCAAGGCAATATTTGCGTCACTGATAGCGTATGTTAAATAAACCACTGGTGTTATCAGTTATTTAGATATTTAAATAGTGAAGGCTTGTCAGGGCAATGATGTTGTATACTTGTTTATTTCGTATATGGTAGTCGTATAGTTTGGTTACATTTTACATTGAGCTGGTGGTTAGTTGCGTTGCAATGTTGGATGTTATTAGACAGTGTTTGATTCAACGTGGAAATATTTCTTTCGTCAGTGGTCAGGGTCGGCCCTTCTTCATGTGCAAATATTGATTCATTACAAATTGTCGAACAAGGAAAAGTTTTTAATTACGTTCAATTTTTCGAATATTTTTCGTAAAGTTTAAAATTCATGGATTTACTTAATTCGTGACATATTTTCGAATCATTGTTTATATTATCTACCTAAGGGTCAAGGGTCAATATAAACTGTTGTAAACAGTGAAATTTATTACGGATAATATACTATGTCAATAAAACCATGTGATAATCTTGTACCTGGACTTGTGGCAATCACTTGATTTTAAATTTCGTTTATTGTGAAAGAAAAGTAGTGCTGATTTTCTGAACTTGTGGTACATTATAATAAATAAGTTTTGAAATTTCTTTTATTGTGAAAGAAAAGTAGTGCTAATTTTCTGGACTTATGGTGTATGCTATCTCAGATTTAAAATTTAATTATTGTGAAAAATATACAGTAGTACTAGTGTAGTGTCGATTTTGTTTATATAACAAGGAAGTGGTCGGAGTTTTCCAATTGTACAGTTTTCACGATTTTATTCAACTAGGATGACAATATGTTACCTGTGATTATGTATATTTTTAAGGGTTACGTGTAAATAACGTTAACAATGAGTATAAATAGACTTTGATCTATACATGGTAAATTGTATTGGATTTACTTAAGGTGACATATGTTTTACTTGTACACTCTCAGTTTGTGGTCGGATAGCATGGATCTATGAGTTGTGAGTTTACGTTATAACAGGGGAAATATATCATTTAAAATTATGAAACGAGTGAATTTATTTTTCATTTTCGTCTCTTTTCTCATAGGATACCAAGGTGTTAACTGTTCCATCGAAATTCAAGAATGTGATAGCAACCCGTGCCAGAATGGCGCAACCTGTATTGACGGTATCGGCAACTATACATGTGAATGTAATCAGCATGAAGCTACAGTACCGGACAAATTCGGGAACCGGACATATCTTACCGGGTATGAGGGTGTCAACTGCGAAATTGACATCGATGAATGTGACATTCTACCAACTATATGTTTGAATGGGGGAGATTGTGAAAATGAGGTAGGAGGTTTCCAATGTAAATGTGGCAGAGATACTGATGGAAATTACTTCTCAGGTAAGATTATTTATGAGTATGATTTATTAATCATTTACTGGTCAATTCTAAGTGTCTTTACCCCTCCCTTCAAAATGGCAACCACTCCACTTGCTATTAGTGTTCTTAACTGCAATAAGTGAAAAATCACTTCAAAAAAATGACATTGTTCCCCAATCAAAAGATATATGTCTCGGGGAGATCAGAGAGGGTATTTGCCCCCTCTGCTCTTGGGATTTAAATTGGGGCAAAGCCCCTTATCATCAGAAAAAAAATCATCATTGAGCTCAGAAAAAATGACAAAAAAGGGTGACAAGATAATATATTTTCATTCTCTTAAAAAGTACAGAACCATCCCTTTAGACCTCGCTTTGGAAAACACAACTGATTGAAATGCAATATTTGATTGAAAAGGATGCAATAATAATATTTCACTATGTGTACTAAATTTATGTATTTTTTCAAGATTCTCATAGTGAAATGTCCACTTCATAAACTTAAACTTCTCCATTTGATTAAACGCCTATTTCTATATAACATATTCAATGGTGTTATACAAAAATATTAATAATAAAAAAAATAATAAAAGAAATAAGTAAAAACCCACCACCATAAATATATGTATACAATGACACAAAACAAAATAGTATTTATCACACATGATGTTATATAGTGTGATTGTGCATTTTGTTTTTGATATATCAAGTTTATAGGACCTACATTAATTACAGTTCATGATTCGACTTTATTTTTACATTTGTGTTTATTAATTTGATATTGAAAGTTGTTGTCCTGAACAGTATAACTTGATGCTACTGTTAACCAGACTTGTCCTGAACAGTGTAACATAAAGCCACTGTTAACCAGACAATTGCTGGACACTGTAAAATGACCTAAATTGTGTTGAGACAGCATTAAACTAATAAAAAAACAAAAAGAATGGTCCCACATCCACAAATAATTTACTTTCAACTTTTTAAGCATTATTGATATTTCAGTGTATATTTAACAAATAATACATGGCCGTGAGGGCAATATGTAAGTTTACGGACTGGTTGGTCAGACTGAGGAAGGTATATGCCAGGCCCGAAGCGCAGAAGTTGCATACCAGGCTTTGAATTAGACTGGATGACGTCATAAACAGTCAATATAAAAATTATGGACTGGCTAGCCGGTCAATATAAGATTTATGGACCCGATGACGTCACGTTAAATATAGAGGACGTTATGCAAATGAGGTGTAATATTATATATTTTTGTATATTTTGAAGGTTCACATTGTGAAGTGGCCACGACATATTGTGTCATACATCCAGATGTACAGAATGATCAACCAGCTTGTAAAAATAATGGTTCATGTAAAGGTTTAATTAATGATTTCAAGTGTACATGTGAACCTGGTTTTACTGGTAAGTTTATTATAATGATTATAATAGTGATGATGATGATGATGGTGGTGGGGGTGATAATGATGATTAAGATAGGGATGATGATGGTGGTGGTGGGGGTGATGATGATAAAGATAGGGGTGATGATGATTAAGATAGGGATGATGATGATGATGGTGGTGGTGGTGGTTGGGGTGGGGGTGATGATGATGATGATAAAGATAGGGGTGATAATGATTAAGATAGGGGTGGTTGTGGGGGTGGTGGTGGTGTGGTGATGATGATGATGATGATAATACAAGAAATGATTACATTTATAGTCCCCTAGCACTGAGCTTGTAGGAAAACAACGGGGGTAGGATTTGGATGGGATTTGAACCAACTCCTTGCTGGCTATCCAATTACGGTATTACCAGTCCAACATAGTAACCACTTGGCCATGCTTGGTCCTCTATGAAAAAAATTAATAACATTATTACAATAATTATAAAAATGATAATAAAAATAATAATTAATATAAATGATCATAAAAATTTATTGAATATCAAGCCATATTTGCTTAATGTTTGCTTATTTTGTATTTGGTTGGTGCTTGGTCCATGATTCTGTAACAACCATGTATTCAAGAAGAACAATGTAAAATGAAAATAATTCATACTGTTTTAAAAAATATTTTTGTGGTTTAAACATTGAAAATGGGGCTTAAAGTGAAATTTTTAGTGACTGTCTTCTTATAGAAAAAAATTTGGTACTTATTCATAAATTACTGATTAATTTCTGTGCACTAACTTTAATTAAATCAATAATACATGTTTATACATACTGTGTATGCTTTATTATACACATTATACAATCTATATATGATAAAACTCCCTTTTCTACTTAATATTGTGAATTGTTAATACAATATGTGCATATGAATGAATAAAAAGTAATAAAAGAACCTATAGTCCGTCAACATATGATAAAACTCCCCCCTACATGTGTCCATCCAACTAAAACATTAAATATTGTTGTTTTTTGTGAAAAATATTTGTCCATCTGACAAGCTATATATCAATGACATATTTACGGCTCTTATGTTATAATGTTGACCTCCACACTAATAACTATAATATAGAACAATAACATATAATTTATTGTCATTTATCATAGCTATAAATTTACTATTATGACTGCGATAGTTAGGGCGTAATGGATAAATATGTATACATAGTATTTATTGCATGCTAATATTATGATAAAATTGTGGTACATGTATTTATGGCATGCATGTTTATGGGTTAGGGCAAGATATGGCTAAATTCTTGTGAATGTATTGTCCGTTTTTTCTCAACTGTCAAAGCTTGATAAATTACACGGTGACTGAATGCATTGTTTTTGTACTGGTGGCCTAATTGTTTTTAAAAATATCTTGACTAAAACATATTATACGGCATAACAGCTTGATTCGATCATAATACACACTTTCGGAAACTCATGGATGTATTACAACAATGATTTTAACAAACCCATTCACTGTGAAATTATTCATGTTTTGACTGTTGAGAAAAAACAAACAATAGGAGAATGTAGGGTAGTTTTGTGATGTCCCATTGATACATTTAGGATAAAGAAGACAGTGATATGTCACATGTATAGTGCCACAATATTTAGCTCAGGTTTATAATTAATTTTGTTTTCATATGAATAAATACTTTGAAAGTGTGCCACAACATTGCAGACTTACTTGTTTCTCCATGAAAGAGTGTGTTTAAAATTTAAAGTACAATAACATGCCATTTTTACAAAATTGATTTATAGTCACATAGGCTGTTATATGCAGGTGTACTATCGTATACATGCATACGGAATCTCACGATTAATTGTAAGTGAAACGTGTAATTATTATAATAATTCAATTATTAATATTACAAAATTACAACAACAAGACAATATTACAAAATTACAATGACATGACAATATTACAAAATTACAATGACATGACAGTATTACAAAATTACAACAAGACAATATTACAAAATTACAATGACATGACAATATTTCAAAATTACAATGACATGACAATATTACAAAATTACAATGACATGACAATATTACAAAATAACAATGACATGACAGTATTACAAAATTACAACGACATGACAATATTACAAAATTACAACGACATGACAATATTACAAAATTACAAGGACATGACAATATTACAAAATTACAATAACATGACAATATTACAAAATTACAATGACATGACAATATTACAAAATTACAATGACATGACATTATTACAAAATTACAATAACATGACAATATTACAAAATTACAATAACATGACAATATTACAAAATTACAATGACATGACAATATTACAAAATTACAATGACATGACAATATTACAAAATTACAATAACATGACAACAGTACAAAATTACAATTACATGACAATATTACAAAATTACAATGACATGATAATATTATAAAATTACAATGACAAGACAATATTACAAAATTACAATGACATGGCAATAACAAATTTTATTTCACCGATAAATTTCAGTATTCCACTGGAAAACATAATGAAAATTATTTATACTATTCAGGGCGAAGATGTGAGATCAACATAGATGAATGCGAGTCTACACCATGTCAGTATAATGGTACATGTATTGATGGTATCAATGGTTATACATGTGATTGTATACCTGGTATTACTGGTGTTAATTGTGAAGTGGACATTGATGAATGTTCCTCTAACCCTTGTCTTAATGGTGGTCAATGTATTGATCAAATTAATAAGTAAGTACATGATGACCGGTGAAGTATTTAAATCAATGCAATGCATCCTTATATGAATTACAAAATTAATTATTGTACTCCTTTTATTAAATTCAATGTTTCTGTTTTTATCAAAATCATAAGACACTTGAAACAAAATCCATTATGTCAAGCGTCTATGTGTAAAAAATCCAGTTTTCCGCCACAGTTTCGGTACTTATATATGCATGTAAAAGTTGTCGTTTTTTGACGGTCAAATGTTTAACTTTCTTACGGCTCCCCCTCTCTCTCTCTCTTTCTTCCTCTAGAAGTGTTAATATATTTTATTTATATATACATGTAATTTTTCTTTTCTTACATTTCTATTTATTAACTGTACATATAATTACTTATGTATCGTGTATCATGATTTGAGGAATAAATGTTTGTTCTGTTCTGTTCTGTATTAGTTAAATGGTCAGTGCGATACTAGTCAACATCCTTTCGGTATCATCTGTAGGTAGACTAGTTTTGGGCTGTAGCCGCTGCCGTGGTGTAGTGGTTAGCATGTCTGACTTTGAATCTGGAGATGGCGGGTTCGAGCCCGGTCGCGGTAGGTCATATTATATACATGAGCAGTTGGCTTTGTGGTAGGGTGAGTTAGTACTGGTGATAGAAAAAGTGTCCAGGAAACCTATAGTTGGAAGAGCTGGTTGTCATATATAAGAACTAAATTTGTGTAGAATACGACGTTAAAAAAAAAAAATTAGGGGCTGTATGTTCAATGTGGTTTTTAGCTTGTTTAGTTGTTATTCAGAACAGAACAGATCACTTGATACCAATGACTTGAAAAACACCAATGTTCTAATCAATTAATTTGTAATTTAATACATGTTTTTCTATGTAATATGACTACATGTAAAAGTAACATATGTCCATGCCACACAATATACTAAAAGCTTAAAACATGAAGTTTTAAACTAATGTTGTGATTAAATTGGCAGGGAGCCAAAAAAGATGCTGGGTATATCATAGGGTTTATCAGTCTACGAAATTAGGATATGAAAGTGGTTGCCCGAACAGGTCATTTTAGCAGCTAGCACTACATCTTATTTGTACAATTTTGGTTGCCCAAAAGAAATTTTTGGTTGCCTGAACTAGAAATTAGTTGTCCCGGGCAACCGGACACTCATTAATTTTGTAGACTGAAGTTTATGTTTCAAACTAAATATTTCTGTTAAGGGAGGAGCGAAAGAGGGCAGGGAGGAAAAAAGATAGGCAGGATGCAGTGCCCTTCTGATTCTGTTGCTAATGACGCTTTAAGAGCCAGTCTAATAGTGTCAAAATCTTCAACTCTGATTATTATTATACCCCCCCTTCGAAGAAGAGGGGGGTATACTGTTTTACCCTTGTCCGTCCGTGCGTCCGTTACAAAATTTCCGTCGGAGTTTTCTCAGCAACTATAACATGCAGCAGCCTAATACTTTGCATATTGCTTCATCCCATAGTCCCATGTGGTGTAAAGCGATTTGATGCTCCTTGCTCATCTACTTCCTGTTTGTCGCATATTTTTATATTTTTGGGGGGGTATCACTAGTGAGCATTAGCTCACAGATTTACTTGTTAATTTTGTTGTATTTATTTAGATTAATGAACATAACTCACAGGTAAACTTGACCAGTTTGTTAAACTCATTCATAGAATGTTGCATGAATTACTTCCTCTTACTTTTAATTACATGAAGCCTGTTATATTTGAAATCATTATTTATGAAGCCCACAATAGTTAAAGCCCATTATTGTTGATGCACATGATATTTGAAGCCAAAGATAGTTGCAACCCATGAGCCTTCATGACCACAATAGTTTAAGCTCATTAATTACATTTGAAGCCTTAAATATCTGGAGCCCATGATATATTAAACCTATGGTCTTAAAGCCTGTGAAAGTTAAAGTTTAAACCCCATTATATTTGAAGCCCACAATAGTAAAAGCCCACAATAGTTAAAGCCCATCATAGTTAAAGTCTATGATATTTGAAGCCCATAATTGTTTTGGCCTACTGTATCATGCATTCTATATCATCCCTATATCTCCATCATTCAAACGTTATCTCCCAATAATGCCCTCTTTGTTTTTCACATGCTCTATTCCACACCTATATTTTATCTCTGCATGTAAAGTGCCCTCCAAAAGCTTCTGAAATTTTTAGTGAAACTGTTCATAAATGCCTCGAGTAATTCAACTATATTTTTATTTGGTGTAAGGCTGTAACAGCACGTAGTGTAGGTTATATCATGGCAGTCAGTCAACCCACTCTCCATTCCTTGAAAGGCTAAATCACTGGATTTAGCTGTGAACCAGTTAAAAGGTACATACCTCTGTCAGTGACTGACAACTGCCCTACATGGTTCATAAACAGTGGTGGGAGGGAGAATGGCCATAGAAATCAATTGATGAATAAACTATTGTGCGTAAATATTGACCCCGACCAGACCTTTATGCAAAAATATTTATTACATTGAATACGAATGTAGTATTAATGCTCGATTACACAGTAACTGTGAGGATTATGAGTTAAAACTTAACACACAAACATACTTCTATAATTTTACGATGGCTGCCGAAGTGTAGAATAGGTGTGGTACTGACTTTCGTCGGGATATGTGTAGATAAATATTAGATGCAAATGTGAAAGGTCAGGTTGGGGTCAATATATGTGCATTGTACATGAAAATATGCCCTGCCAGGGAATTCGACCTATGACCCCTCAATCAGTAGACTTGTGGGTTCATTCCTGAATGCAATTTTGAATAATGTATTGAAAATTTAATCATTGCTGATTTTGTTTTTGCTGCAATGGACTTAATGATTTCTTTTTATGTGAAAAATGTGAATCGGTTTGTCCTAAAATCAGGGTTTTGTGTAAAAACTTTAAGAGGGTCCTGTATACATGCATGAGAATGACATTTGAAAGTTTTCAAATATTTGAGTTCATCAGATGATAACATTACTCATACTTGTTGATTAGTTTACAAAATAAGATTAATTTGTTGGCTTACGTATCAATGAGTCAGCTTGAAACTAGTCTACATTTTTAGCCAGATTTTTCAACAAAAAAAAATTCGGCTTATAGTTTGGCGAAACACAGGAGGGGGGTAGCTCGGGTACCCGCCCGGTGTGTTAACAATTACGTTAAAGTTTTTCTTCTCCTTATATTTCTGCCATTTATAGCCAGATCTTCATGAAACTTTATACAATGATAATATACCATGCCATGAACAGAATAAGACAGTAACCACAACTCTACCTGCTTTAATTATGGGTTATTTCCCTTTGTAATTTTTGCGTTAAAGTTTTTAAATCCGGCTTTAATATGGTTTCCACATTACATTTCCTGTTTATTTACATGAAGTAAGACTAGTTCTTGCTCTGGCCAATTGATGTGCTGGCTTACAAGGTATAAGGGGACAGTTATATATTTGTGATGAAGATAAGGGTTTTTAAGGGTATTTTGCAATCAATTAAGTGTTTGACTATTTAATGATGGCTTGTTATACCCCCGCTTCGAAGAAGAGGGGGGTATACTGTTTTACCCTTGTCCGTGCGTGCGTGCGTGCGTGTGTGCGTCCGTCCGTCCGTTACAAAATTTCCGTCACAGTTTTCTCAGCAACTATACCATGCAGCAGCCTGAAACTTTGCATATTGCTTCATCCTATAGTCCCATGTGGTGTAAAGCGATTTCATGCTCCTCGCTCATCTTTGACCTGTGTATACAATAAGAATGTATTATTTATTTCAGATTTGTATGTAATTGTTCCGATACAGGATTTAAAGGTGACACATGTGAAATAAATATTGATGATTGTGAATCACAACCTTGTATGAATGAGGCTACTTGTTCTGATTTAATCAAGGTAGGAATGTAAATAGAAAAATATATTTAATTAGAGACTTTAGTCAATTATCTTTCCCTCATAAAATCTGAAGCAATCTAATTGGTAAGTAGGTCCTTACAGTTGGAATCCTTGGATTTTATCATTGAATTCCTAAGTAAGAATAGCAATATATTTCATCTGATATCTTTCTTGCTAATGAAGATATTAACAGAAGTGATGAAATATATATAATTCTTTGTTTGAATTTCAAGCAAATTAAATGATTTACAAAAAAGTAAATGAAGATTAATTTTGGCAAATTGACATTGAAAAGTAAGGGTAAATCCAAGTAATCCAACTAGTTTGACCTACTTATTTGAAGAGTATACAAGGGGAAATAACTGATTAAAGTCCCTTATTAATAGATTGCACCACAAAATTTAAAGTTCTTTTTATGACCACAGCATAATGAATTTATGTAAAATTATGTCACTCTGATCATGGCAAAAACAATGATTAAAGTTCAGGCAAACAACAGAAATTTAGCTATTTTGTATGTAAAGAACAACATAAAATATACTACACTGTTTGTGTTGTAAAGTTTGAGTTCACGGTAATCTATAATTTTGGCATCAAAAAATGTTTCCCAAATATGATTCCCCCTATTTACAAACAAATGTCTTCAGAATGAAACTAAGTTTTGAATATGTTGTTCAAATTTTGAATGTTATAACCAAGTCAGAGGTTCATTCTTGATAAATTGTTACAAACTTATTTCCTTTTTTCAAATTTCAGTTGTACTTACCTAAAATTTTAGCCTGTTCAAAGCCCAAAAGAGCCATCCAATCACAGCCATTAAATAACAGCAGAGTCAAATTAGCTCACAAACCTTGGTCTAAAAACAGAAATTTTGAAATCAAGTTTCGAAATCAAGATGTTATTATTAGTGTTTCATCTAGATGAAAGCTACACATTGATTAGTCAACATTGATTTGACCCTCGCAATGACCCTAAGAGATTCTGTTAGACAGCTGTCTATAGGATATCTGTTTATGGAGATTGTTCAAAGCCAGAATACCTATAAGCCTAGCTGTATCTGTGTCTTTTATAAAGATAAACAAAAATCATTAGGAATGAAACTATGATTTGAGTATGGAGTAGTGGTGGGACATCGGCTGAAAATCGTAATCGATCATCAGTAGGAATCGGTTTCTGTTGTCGATGCGATTCTTCCGATTATGATCGGTTCCTGATAAGTTTGCTTTTGCATGCATGTTTTACTGTGAATCCTTATAAAATTCATGTACTATGGATTAGGAAATTTTTTTTTTTAGTCAAATGTGTCAAAAACCTAATAAAAAAATTAAAAAACAAAGAAACCGATAAAAATAAATGATCGATTGCCTAGTTCCCTTGACTAGTATAGTAGTTGTATTTTTGGAACTTGAACTAGATATATCAGTGTCCAATACAAGTCAGACACAAATGACATGTATTTAAAACATTTTTAATAACAGTTCAGATACGTAAAAATATGTTATTGTCTTTAATTAGCCTATCCTCCTTTCTAACCGATGATCGATTATGATAAAGTTTAATTGATTATCAGAATCGGAATCTTCCAACTAGTCGTTTATCGATTATTCCCGATCATCGGTACAACAAAAGTATGGAGTTCATTTTGTCAATTTATATTCCACTTTTTCTTGAATTTCAGGATTTCAGTTGTACATGTTTTAATGGTTACAATGGTAAACAATGTGAGAATGATATCAATGAATGTGCCTCGTCACCATGTCAGTTTGATAGTAAATGTTTAGAGAGATCTAACCAATCATTGTATGATATCAATCATCCTGGTTTTGAGGGAGATTTCTCATATTTCAATGCTTCAGGATATCTCTGTGAATGTGTACTTGGGTCCACTGGTAAGTTTGGTTTTATTTTAATAATTGATATAAGAGAGCTGCAAGGCTTGCTTAGTTAGAAGTACAGAATGATGTCTTCTGACTGATGAGTTGTTGGTTTCTTATATTTGCTTAGAGTTTGGTCATGAAATAATTTCTACTGCCACTGATTCTTAATCATGTACGACAGTATGTGCTAAAATTGGTATTAGAACCTGGCTATAAATATTAGCAGTAAATTTTGAGCAAACAACACTAGTACTAATGGGTAATGAAGTGATCTCTCAGCTAACGTTTTTCACTATAAATTCTTTTTAATCATTGTAATGGTAAAGTTTACCATTATTATTAACATCATTATTATCAATATTTATACCCCCGCTTCGGAGAAGAGGGGGGTATACTGTTTTACCCATGTCCGTGCGTGCGTGCTTCCGTCCGTCCGTTACAAAATTTCCGTCGCAGTTTTCTCAGCAACTATAACGTGCAGCAGCCTAATACTTTGCATATTGCTTCATCCCATAGTCCCATGTGGTGTAAAGCGATTTCATGCTCCTTGCTCATCTACTTCCTGTTTGTCGCATATTTTTAGATTTTTGCAGGGGTATCACTAGTGAGCATTAGCTCACAGATTTACTTGTTTGAATTTCATTATTATCTTCTTTTTTATTACCTTCTTTGTTGTCTAAATTATTATTATTATCATCATAATCATTATTATTATCAGTTCTTTCATAATCATTATCATCATCATTATTATCATCGTTAACGTAATCCACATTTCATATATGTATTTTTGTCTATTCTAGGTGTCAACTGTGAAATTAACATTGATGATTGTCAACACGATAATTGTTTGAATGGAGCAACTTGTGTTGATGAGTTAAATGGCTACCACTGTAATTGTATGCCTGGTTATGAGGAACGCTTTTGTCAGACAGAAATAAACGAGTGTTTAAGATATACTCCATGTAAATTTGGTTCTACGTGTACTGACAAGATTGCCGACTACGATTGTACATGTCCGCCATTATACAATGGTAAACCATACTCAGGAAAAAATTGTACATTTGAGTTAACGTCTTGTTTAAATAACAGATGTCAAAGTGGCTCCACATGTCAGCCATATTTGATTGACGAGAGTACCGCTTTGCAAGATTATCGCTGTCTTTGCGCTATTGGATTTACTGGACGTTTTTGTAATATCTCAACTACTGTGACTTTTAACACCTCTACTTCGAATATAAAATCAACTTTAAATTTGTCATCGGAAACAAATTCTGTGTCGTTAAGATTCCGTACAACTTTACGTGATGCAATATTGTTTGGCTGGATCGGAGAAAATAATAATGTTAATAGGTTATTCACCACGGTAGAGTTGAAGGACGGTTTAGTGTATATTGGATACAACGACGATGGAACTGGATTTAAGAATATTACCGTGTCTGACCTACTTATGAATGATGCCGAGTGGCACAGCATGGATCTCACTAAGCACAATGGAACAATCACAGCATCCGTTTCGCATACTGATTGCTCAATGTCCACATGTTCAGTGATGGTCTCGTACAGCTCTGACGTACTGGAAACGGCAGATGTATACTTTGGTAGCTTCGGTGGTTCCAGTTCAGCTTTATTACAGCACACTGTGTCCCAGTCTGGATATGTTGGCTGTATGGAGGATATTACAATAGAGGGAACCAGACTAGCTCTAAGCGTCCAATCGGGTGCCAGTTTTACAAGTATTGTACAAGAATGTCTAAGAACTCCACCATGTTCTGTAGATACATGTAGTAAGAAAGGTGAATGCATAGATCTATGGAATACATACAGATGTGAATGTTACCGTCCAGCACTCGGCAACAATTGTGAAACCGGTGAGTTGATCTTTTACACTGTAATAGTGTGATGTTTTTTTACTTTTCAACATGTTTTTTCTTCCATGTGAGAGTAAACAATCCTGTTACTGGAGCTTTTTTATGCAGCTGAGGTAAAATATGGCACTTGTACTCCCTTGCCTTTAAGCTTGCTTTATGGCTACTTGATAGTGTCCACTTATGACTCAAAAGGTTTTGGGTTAGAATCTCAGTTTTGACCATGGATTTGGCACCCAACGAAATGACTAACTAGGAATTGAGTGATTGCACCCTTAGATAGTCGCTCAGACAATCAAGACTTTCTTTTGTGTTTTTGTGTAATCATTTAATAAATGAAAATGTTTTCTTTGTAAAAAGTCAAAATTTAACTAGTAATGCACAATTATTGTGTCATGCATGGCATTCACATTTCAAAACAACAAACCTAGCCAAATTTGTTAGACAAAATAAAATAATATGGTCTATGTAAAGTATAACTGAAAGAAAAGGCCAGCAGGCTGTATGCAAGTCTCTGTATTTACATGTACATTGCAGTCTACAAAATTAGTGGGTGTCCGGTTGCCCAGGACAAACACTTTTTAGTTTAGGCAACCAATAATTCCAGTTGGGCAACAGAAATTCTGCAGCAATTGATAGTACTTACTACTAAATTGACTTGTGCGAACAACACTTTTCATATCCTTATTTTGTAAACTGCATTGTATATGCAGAATGCAAGTCAATGGACTGAACAGGCTTGTTTGATATTCCTCACTAACAATAAAATGTTTGTAAATGACTGTTGTTTAAGGTTGCTATGCCTCATGTCATCTTTTCTATTGCTTGTAATTTGATATAAATATTAATGAGGTTGTGTTTGATTTATTTCAGCTCACGTTGCGGCTACGTTTGCTTACAAAGATACAGAATCAAGTTCTGCACAATTTGACCTCACCCCAGACATTACATCAAGTTTAATGCAAGACTTTGATCTGTCATTTTTCTTCAGAACAAGACGATCAAGTTCCAAAATATTGTTCTATGGTCATATACCAAGCGATACTTTCTTAACTATGGCTATGCAAGATGGCAAACTGGAAATTATTACAAATTTTTGTTCCTCACTAAAAACTCTGGAGAGCTCAAACTTATATAATGACGGCCAACAACATCTTATTCGTTTTTATTACTCAAACAGAAATAGGTTTGAACTTCATATCGATGGAAAATTGGATTATTCAGAAGATCTATTGTCTCCATGTAGTTTTGAATCTTCCAGTGTGTATTTTGGTGGTGCCGTGCCGTCTGCTTCACGTCGTAAAAGAGAAACATTCACCTTGGTCGAGCCGTCTGGATCAATTAACAACTATACTAGTAAAGATAATTATAAAGGGACTATACAAGACGTTCAACTGGGATCTATGTCGTTACAATTTTACCCGCTTTCTGACCCCTCATTGTCGGACCTTACTGTAATCAATGTAACCACACAGACTGACCTTACAGAGAATGAGACGTCAGACCCTGTTTGTGCCATGATATCACCATGTGAGAACAACTCTACTTGTACTGATGTCTTCTTTAATGATTACAGGTGAGTGTTCCAGGGTTAGCCCTGACTCTTTTTTTCTTTAAGTCATTTATGCGACACAAAATGAATACACAACGAAGAATATGTGTAATATACATGTAGTCTAATTGGATGATGATATGAATAGCCAAACAGACTTAGTGCTCCATAAAGATACATGTAGGACTACAATGGCAATGCTCTTGTTGTTTACTTAAATCTTAGATAATTAATTATATTTTTTTATAAATATGTAGCAGAAGAACCTTTATACAGTAGGGGCCTTTTTCTTCTCAAATGAAGCATTAAACTTAAAGATCATTGTCAAAAATCACTTAATTTTGCTACAACTAAGAGTGTCTTTATGGTGGAATTATACTGTAAGCTTGTCTTAGCTTGAGATCTTCTTCACAAATATTCTAACTACTGAGGTAAAAAATATATTTAATCTTCAAGTAAAAATACCGTATAATGTACATAGTATTTAGATCTATTATGTATAATGTACAACGGTTGTCATTACTCAGACTGTTATGGCACATGTCAGACTAGACTGCTCTCTTTTGATATATGTTGCTTTTAGCATCTTGTACTTTATTTTATCCTTTTCATGATGAATATAATTCAGTACTGAGAATTTATTGTGTCAGTTTGACTAAAAAAATTATTATGAACTGAATTCTTTTACAAAGGGAGAGTACTACTCAAAAAAATGTTTTTATAAACACTAATTACTATGCAGTTGTCTCCCCTAAATTATAAAATTTAAAAAATAAGAGATGTGATGCTCATGGATGTAATTCACTAGATTCATAAATCATAATGAATTGTGTGATTTCTGCAAAAGAACTTTTATTGTTACCCGATGTACGTAGGTAAAAAGTTGAAATAAAAATGTGTACATAGAACAATAGGATTTATTCTGTTTTGAATGTCTTTCAAAAGCAATTTGTAAAATAACTTGGTTACACACATATGCTTTCAGTGCCAACAAGCTTTTTAGACTGGAAAAACCTACAAATTCAAGTTTGATTATGAACTATTCAAATCTATAATGATCAAAGAATTTCAAGGGAGAAAACTCTTGTTATTAAAATCACCATAAAATTAGTTACCACACACAGTTGTCTCCTTTATATTATAAAATTCAAATATTGTGTATATTGTGTATTTTCAGCTGTGAATGTTTACTTGGATATAGAGGAAAGAACTGTAGTGAGTTAGATTTCTGTGTTACTGGAGAATGTCCTGGTGGGTCTACTTGTCAGAGTTTACTAGATGGATTTGAATGTAAGTTAAACTTAACATTTGTATTTTTCTATAAATCTTGCAACTGTAAAAAATAGAAAGAATAAAATAGCATATCTTTCTTTCGTATAAAATATCTACATTGGTCTTTGAATTTTAATCATATATTCTGAATGTGCTGCACCAAATATGTTCGCAAATGATCCGTACAACTTTTTGATATGACCTCTTTCATGTTATACAAAATCATGGGCTAAGCACAATATGGTATTAACTCACTCTTTTTTAAAATTGAGTTACGACTTTTTTGTGCTAAGCCCACGAAATGGTTACCAACACATAGATGTGACCCAAGTGTTACAGAGTAAAAATGTATGTTGTTGCATCAGAGCGACAGCCAGGCTCAAGGAAATGATGTTCTTGTTGAGTAAAAGTGACTATTGTTTGCTAAAGGTTAAACTAATAGGTATTATTTGTTTCTGTTTATTTTCAGGTATAAGTAATGCCACATTTGATGGATGGTATGATTTCGCCGTATACAAGAATACATTATCAAACACCAGTATTATCTCGGCGTTCTCATTTAAATTTCGTACCTTGGCAATGAATGGATACATTTTAATGTTTGGTGATAGCAACGAATATTTCAGAGTTAAGTTACTTGGATCTTACGTGATTTTGGAATATAAACTACCTGGAAGCTTGGAGGTTGTTCTAACGGCCGAGTATGACATCAGCAATTCTAAGGTGTATTTTGTTGAGGTCAGAGAGCATGACACAGATATGACCTTGACCTTGTATGACCATGACAAGGTCACTCAACACCAAATGGTAAATGGAACTGTTCCAAGTTCAGCGGGGAATAATTTCATGAATGGAATACTGAAAAAAGCCAATACTGATGTTATTCTTGGGACTAGAGTTTCTGGCGTCGATGTAAGCTCGAATATTTACGCATACCATGGATGTTTGTCTGAAGTTCGAATTGGCGGAATCCTCTTGCCTTTCTTCATGGATGATCAATTTATTAACAATACGAGTGTGGAACGATTTCTCCTACAGTCAAACTATAGGTTTACTCACGGTTGCCAAGCAGGAATTGGTTGCCAAGGTAACCAATGTAAACACGGTTCACAATGTCAACCTGATTTTTACTCGTACACGTGTGAGTGTAGTATGGGATATACTGGTCGCTGGTGTCAAGATCGTGTCAACTATTGTAGTGATAATCCATGTATACATGGACATTGTGTGAGTCTAAGAGATGGCTATCAATGTATATGTGACAATACTGGATTTACTGGTACCAGGTAAGTCCTGATTTTATTATTTTACACCCTTTCGGAAACCTCGACCATTCATTGAATTGATAATCTTGGAAGAATTTTTGGAGGTCCACCAAGAATCCTGGGTTTTTACTACATGTGCGAGGCAAAGCATGTAATGCATGACAGTTTTTGTCGTAAACTTGTAAGGCATGTGACGCAAAGGGAATCCCAAAATGGTGTCTTAATATGTCCGAGGTTATTGCTAGTGAATGGCTGAGGAGTTTTGAATGACAAGTTAGGATAGTTTGTTCTACTGTTGTAAGCAGGCACGGTGATTGTCTTAACTTTTCACTAGCACTTGCATGGTTTAGTAAGTTGTATATTATAAAGGGTAAAGTTTTCAACTAGCTCTACAATATAAAGTTAAGAATTTTCACTAGCTCATATCAATATTCACTTGTCCATATCAATTTTCACAATGCCATGGTATTTTTTCAATAAAAGACAAAATATTTTGGATACCGCTCTGCCATCAAAACTATTGTAACTATTCATAAACACTCAATTTCATGAAAGGTGAGGGTAAATTTTCAGAGATCCTGACAAATCCCCCTATAAGAGTCACATAAAGTTGGCCTTTTTACTCAAAATTAAATGAATTTATTTTCTGTTTTACTGCTCCAAGATGTAGTCCAAGCTTATTTTAATGCTTGAATTTAGTTGTAATAGATGATCTCCAGAATTCAAATATTTGGGTTATCCCCTCTGGTACTAACAAACTTTCACCATTACAATGAAAACATGTGTACAAAAAACAATAGAATTTAATCCATAGTTTGTGCTATTTAGCAATTATGTGTAGAAAACTTTGTTTGTACCGGCTGTGCACGGACGGAAAAACCCATAAATTTGAATTCCCGATTTGGTCTAGCTTAAAGTTAGTTTCAATTGTGAAATGAAGTCATTGAGTACATGAACATACTATAAACACACTGTCTTATTGTTCTACTATTTTAATGGCTATAATTATAAAATAGAAACATTGTGTTGAATTTACGAGTTGTAAAATAGGTTAACACTATGATTTATGGCAACGTTTGTACATTGTTACTTTATAGGTGAAAAATTTAACCATTGTATTGAGTACCATGTTACTGGGTACAGTTAGTAGCTTAGAGCAAAACTAATCACATCCTTTTTTTATACACATGGAGTAAGCTTGCCAGTTTTTGTAGACCTAATTTGGAACCCCAGTTAATGGGTTTTCTATCCATGGATTGGTGATATACAAACAAATTGCCGAAGAGCACAAAACTCAGATTGATAATTGCTATTGTTCTTTGTACAGATATATTCATAGTGATAGAGAAGCTTTGTTTGTACTGTAGGAAAAACCCCAAATATTTGGATTCTGGGTAAAGTCTCGTTTGTGAAACATTCATCAAGTATTTTCAGTACTTTGATTATGTAAATTCAATTTTAAAGTTATGACATTTATTATCAATTGATATGCAAACATGTGTGCATCATAAACATTCAACATTCACACACACATATAATTTATATTATGTATTATATCATAGGTCATAGTTCATGGGAATATGAATGTTTATTCATACTTTTTAATGTTCACATGAATGAACAAAAGATTATAGACTATAAAGTTGTCTGATATAGCCACATGGAAATTGTTGCGAAGAAATTATCATCAATTTCAAATGTCTTAATTGTTGCTGATTATGTTCTTCTTGATGTGTTAAGTTCTATTGCAAATGTGAATATTTTTTTGGTTTAATGCTGCATCAACAAAAGTTACAGTCATTTTATAGCAGCCAGCTCACCTGGTGTTGTAGCTTTCCTGGACTGTTAGTCTAGGTCCTCAACTTCTCCATCTTTATACCCAGGGGTGGATCCAGGATTTTTTTCTAGGGGGTCCAAACTTTTGAACCACAACCACATTATTCACATTTTGCAGAATATTGCAACATATTAATGATAAAAACCACATAAGCATTAAATCTATGTGAAGCACCAAGAAAAATTGCTTCATGCTGCTTAGAAATGAGTTACTGTCAGTAAATACACCATTAGAAAGGTACATTTTGGAAAATCTAGGGGGGGGTCCGGACCCCCCCTGACCCCCCTCCGCTAGATCTTCCGATGATACCTAATCAATCCTGCCCATGGCCTACTGTACTGCTGACCAAGCTCTTCTTGGAGGGTTAAGCTGTATATGACACTACATGTATTTCTAACCAGCAATCAAAGCCTTGAATCATAGGGCCTGACAATTATCTTTCAAATGTTCGTAAAATTGAAGAATATCCCTGCTTTTCTAAATGAAATACTATAGTACTGTAGGACATGACAGCAATGAAAGTTATACAACAAGCCTTATATGCTCATCTAAGCTGCTTATAATAATTAATTACTAGAGTTTTCTACTCATTGATTTATGGAAAATAAAGTCTATTTTTGTATCAATTTAATTATTGATAAGGTTTTTCATGTCCAGTCTATTAACCTAGTTTTATAAATAAATTGTCAAATATACCAAGAGCTTGATGCTAATTTTTTTTCCAGAGTGTTTAGGACATCCTATAGAATATAGCTTTAAAGCCCATTTCAAAGTTGTATGTCATATGAGAACATGGTTTCCCTAGGTCCCCCCAATTATAGGGTTTAATTGGCAACTCAAGTTGATGGGGTTTTTCAACTGAAAAACTTTGTACCAGATGTACTCATGGGGATGCATCTAATACAAACAGTTTTCTGTAGGAAAACCCAAGAATTCTAGTTCTACGTAATGCCGGTTCAGCACAAAAACGGTCGTAACTCAATATAAGAAAAGAGTGAGTTATGACCGTTATGCACTAAACCAGTGATTAGAGCTATTGATCTGTTCTTTGCTTCCAATCTTTTGTGACAAAAGTTTTAAATTTTCTCTTTTTTTAGATCATTTAGAATAACTAGAGACATAATGAAAAATATTTTATGTAAAAAATCTTGATAATATTAGACTTTCTTACCCCTAATTTATGACCTTGACCTTGAGCCGGCCATTTTGTTTAATGAATGTATAAATATATGTTAAATTAGTGTACACAATGTTCACCAAGATGTCAGAACAGATAAAAGAACATCTAGAATGATAAATGTCAGTCATTTTATCAAACTGTACTATACTTCTCTGAAGATAATATTTATTACAATTTCATCAAGGACCTTTTACACTACTACTATATAGGTTGACACAATCTAAATTAAAACAAAATAATTGTAACCACCTGTAGCCTGTTAAATTACCCCGAACGTTCCAAAACGTTCCGTAACACTAGGGTGGAAACAACACAACCCTAAGACAACTCAACCCGAGACAACTCAATACCTCACTAACGGGTTGAGGTGATGTCCCATACCTATAATGTTCGCTAATAGACGTTACTGAACACGCTGCTGTATGAAATATCCTGTCCTGGCAGTACATGGAATTCTCATTAGGTTTCAAGCTGAATCAGCTTTGTGAGGTTATGTAAAAAAATGCTGTTTCTTAGGCAGGGCACGACATTAAATGTCATCTAATTGCCACTGACAAACTACATTTGGGTCAGAGACACCATGTACCTGCTAGTGATCTTTTGATTCTAGCAAGTAAAACAAAGTCAATTGTCCAACCCAGCAACCTAGTTTTAAAATCAATGTTGAGCCCCATTAGGCCTCTTTGATGAAATACAACCCTAATTATTCAAATGAGTTTAAGCAGAATATGTCTAAAATTAAAAAGGGGGAATAGCAGCAGACAATGAGAAAGAAATCTTAATACAATTCAATTTATTAAACCATGGACTGTAAAACTTAATTATTTATATATTTATAATAATAATAATAATAATAATATTTATCTATAGTATGCTTTGACCTTATCCTTGAGGACATTACAATGTGAGCCTACCAACCTTTAATGTTATAAATTATGAGGGAAGTCTTCATTAGTCAAGAGACCATGGCCTCTCCTTGTTATGATTTACCTAGTACAATATATGACTTTCAATCACTGTGAACTTAATATACAGTTTGTCTTCACTGAAATCTATCTTCTCTAAAATTTGAGCTTCGTAAAATTTGACTTCAAAAATTTGACTTTAAACTACAAATTAGAATTCAAGCTTTAACTACTGGGTTGGTTGAACTGGAAGTTTTTTGTATATTTTTTTGTATTGAATTAATGAAACTAATGACTGAACATAGAAAATGTGCTGTTTAATAGTTGTTTTTTGCTCAAATTAATTTATACCTACTGGTTAAAAATAACAAGCTTTATATACAGTGCCCTTCAAAAGTTTTTGGACTTATAAAATTTTGTGAAAAAACTGATCATTCTTATTGCTTGTATCTTTACTAGGGGTGTAACGGTTAACCGATATACCGGTTAATATTGCAATACGACTTCTGACGGTTTTTAAACGGTTCGCTTTTCTCTGAACCGGTTTTTCTAGTTATGTTCCATACTGATTGTTTTTATCAGAGTCTGAAATTTAAATGTTCGAATTAATGTTAAAATGTGTTCGGAAACTTGAAATATTTTTCGTAAAGTGAGAGAATAATTATCTTTGAAAGTCCATTCAAAACCCTTTTTCTAATTTATTCAAACATTTGCGTAATACGCGAAGATCATTTGAAAATACAAATATCTATGTACAATGTTGATACAATTAAGATGATGCACGTGCATTAATTTATGCTATGCATTTATTTGCAAAGAACAATATTATTGCAATATGGTTTTTACCGTATTGTTACACCCCTAATCTTTACCATGCTTTAATATTCATGACTTGTATTGTTAAATTTTATTGAGCTGTTAGTGGGCATACATGAACCCTGCCGATTTAAATACTCCATACAAGAATACCGATTTCTATTTCGTTGGAAAGTGAGAACAGTAGTCATAGTGAGTATTTAAACCAGTGGGGTTAATGTATGCACCACTGACAGTTGAATAAAAATTTGATAGTAACTATGTTTGAATCATATATTGATGAAATGATAAAATGCTGACTTTGAAATTTGCTCAGATGACTTTATCTTTCTTTTGTCATGGGTAAATGTAAATTAATTTGTTCTAAGTTTGTTTGTTTGTTGGGTTTAACGCCGTACCAACACATTGTATTGGTCATATAACGGCAGTCAGTCAACCTACTCACTCCTCCTGGAAAGGCTAAATCTCTGAATTTAGCTGTTAACCAACTACTAATTACATACTTTTGTCAGTGACTGACAACTGCCCTACATAATTAAAAATCATTGATAGGAGGGAAAATGACTGTAGAAATAATTTTATGACCCAGCTCCACGAAAATCGAACCCACGGCCCCTCGATCAGTAGACTTACGTGCTACCAACTGAGCTATCCGGGGGGTCTAAAAAATAATAATTTGTCCTAAAAACAGTATTTTGTCCAAACACATTTGGAAGGCACTGTATATAGTTGGAGATGTACTGAATTTCTAGTATGAGTTTATTTTTAACTTAAATGTACATTTAAAACAAGGTCAGGGACTAACTGATGTATAAAAGATATATTGAAATGTAAGGATTTATAAATAGTGCAGATGTAGATTTATAGTAATTATATATATATATTGCGGGTTTTGCACAAAACAGTCGTAATTTAATATAAAAATTGATCGAGTTACGACCATTTTGCACTAATCCCACGATATATATATTTTGCAATGAATTAATGAACCATTTCGTAACATTTCATTCCGAGAGAATTGATATACATAAATTGACGTTTTTTGTTAGGCTTAATTTAGACATAATTGATTTTTTGTTGTGAATAATATAAACTTTATGTGTTTTCAAATTGAATATTTGTGTGGGATTTAAATTTAAGAAATTGCGTTTTATTAAAATATTGTGAATTGTTGAGATATTGCAATTTTTTATGGAAATTGTGATTTGGAGTAATATTGCATTTCTTTAGTCTAAGATATTGTAATTTATTTAGACATTGTGATGTATTTAGACTTTGTGATTTATTAACACAAAGTGATTTATTTACACAAAGTGATTTATTTTCACTAAGTGATTTATTTAGGTTTATGATAAGAAGTAAAAATAGAAATTATTAACTAGCATGGCATTTGTAGATAATGCTGTCAGGACTTAAAATAACAAATGATCATTTGTTAATATTGAATTTTAAAATATAATTTTAGGGCTTATTACTCTTAAGAGCCTAAATTATGATTAATTGTCATGCTGCATTATGGTCTGACAGTTTTTTGCATTAGGGTCTGACAGGTTTTTTTGTGGAAAAGGAATAAAAATGGCTAATGAAAAGTGTACAATTTTTGTGATTGAATACTAATTGATTTTTGTTGAAAATTGTAACATGAAACAGTCTGAAAAAAATTCTCGGTAAATTTGAACTTGTCTTTGAAGTGAATTGTTACTTAATGCTCTCTTCTGTATGACAGGCAATACAGTTGATTGACCTGCGAATCAATTCTGAAATCAATTTTTGCACTCTTGGTGTTTAATTACTTATTGGACGAATTACATGGAAATTAATTGCCTCTCAGACTGGTCAATTTTATAGAATTCAGACGCTTTTTACATACAATTGACATAAACTGACCATTCTCCTGATTGACCAGTGGTCTGGTTCAATTTAATTACAAATGTACATTTTATATATGAAAGAAAAAATGACTTCAAAGGGAATATGGGATACACCTGGATTGTTATCTCTCAAGTAGGGTTGTATCGGTACATCCGTGTTATATGTATGTACGTGTTATATGTATGTACGATATGATATGATATTCTCGTAAAAACGTGAAGGAACTTGCAACGTTAAATTAATTCACCTTCATTAAAGAGCAATATATATACTGTGACAACGTGATTTATTGTTGTGGCTAGCTACATGTATGTGACTAAACTTTTCATAAGCTAGGCTATTTGAATATACAACTGCTATGTTTAATGCTTTCTGAATATTTGTATATTTAACTTCTACGATGATAATGATATTTCACCTATAGTCTGGATCACCTAAAGGCTTGGGCTAGGCTGTTGAATTTGGGACTTCTGTTGTGCTACTGAATTGGGATTATTATTGTGCCATTGAAATGTGACTTGTTGTTGTGCGGCTGTATTGGGATTTCTACTGTGCTACTGTATTGGGAGTTGTATTGTGCTGTTGAAACGGGGCAATTTTGGTTTGTGACTTTATTGGGGTTTCTACTGTGCTGCTGTCAGTTTGGCATATTTTTCACATAAGGGACAAATTATCATCGATGAGTTATTAAAATTACAATGCTATGGATAACAAACATTTATTTATTATATATTTACTATTTGTGACTATATTCATACTACATTGTATTATTTTACCTATAAGGTGTGAGACGGACATCAACGAATGCTCGGACAATTCTACCCCATGTTTGAACAATGGTTTGTGTATGAATCTGAATGGAACATATGATTGTCAGTGTCCAGCAAGCTACATAGGAGATAATTGCGAAATAGCGGTAAGTTTTTTTTTCTTTCTTTAATTGTTTTTTTTTTCTCTCTCAGTTGCTAATTACTTTCTTAGGTTTTGTTTTAGCTTGTCATGACTTGAGGTGAATATTATCACTTAAGGTTATTTCACATGTATACTTATTCATATTTACATACCTTAGGCCAATATTAAATTATTAATTGGTTCTTGTACCATTTTGGCATTTGGCCAAAATTAAATAATTAACAAATCTTTTTTATCCACCTATTTAAAGCAGCTAAGTTATGTTACCCTAAAGAACACAGGTCGCTAGTTCCATGATGTTCTAATTCATATTCTCAAGGGCTGAACGAAATACTATTGTAACTCCATTTGAAAATAAAACTAAGGGAGTCACAATAGTGTTTTGTTCAGCCCTTAATATAATGTACATTGAAATAATGAAAAGAATCCATACTTCAGCATATGTTTCGTATGTGTCTTAACTTTAAGTGTTATGGTACCATATATTTTTAAGTTAAAAAGTTAAAGTGCGGTTTGAAGTCTGCTTCCATATTACATGTTCAGCCGACTTTACGATCTTGTACACTGAATCCACCAGGCAGGCGATCCCTCACAGTACCCATTTACACCTGGGTGTAGTGGAACAACTGTAGGTTAATTTCTTGCTCAAGGAAATTAGCAGTGCTCCTAGACTAAGTGGGGATTGAACCTGGGACCTCTCAATCCCTAAGCACGCGTCCTACCACTAGACCACTGCTCCTATATTGGATTGAAACAATTATATTTTACCCAGCAAGAAACTATTTTCAGATTTCGTTATACATAGCCCACAAGTTAAATGATTGATCTACATATCTGTTGTAAGCATTGTCCCCTGAAAAGTCAAAATAATAGAAAATATTTGATTTAGTTTCATCAAAGTAAGAACTTTGTAAAGAGCTTTGAATTTAAGCTGTTTTGAAAGAAAAGTGCTGTCTCATCTCCTAATTGGCAAACATTTGTTTTGGAGAGGACAGACTTTAATTTGTGCTATCAACATAATTTATGTATTATGTTTTGGCCTTGTTACACAATGTCATCATTATCATATTGTGGACTTAGTGCAAAATGGTCATAACTTAATTTAAAAAAAGAGTGAGTTACAACTGTTATGTGCTAAACCTGTGATATGTATTAGTCATAATGTATGGTTTTAATATTCATATCATTTAAAACCTTGATAACTCAGTATTTTAATGTATTTAATATTTAATAGAGAAGTTTAAAATCTATGATAGTATGAAGATATCTATACTCTATAGGTCACCACAGTACTAGTCTATTCCCTTCTTTATATAGATTTAGTAATATTAGTTTAGTACTATAGTTTTGTCCATATAGGTCAAGTGCAAGCTGTAAGACTATGTTTTAAGATTAAATTGTTGAATGATTTGACGGTGAAGATTTGACCTTAATCAAAGATCTAACAAGAACCCTAAACAGGGGCTAATCCTGGTTTTTTTTTGGGGGGGGTCTGAACTTTTTCAGGGGGGGGGGGTCCAAGCTTTCGAACCACATTATACACATTTTGCAGAATAATGCAACGTATTAATAACTACATAACCATTAAATATATGTTAATCATCAAGAAAAATTGCTTAAGTCAAGAAATACACTAATGGACAGGTATTGTTGGAAATTCCAGGAGGGTCTGGACCCCCCTGACCCCCCCCCCCCCCTGCTAGATCTGCCTATGCTAAATAAGATTATATTCTTAGATCTAAAGAACATGAATGTAGTGATTTCAGTCCTAAGGTCAAATTGTTTGCTAATCACTCAGCTATTGGGCCCTGTGTTGTAGAATTCAATATGTTTTCAATAATGTTCAAAGAACCACCCAACTGTTCAGTCAGTAGCATACAAATCTGCTGAATGAGGGGTCTTAATTTCAATTTTCAGGCAGAGCATACTTTTGTAGCCCTTGGTCATTCTCCCTATCACTGATTTTAAATCGAAACTAAGATTGTACCAACATTCAAAATTGTGACATTTTTTTCTGTGGAAAGATAAAACACAGCCTTTATGAGGAAACTTAGCCATAATGAGATTTGGAACCAATCAAAATTCTAGTATGTTAATTCTGTATGCATAATTCAACTAGAGTGATCTCTCCTCAGTGAATAATTACATTTCTGAATGAAAACTAGAGTGATCTCCCTTCAGAGAATAATTACATTTCTGAATGAAAACTAGAGTGATCTCCCTTCAGAGAATAATTACATTTCTGAATGAAAACTAGAGTGATCTCCCTTCAGAGAATAATTACATTTCTGAATGAAAACTAGAGTGATCTCCCTTCAGAGAATAATTACATTTCTGAATGAAAACTAGAGTGATCTCCCTTCAGAGAATAATTACATTTCTGAATGAAAACTAGAGTGATCTCCCTTCAGAGAATAATTACATTTCTGAATGAAAACTAGAGTGATCTCCCTTCAGAGAATAATTACATTTCTGAATGAAAAGTTTGGAGACTTTACATGACTTAGGTTGCAGCACACTATGCTTTTACACTGCATGTTTATACCCCCGCTTCGAAGAAGAGGGGGGGTATACTGTTTTACCCTTGTCTGTCCGTCCGTTACAAAATTTCCGTCGCAGTTTTCTCAGCAACTATAACATGCAGCAGCCTAATACTTTGCATATTGCTGCATCCCATAGTCCCATGTGGTGTAAAGCGATTTCATGCTCCTTGCTCATCTACTTCCTGTTTGTGGCATATTTTTAGATTTCTGCGGGGGTATCGCTAGTGAGCATTAGCTCACAGATTTACTTGTTTGTTTTTCTATTTCAGGTTGGTGAAGATTGTACCAATTCCCCATGTATTTATGGTACTTGTGCAAATATAACCAAGCAACATCCTGATTTACCAGGGGTAAATATATATAGTTACTTTTCTATAAGTTTTTATTTTATGCTTTGAGATGAAGTGTTTTTAGAGGGTTTTTGACCATTGTGATATTAACACGGATTGACGTAACAGTGTACTTTGATGATCAGCTGCATTTGCTGATAATCATCTCTGTAGTTTACTGAACATTATAGCTGCATTTCACTAATCAAAATGGCTTTACTTTGCTGACCAATTTGGCTTAATTTAGCTGACCAACACATATTTGGTGTGCAGACCAAAATCTTAGTACTTTCATTACCAACATTGCACTTGGCTGACAAACTTAGCTATAATTTGATGACCAATATATTGGTATTTTGCTGACCTACATACCTATCCAATATCTTTTTACTTTGTTGACCTACAAACCTGTACTTAGCTGACCAATATATCTTAACTTTGTTGACCTATATACCTGTACTTAGCAGACCATTATCATTTACTTGTTGACCTACATAACTGTACTTTGCTGACCTACATTACTGAACTTTGCTGCCCTTAATAGGTTTACCAGGTATTTGTGGACCAACATTTTGATTGTATTGTCTGATCTAAATGCTATACTATTTATGTAATCTCTAGAATTGAACCAATAACCTATTTAGCTAAGTCACATGCATTCCCCATCAGGATGGTGTGATCAAAATGCCATGCTATTTAAAGACTTTTTAGAATTGTACCATTAACCTATTTACCTATTAGTATTAAGGTTAAAGTATTTAAATACCTGTCTTGACCTTTCAATTTTTTGTAGAAAGATGGTTATTTGCACGTAGGCTTCGCTCAAGTTTTTCACTGGTTTATTATTTACAATTATCAAGTTTTGAAAATCATGCAAGAAAATATTAGCATCTATTATTTTTGTTTATTCCTTAAAGGGTATTGATAATAAGTGTTAGTTCAAAACTAGTCTATTTGATTATACATAGAGAAGGACATAGACTAGTTCTGCGCTGACTTATCAATGTATGAGAAAGTTTCTGTACATATATTGATGTCTGAGACTGCTGGTGGTTTTTATAAGGAATGCTTTGAATCGATGTGAACATTGTGCTCTGGATTTCAGTTTTATTATTAAATATGCCTTTTTTCAATTGTTTCTTTTTTACGGTGAGTCTGTTTGTTTGTTGTAACACTGAACATTTTTTGCAACAAGGATGTTGTTTCTGTGACTTACTGCTTATGATGTAATCACTTGTGTATAAAGCTCTTTTTGTTCAAAAGACCTAACTTGGAACTCCAATTTATATAATTTTCCATCCATGCAAATGCAGTTCTAACTAAGATTTTTACATAATTATTGCTGATCACAACACACAGGAATAAAATTGTTCTTTGTGCCTGCACTTTCTTATTAAAGGTAAAGGTTTTTTAGTACCGCTAGAAAAAAAACCCTTTAACTCTGGATGTTAGGATACCACTTTATTTTCAAAATTTCATAATTTTATTTGTCTGCTGATGATGAATAAAAAAATGCGTTGCCTCTGGAAATTATAACTATTATGATAAAAAGTTGTTAATAGTAATGGTGAAGACAAAATATTACTGCTGACGATGATGATGATGACAATAATATTTTTACTGATGAGGAGGATGAGGAAGATTATGATGATATTAATGATGATGACAATAACACTGTTTCTGTTGATAATTATGATGATGATTATGAGGAGGCTGACGATGATGATGATAATGTTGATGGTTGTGGTGATAATGTTGCTGATGATGATAATGTTGATGGTGATGATAATGTTGATGGTGATGGTGATGATAATGTTGATGGTGATGATGATGATGATGACGATGATGATAATGTTGATGGTGATGATGATGATGATGATGATGATAATGTTGATGATTGTGGTTGTGGTGATAATGTTGCTGATGATGATAATGATGATGACGATGATGATAATGTTGATGGTGATGATAATGATGATGACGATGATGATAATGTTGATGGTGATGATGATGATGATAATGTTGATGGTGATGATAATGATGATGATGATAATGTTGATGGTGATGATGATGATGATATAATGATAAACAATGTTATATTTATGTTATATATATTTTCAGACAATGGTACAAACATATCGATGTATGTGTACAGCTGGCTATACTGGTGTAAACTGTGATACTACTATAGATTATTGTTCACAGTATCCATGTTTGAATGGTGGAAATTGTACATCTAATTCAAATACACAAAGTTTTACATGTGCTTGTCCAATAGGTATGTACATGAAGAAATCAAATTATGCCTTTGTTTCTTTGTTTGTAATCCCTGAGCAGCATCTATAGTTTAGTATATAAAGCTATAATTGTCTAATAATGTCATATAAATTTCATTATAAAGAATATTGTTATAACCACAGCATATGGTATGGACATTCAATGAAAATATTGTTAAATTATATTCAGCTGTTATTGGTGAATACCTTGACCCTGCTGATTTATAAATGGGTATCTATTGTTATGGACCATGAGTACCAAAGTACTCAGGCAGGTAGATGCATGCACCACTGACAGTTGAATAAAATCTTACAGAAAGTTTGTACAATTTAATTTACTAAGTTAAATATGGTTTTAAAAAGAAGTTCTGCTCAAAAAGAAATTATTACCATTGTTGAATGTGATTAAGTGGTGACGGCAGACAAAAGATTTGATTCTATGAAAATTAAATTCCAGCCTTTTAATAAGTAGACATTTTTATTTCGTATTCAGCTTGTACAAGTGAGCTAACTCCCTGTATAAACGTTAAATAAAGTTCTGATACAATTTTTACTTCAGGATATGAAGGAAATACTTGTGAGACCAATAGAGATGATTGTCCTATAGATGCTTGTCAGAATGGTGGAACATGTGTGGATGGTGATAATAGTTATGCTTGTAATTGTACAAAATGTAAGTTAACTAATTACCTCCCTTGGTTGTCATTGTACAAAATGTAAGTTTACAAATTACCTCCCTTGGTTGTAATTGTACAAAATGTAAGTCAACAAATTACCTCCCTTGATTGTAATTGTACAAAATGTAAGTTAACATATTACCTCCCTTTTGTAATTGTACAAAATGTAAGTTTGCAAATTACCTCCCTTGGTTGTAATTGTACAAAATGTAAGTTTACAAATTACCTCCCTTGGTTGTAATTTTACAAAATGTAAGTCAACAAATTACCTCCCTTGGTTGTAATTGTACAAAATGTAAGTCAACAAATTACCTCCCTTGATTGTAATTGTACAAAATGTAAGTTTACAAATTACCTCCCTTGGTTGTAATTGTGCAAAATGTAAGTCAACAAATTACCTCCCTTGGTTGTAATTGTACAAAGTGTAAGTCAACAAATTACCTCCCTTGGTTGTAATTGTGCAAAATGTAAGTCAACAAATTACCTCCCTTGGTTGTAATTGTACAAAATGTAAGTTAACATATTACCTCCCTTGGCTGTAATTGTACAAAATGTAAGTTTACAACTTACCTCCCTTGGTTAGTCTTGAATTAAGAATTATGAATAACTCCGAATTAGTTTATGGCAGTATAATATGTTGGAGTAGGATAGGTGCATAGGGATCTAGAGGTGGGGGTTCAAGCCCCACTAGAGACACTATTAATTTCACTCCACCCAGATGGACTGTGAAGTGTGGGTACTGTGAAGGATCACCTGCTTGAATGTGATTTCAATGATCAGAGGTTATTACACAAACTTAGATACCACATGTCAGTGGACAAGCAGAAAAAAACTTGATATTCCATACCCCTGAAATGCAATTGTGACTTTAAATTGCACCAAAACTTTTATATATCTTTCAGTTTATGATAGAGCAACTTTTTAAAACTTTTTTTTGTATTTTTACAGTTTACGAAGGATCAGACTGTAGAATACCTGTAGATGAATGCAGTAGAACTCAACAATGTCAGAATTCTGGTGTTTGTCGAAACAGGATTGGAGCCTCAGCATTCTGTACTTGTACGGGTACTGGATATGAAGGTATGTTTTTTGTTGATTAGTCTAGAATGATGGGAGGATTTTAACTGAAACATAGTTCAAAATACATTTGTAAATCCAGAAGTCTTTACAACTTACATATATAGTTTTTATCCAATTTCTGATTTTTTTATGAAAAATTAGAGCAAGTTTGAAAAATGTCAGGATTTGCCAATGTATTGTGAACTGTGTTCTGGAAAATAAATTAAGAAACAAACTGATATTACAGTTTATTTGTGATCTTTTAAATTGGTCTCACTTGAATTGCCTAGGTTGGTTAAATTCATGCTTGGGTTTTTATCATATCTCTTACATACATGTTATTCTGTATAAAAGGATGCAATTGTTCAAAGTTTACTCAGTCAAAGGTTTTGGCAATCCCTAATAGCACTTTAAGCAATCTTGAATGAACTGTATTGTGAATTCTGTAAAATTCCTGAGTTTTAGCCAGAGCTTGATTTTAGTAGAATACTGGATTTAGATGTGGGTTTGATTTCAGAAAGCAATTGGTTATACCTTTACATAAATATTCATTTATTTCTCCATAGTTGTTAGCTTCTTGTGGTCGAAATAAGTCCTTATAAGAAGTTAATGCCTCTTGAAATTTCAAAGTAAATGAATTTTTGCTCTGAGTTTTGAAAAATTAAAACATAAACTCATAAATTGATTCTTTTATCATACTGAAGGAACTATTTTGTTTACATGCAGGTTTATATTGTGATGAGGACATTGATGAGTGTAAGGATACAAACACATGTAAAAATAGTGCCACATGTACTAATACAGATGGTGATTTTATGTGTAACTGTACGCTGGGTTATGAAGGAAAGGATTGTGGGACACCCAACTGTAACCTTGTCAACTGTATGAATGGAGCTACATGTACGGTTGCCAATCAACAATGGCAGTGTGTTTGTCCGGCTTATTATGAAGGTAGGGAAATATTTGCAATCTTTGAAATTGACTTTTTTACTTTACTTGTAGTCGGACCACTAACTTGACAAAAGTGGCTGTGATGAATTTTTCTCACCCTAATTTAATATATGTAAAATTCCCCTTAATTTTACTAGCCAATTGGGCCAGCAGAAATTGATTTTCTGTCACCCAGTTCTTGTTTTAATCTCCTGAATGAATGGGCCTGTGCAAATTGTTGTAAAGAAAATTGTCAAGACTGTATTTATGTATTAGTATTTTTAACCAGGTTTTCAACGAAAACCGGGTTATTGTAATGCCGAAGTCGGCGGACGGCATTCGGGCAGGCGTCAACTTTTGGTTTCCGCTCAATAACTTTAGTTTGCTTTGCCCTTTTGACACCATACTTGGTGTATGGGTTGCTTATGTCAAGAGGCAGCTTGGGATTGCTACCCAGTTGTCTATGATCGAGGTCAAGGTCACTGACACTAAAAATAGAAATTCAGTTTCCGCTCAATAACGTTAGTTTGCTTTGACCTATTGACACCAAACTTGGTGTATGGGTAGCTTATATCTAAAGGCAGCTTAGGATTGCTGCCCAGGTGTCTGTGATCAAGGTCACTGTTGCTAAAATAGAAATTCAGTTTCCATGTAATTGCATCATTTTGCATGTATTGATTTGTTGCTTTCAAATGCATCATTCCTGTCGCATCAAAACTTGGTCGTTAAAAACCTGGTTTCGTGGCATTGCGGCACTTCTTGTTTGTTATGGTTTGCCAGCTATGCCCTTGTTATGTATTGTTCATTCCCAACTTCTCAACTACTTGTGGAATGAATAATCTCAGAAGGATTTGTGGGTGATCCATCAAGAATGTTGAGATTTTGCCTCGGCGCACATTACAATTTTTGTTAAATAGTTCTTGTTGTATACACAAAGGCTTCCTAAACCCATTTTGTACATTCTATATGTGACTACATATTGTTTAGAAGTATCAATAAATCATGTTTATCTCATATATATGGACTGTAAAGAAAACATTAATTTTACATTGACCTAAATGGTCATGGATTTGTTTACTTCAACAAGGTTTAAGTAATTTGATTGGTCAGGTGACCCAAAGATAGTTCCAACATTGCATAGAGATATGTCCTAGCTTATTAGTAGTCATTGGCGGGAAGAGTTTCGAATGATGTATGTTGCTATATGGGGAATATTTTTTGCAAACTTTTTTCCTTTGAAAAAAGTTATTCCCCTCAATTATTATGACTGTACACCTTTGTGGTTATGAATATCTTTGATACTCTTTTATCAGTGATTATTTCAAGTCAAGATTACCCAATAGCTTACATTAACCACAATGTAAGGTTAGTCATACGAATACATAGGAAACGTAAAATGCATATTTTAAGAACCCTCAGCATATAAATAGTAACAATCTGCTCATAATGCATCCTTATTGACTGTAAAAATGTTATCAACTTATAAACTACTGATACAGCATTGATCACAAAGCCATGTTAGATTCCTTAAGTGATGCAAACTTTCAATAAATCGATCATTAATTTAGTGCTTTCAGCACTTTGATTTTTAAACAGTAAGGGTTAAGACTGTTTTAGAAGTATTTTCTTCTATTAGGAACTTGGAAACTTATACATGTATTCTCATCTGAATTTACATGTTGACATAATCCATGACACATGTTACACCAATCTGATTAAAACCCGATCTAAAATTTTACCGCTCGCATACTCGCTAATTTAGATCTGGCCCTTTTCAAACAAAGGTCACATTCAGGTGACCTTTTCTCATCATAATATTCATGACGAAATTGTTATGATACGTAACTTGTTTACATCGTCTACGTCACACAATTTGAAATGAGCCACCCAATCGTAGACTGTGAATAATACCGCTGTCAAATTTGCATGCAAACCTTGGTCTAAAAATAGAAATTACGAAATCAAAATGTGATTAATAGCGTTTTCGTCTAGGTGAAAGCTATGCATTGATTGGTCGACACAAAGTTCATCTCGACGTGACCTTGCATTGACTAAGTAGAGATCCAGTACAACAACGTGAGTAGAACAGGATCTCTGTTTACGGAGATTGATGTTACACTTACACTACAAGCAAGGTTAAAATGCAGTACTGTTATAATATTATATAAAGGTATAATGTTTAGAAAGGTTATACCATTATTGCATCATGTGTTCAAGTAAATTCTCTCTTGTTTATTCGTATTAATGATCATTCTGTTATATACAAGGTTCCAAATAAACACTCGCCCAACTGCCCTTTGAGACCCAAAACTTTTCATGGATGACATCTGAGCTTGAAATGATTGCCCAGTTGGCAATTTAGAAATAAAACTACAACTTTATGATACTTGTTAACTTGTGAACAAAATTGCATATTAACTTAATTGTTAAAAATGATAAAATTGTGAACAAAATTTGTATGATGATAAAATGTTGAGCAAAAATTGCATAACAATGAAATTGTGAAGAAAATCTGCATTATAATAAAATTGTGATAAAAATCTGCATGATAATAAAATTGTGATGAAAAAAATGCATAATAAAATTGTGATGAAAAAAAACTGCATAATAAAATTGTGAACAAAATCTGCACTACAATAAAGTTGTTTAAAAAAACTGCATAATAAAATTGTGAACAAAATCTGCACTATAATAAGATTGCTACACATTTAACATTTCAAGCTATGAGTGTTAAACCCTTATCTCATCTGTCTTATCCTATAATAAGGTATACAGACTTCTTAGTAAATAAAATTAAAGTTTTATTTATGTATATATTGAAATGTAAATAAACAAAAGTCAGTGTTAAACATTTTAAGCTTTCCTTGTTGATTTATAGTCAAACCTGTGCTAATAGTCACCTGTATTAGTGCTTGCTGGTATTTTTGTGTTAATTTTGATTTGATGGTAAATTGGTTTTTAAGTTAACAGCATCATCTTTAAAATTCAAAGAATTGCCAGGGTTTATTGCCAGAAGCTGTAGCAAAGTGAAAATAGTGGTAAAATTGGACCCGTTACTTTTACTTCCCCCCCCCTTTACTTTTCCGATCAATTTTCAGCTACTATTGCACAAATTTGATTCAAACTTCACACAAAGACTGGGTATCGAGCAGGCATGTGCATATCTCATTTTGGTTATGGTCTGTTGATTTTTTGCAGAGTTATGGCCCTTTGATGTAAAATCTTGTCTACTCATTTTCTCAGCACCTATTGTAGGGATTTGATTCAAACTTCTTGACAAAGTAGATGGTATAATTTTCATCACATTCAGTGATTGGTTTAGTTCTGTTTGTGAATGAACATATTAATTAATATCAATTTAAAACATACTTTTTATTGAATAATAAGGGATTAACAATGAATGACAACACCATAACATTACTATAAGAATATGATACAAGACAGCCATTCAGCAGTAAAAATTACAACTGTACCTAAACTGACTGGCCTATAATCGTAATCATTAGTTACATTTTATTTTATCCATGCTTCTTATGTGTGCCTGTTGTACACAGGTTTGACTGTACTATCTTACATAGTTTATCTCATCGTTAAACCATAAAATTTGGTCTACGTCCTCCTACCCTAAAGGCTAATAACTTTAATGTATGGTGTTTGTATAGTTGTTGACAGATCTATGTACCATCTTTATAACTTTACTTTATTAAGTATGAAAATCTCTGAATTTAACCAAAAAATCTCAAAATTTCACCAAAAATCTATTTTAGC
This sequence comes from Mactra quadrangularis, assembly GCA_025267735.1. Lineage (NCBI taxonomy): Eukaryota > Metazoa > Mollusca > Bivalvia > Venerida > Mactridae > Mactra > Mactra quadrangularis. The sequence goes on along the minus strand of CM046311.1, from coordinate 6,695,791 downwards.
CAAAATTTGTTGCATATTTTTCCTTGATATTTCATTATATTTTGATTGGATTACTTGGATGTTACTCAGGAATGCTATGTTTTTAACATGAATGTGGAAATATGTACATTGTATGCATTTATTTGCTAATGTATAGTTGTTTTATGTAGTTGTTGATTTTAACCGAAAATGATTAAAACTTCGAAGGAAAATCGATTTTAAATCTAAATGATATTTCTACTCATGTGAATAATATGTGATTCGTTAAAAAATAAGTGGTTTCGAAATACATGCTGTACATTATTGGATTCTCAGTTTTAATCAAGGATGTGACTTTTTTTCATAAATGATTTCATTTTATAATTAGCTATGCTTTATGAATTGCTATGAATTGTAATTAGTTCCAATTAGTTGGATAAAGTCATGCAAGCATTTACATTAACATTAATATCAATTTTGAGTGACGTCAAAAAAAATTTGTTGGAATAAAAATGTAAAAACTCAAAATGTGCAATATAAGTTGTGATGTAGATTTATAGTGTAATTTTTGTTCTGGGTTTATATAATTGATAATGAGCATATGTAAATGCAATTTATAGTGTGTCTATTGGATCCATACCTGTATTTGGTTAAACAAATATTTTCACTGTGTTTATTTGATTTTCCTGTCATAAAGTTGGATGTTTAAGTGATGTTACAATGTGAATGTTTGATTTTATGTGATAAAATTGGATTTATGATCTTAATTCCTAGCTACCTATCTTTATCTATAATTTTACGAAAGGTAAGGAAAGATACATTTGGTAAAATTTGCCAAGTTGTTTATTAGCATGAAATTGATGACTGAAATTGGCGATGTCAATTATTTTATTTTTCAATCTTTAAAATGTTAATTTATACCCTATTTTTTTAATGATAGAAACAGAAACATTTTGCTTTCAAGATGACCTTGGTTTTTGATAGATCATGCAATTTTGACTACTTTTATGGCTTGAGGTCTGGTAATCATTGGATAGCCAGCTCGGCTTTGGTTTGAATCCCATCCAAAACCGATCCAATTGTTTCCTTGCAAGAAACTTTATCCTACTAGCTCAATACTAGGGGACCAGGAAGGTCTCGAAAGTGATTAATCTAAGTTGTAAGAAGTTGTTTCACAATGGAGCGAAAAATAAATTTGTATAAATGTCTGTGTACAATATTTGAAGTGATGAATTCAGAATTTTTAGGGGGGATTTTGAAATTTTGACCTTTCACCCCTTGGATTCTCCCTTGATTTATATAGCAAGATAAAGTTTATCAGATTGAATGTTAAAACAATGTGTCAATATAAACTTAGATACATCAATATGATTGACAAATATTGCTTCAAGCTAAATATTGTATGTACATACAATGTACAACATGTTTCTGTATTTGTATATTTGTACATATACATGTACTTGTATTTTATTATGTAAACATATCAAAAATTTAAAACTTGATTTTTGTTTCTTCAAAAAATTTCAAAAACAATTTAAAACTGAATAGTTAATGAATATTTAATCTCATGTGTCAAGCCTATACACCTTACAAACCAGACACTTGTTTATTTACAAAATACAGGGACCATGAAATCACCTGTTAATTGGTTAATCACCTGTTAGACTGATCGAAATTTAAAACATAATGAATAATTAGCCCTGATTCAAATTTTGAATTTGCATTTTAACTTTGTTTTGTATAAAAAATGTCTTGTTTTTTTTTCATATGGTAAATTTATTCAACTGTCAGTGGCACATTCATTTACCCTGCTGTCATAAATACTTGTTTATAGATAGAGAGTACAAAAATACTGTAGTGAGTATTTAAATCAGTGGGGTTAATGTATGCACCACTGACTGTTAAATGAAATTTAACTGTATGTCGTTAACATAACATGATTGTAATATTTATGGAAAGGTGATTATCAAAGGTCAAAGGTTAAAATATTTTCTTAATGAACACTTAGAAATGCATGAAATTGTATAGAAAGGCCCAAATTTACAAAATGTGACTAATGTTACTGGTTGATTAGAGCATGTTGGATAAATTTATGAAAAAAATTTAATGGTTAAATACTTGACACATGATGTGTTATTATACATGTATATGTATATTGTGAAACCTTGTTACAAAATCTTATCACATATGGCTCTATCAAAATGAATAGTTTTACTTCAGTTGAATGATACAGTACTATTGTTAAATTTTATTCAATCGTCAGTGGTGCAAACATTAACCCACTGATTTAAATACTCACAACAGTACTATTGTACTTATGATCATTAAAATGGATATCCTATTTTATATTCAGGGCTTATCAAACAAATATCAAGTATCTACAGGTTTTACTGTAAATTATTAATTTTACATGTACATAAATTAACATGCATTGTGTAGGCAATCAATTATAGGTAACATTTAAAATATATCAATAAAACATGATTATCACATTATACATATAATGGGCTAAACCATTCTGGTAAAGTAATGACATTATGCTAAAAATGGACTAAACCATTATGAAAAAGTAGGTAAAAAAGTAAGATAACCAATTTCAATAAAGTTTGCTATAAATACCATCTTGGTTTAATATTGCAGCATCATTAGGTTTTTTTTTACAATTTTTAATTCTCAAATATTTAACTTTTAGTTGTACTTGGCAATATTGATACCAGCAACATACATTGTACACTAAAAAAGCAATGTCTGACTATCACTGTTATTTGATATAAACCTGAATATGGTTTTGGGTATAAACCTGAATTTGGTTTTGGGTAGCTGTTGTTCATATTACCATGTTAACTATCCTTTAACAATGCTCTTAAGAATTTTGTATTCATGTTGCTATGGCAACCATATTGAAACCATTGTGCTCTTTAATGTTTTAGTTGCTATAGCAACCATACTGAAGCCATTGTGCTCTTTGATGTTTTAGTTGCTATAGCAACCATACTGAAGCCATTGTGCCCTTTGATGTTTTAGTTGCTATAGCAACCATACTGAAGCCATTGTGCTTTTTGATGTTTTAGTTGCTATAGCAACCATACTGAAGCCATTGTGCTTTTTGATGTTTTAGTTGCTATAGCAACCATACTGAAGCCATTGTGCTCTTTGGTGTTTTAGTTGCTATAGCAACCATACTGAAGCCATGATTTCAGGAATTTGATGTTTTAGTTGCCATGGTAACCATTTTTGAAGCACTAAGTATAATTCTTATATTTGAATATATTTTCAGGTGAATTATGTCAAACAAAAGGACCGTGTGCTAATGAACCATGTGTAACAGCTAATACACAAACATGTGACCAGAATATAACAGCCGATACTTACGTCTGTAACTGTAAAACAGGTACGTTTATATCTCTCAATACGGTATATTTGGGTTGTATTAATTTAACACTGAGCTCCAAATCAATAGAATAAAATATCCCTTTTTGAAGGTATGATCTGATTAAAGCACCTCATTTTGTTCTATTTTTTTTAGCATTCAGTGTTAAAACTGGCTTGCATGAATTTCTTTTTCTGAAACATTTCTATGGCAATATTTGGGTTTTTTTGTTACTGATGGTAAAGTTTATTTTTCTGGATATCTAGGAATTCTCTCACTTTCCTGATCTTTGGACAAACTTGCTGGAAATTCTTCCCTTTGTTATGATTCTACTACAAGAACAACTGCTAGGTTCTCCTTACTACAGTCTCACGTATGGTCTTGAAGGCTTTACTTCGGTTATAGATCTTGCTTACATTTGAATACTAAGGTATTTCACACCTAATTATCAGCATGTTCAGTGACTTTTTTTAGAGTGGGTATTGTACCCACCAATGTTGAAAAATGTGGGTATGAGAAAATAAAAGTGGGTACACCAGTTTAAATAGTTTTATTTTGACATAAGTGCAAGACGATTTCTACCCTATTCTCCGACGAGACGATCCGTCCCCAGTCACATTCGTCTTTAGACGTTTCGTCCTAAAAAGGAACATAGTTTCGTCAAATCCAGGTCATCTTTAACTTTACCCCACATTAGTTTATGATAAACAGTCTAGATAAACACAACTTCATCGAATGGCGAGTGAAAATCGTGTAATATAGCCGCCTTTATAAATATTTTGGCAAGTGAATCTGGTGCTCGATCGCGCTCGTGACAGTCGTGTGCATTACTAGTCGACAACAAATCACTAAGTTTAAGTGTTTCTTCATCGTTAGTACACAAATCTGATCGTATCATAAAAGTTTAAATTAATGCCTTTTTAATTCGGCAATACAATCAGTTAAAGTCCTTTGTTTTGACATAATTATTGGTACGCATAATTGCATCGTCAACGCTCTAGAGCAGAAGATTATCGACGCCATGATTCCCTATTAGCGACGAAAACAAAAACATTCCGATCAGCGTTGCTGACGTCATTTGGGTAAAGGCTAAATGCCAGTAATCACGTTATAAGCTAATCAGAGTTACCGTTCGTTACATTATGCTATATTTCGGTCCGCGTATTCGTACCCGGTAGGGTCTGAATATTCGCGTGAATTTTACTTTTTTGGCGTGAAATACGCGGATTTTCGCGTGATTGAACTTGCTGAATTATGTGGTGAAATAAATTGCCCGTAACAGGTGCGAAACAGGGTTAAACCCAATAAAAAAGTATCTAAAATTTGCAAAAAATCAATCTAATATTATATTGATATATTGGGTAATACAACTAAAGTAATGCCTACATGTACCTGTATGAGACTGGTGATTGTTGTAGAATTATACCAGCTAGTTATTATCATGAGAATATTTACATGTTGTAAAATTTAATTAGTAGGTTATTTTGTAAAATATTGTAATGTAAATGGTTTCTGTTGCTATGTTACAAATGTCAAGGTCAAATCTGAAATGAATTTCCTAACACTACTGTTTTGGAATCTAGTGCCCCAAATGGGTTGTTAGCTCGAGTTGCATCTGGGCTTGTCATACTTTTCCTTGAAAATTTGACAATATCCTCTATTGATAAGACAACTGGAGTTGTTATTAACCTCATGGAAGGGTGGATGAGTACTGGTTATAGACAAAAGGTCCAGGAAAGTTAAGCTAGGTGAGCTGGCCTACGTAAAATGACGTTGATTTGTGTTGACATGGCATTTAACCCAATTAGAATGAAAAATAAATGGCATTATTCAAATAGAGTTAAGGAGAACCATTTTTGTGACCTTGACATAGTTCTTCTAGAAGGGTTTTTTCTTGCTAGATTACTGTTTGTTTGATAGAAATGTTTAGTAATTGTACTTAGGGTTTGATATATAGCATTCAGGGTTCAATATCTAGTACAATATTTCTCTATAATTTCAATTACCATATTGTCTCCATAAAGCACCCAATCTTTAATAAGAAAAGTTCAATTGTTCTCAATAATTACAAGTACCATATTTTTTCTATTTAGCACCCTGTCTAATAAAAAACTATGTAGTATTTCATGCTTGACTGATGCTTAGCTAAAATCGATGTATTCTATGCTGTATTTTATAACAAATTTTCTTTTAGATTGTAATTAAAAATCTAAATTTTTAAGTCAGTTGTAGATTGTGCTCTTTTCTTTTATATTTCTACCGTTTGTGCTTTTATGGTTAATACATTTATTTATTTCATGCATTCTTCTTTTAGATATATTTTTTGCTGTTCTTTGTCTTTATTTAAATAGTCTGAATCGTATGGATTTTTTTTAGATTTTTTTTGGCTTTAAAATGGGCTTTTAATTTGCATTTGGTTGATTGGTTGGTTGCTAACTATTATTATATTTTTATAATGCTCATGTAGATACATGTATAAGAACTTCTATGTATATAGCCGGTATATCTAGTATTTTAAGTTTAAGTATTTATAATGACTTAGTACAGTCGTACAAGCTATCTAAATACATGGAAAACATTATTCTTTATATAAAACTTTGTCTTTCTGCATGCATATAATTATCTCTCGTTATTATTATTATTATTATTATTATTATATTATCTTCTATGCTGTATTACCTCCCTTTATAATAGGTTGGACTGGCCAAGATTGTCACGTTGATGTTGACGAGTGTGACCTTGGAACAGATTTATGTCAGAACGGGGCTACCTGTGTTAACAATGATGGGGGCTACAAATGTACGTGTGTCCTAGGATATCAGGATCTATATTGTAGCAAAGATATTAACGAATGTGACTCTGCCCCTTGTCAAAATAATGGAATCTGTCTTGATCGGATTGGACGATTTGAATGTAATTGTACAAACACAGGTAATATTGTCTTTTATACTGGACCAAGTGCTGAAATATTGCGTCATAATGACCATGATATATTGAGGGTCATATAAAACACTATTTGCGGGTTTAGCACAAAGCTGTCTTAACTCATTTTTTTCTTAAATTGACTTACTACCATTTTGCGCTAAACCGCGTATTGTAACTCCCTTTATTTTCAAATGGAACTAAATTAGTGTTTCATTTGGTTCTCAATATGTTATAAATAAAATTACTAAAACATGTTAACTTTAAAAAAAGTGTCTGTCTTGCTTCCAATTACATCTGCCTCATTCAAATGTATATATGTATTTATAAAATAATACCATATTATAAATAGTATATAAAATATGAAATCATAGTTATCAAAGAAACTAAGTTAATTCATACATGTATTGTACATCGTATATGTATTATTCTTTTATAAACTATGGCTTAGAGCTTGTTTTGGTTTGTTTTCTTTTGGCATTTTATTTATTTATGTTTTTGCTAGTTATTTTAAATCTACAATGTTGATGGGACATTTTACTTATTCTGGTAAAGGCATTTTTATGTTGTTTTTCCTTGGTACGTGTAAACATTGTACTATATAAATATATTACTTTCATATTCATAAATTGCATGATTACAATATTCGAGAACTTCTGTATAGATCTATAATATCTGTTAAATATTCACCCTCCTGTCTTCAATACTTAATAATAGAGGGCTTTTTCAGGGGGTTTTGGGAAAAAGGCCCCAGCCCAAATTGGGAATTTTTAACACTGTAAATAGTCTGATTTGGGAAAAAATATCAACAAATCAACCCAATTGGGAACTTTCATCATTAATTTTTCTGCATTCACTCTTTATATGCTTTACTTTGGTGTCTCTGAAATTGTTGCAGTGTGCTTCAAGAGCTTGTTCGGTCAGTTTAGTGAGGCATTCAATGCAAATTATCATGTATTTATTATTTTACTTGAAATCTCGTGGTTTCTTTTGTTTGATAGGGATTTTTTTTCTTGAAATTGGGAAAAATGGTTGTTATTTGGCATTAGGAAAGGGGCCCATATTCGGCCCCTTGAGATAGGCTGAAAAAGCCCTGTTAATAATGATAATAAATCTTATTTAATGAGAGTTCACATTTTATAATAACTTTCTGTAACAGGAATACACGTTTGGATAAATCTAATCTTCCATTTGAAGTTTTAGATCTTAGATAAAAAATATGTACCAATATTTGCTTGAGTTTTATTTGAAAATATTTAATTTATTATTCTTAAGTGCAATTGTATTTTTCATCTTATGGTAAATCAAACTGATTGTGTACAGCTATCACATGCAATTTTAATTTAAGCCCTATGTACTTAGTTAAACTTTTTAGTGAAACTTTTCTGAGTTCAAAATATGTCATAACATTAAACATATAAAATTCTTTGTATCAATTAGTTAATTTGAACTAGATTTTTTATGTTGTTGTTAGCTTAATTTCATATGTTACAGTAGATATATGAATATCTTATTTACCGTCAACCTGAAGACCATGGGTATATTGGAGTGATATGAATTTGATGACCATGGGTCATTCCTAACACCATGCCTGTCATCTATATTTAAGTGGGAGGCTCAATCCCTTGGCTGCTCTGTGGGTTTTTATTGGGTAACAAATGATTCTCAAGGTTATGAATAACTAGGAAATGTTTGATTGCACCTTAATATTGTCCCAGAGACTTTCTAATTCTTAACACTCAAGAACCAATCATAATTTGCAGAGGGATATATTTAGAAAAGGTTAATATGGCACTTGCACTACCTTGCTTTTAACCTGGCTTTCATGGCAACATGGCAGAGTGTCTGCCTACAACTATGAAGGTTGTGGGTTCGAACAAAGTTTGAATCATAGATTTTACTGGGTTCACTATTACAAGGGTTAACTCTCTTAAAGAACTTTTTCAATAGGTACCATCATATGCAATATCTAATTTTCTAGAGGAAATAAATATTTATCACAATATACATTTATAGGACCTTAAACTCTTATAATTCGGTTGCATAAATTGTCATCAACAATTGCCTTCGGCACAATAAAACCTTTCTGTGTTGATGCGCCATTAAACCCTAACAAACAAACTATTATAAGGGTTCTGCAGTCTTATCTCCTATAATGCTCAAGTTCGTGAAATAATAAACTCATAATCTCATACCTTATTACTGATTTAAGACATGTTTTATCTACAGCAAGCTGTCGTATATTCAATGTTTTTGTTAATTTTTTTGACTAATTTTCCTGAAAACCAGGAAGTGAAATCGTGTGAAGATTATTTTGCGTATATGTTTTATTCTTTATTGAATTACTCCATTATATGCGGGTACATTCATACCAAATATAAGCATTAATCATCAAGTAGTTAGTTTGTTTGGATGAAAAATTTATGGATAGTAAAGTAAGGTTTGGTCTAAAATTTTACATATCATTTATATGGATTAAAATGCTATTCAAATTGCATATGAATATATATTTATTTGTTCAGATGAAATGTAGGGATAATATAAATTTCATGACTGTAAGTTTACTAACAAAATATTGTCATATTGGTTTAAAGAATTGTTTTAGTTAAACAAAATCATTTCGGTTAGAAAAATCATTTCCGTTAGAAAAATCATTTCGGTTAAAAAATCATTTTGGTTAGAAAAGTCATTTCGGTTAAAAAATCATTTTGATTAGAAAACTGATTAATAGTAAGGCTTCACAACTCTAGAAAGTATGTTGTCATTAGATTAAAGAAAATTCTCTTATCAACAAATTTGCAAATATCCTTGTAATATATTTCATAAATTATTATATGTCTTTATTGTTTGTTTGAATGATTTTTTTAACACAAAATAAAAGTTTATGATATAGCTCGTTTAGGATAACTTGAGACAAACTACAACATACCATTTTTATACACAGGTGGATTTAAGTATAGTACACTTAATTATTGACTATTATCAGCATGTACATGTATTAAATTTAGTACGAGAACACATGTTCCATGCATTAAGACATTTTTAATTCTTTCATTTTACAAAATCAGGTGACCTCCCTGTTTTACGTAATACCTAAGTCCCAAATATGTAAACAAACTCATAAGTTTGTCTCAAGTTATCCTAAACGAGCTATAACAAAAATGATAATAATAGTAATAATAATTATGATAATGATGATATTGATGATGATGATGATGATGACAACTTTATTCAAGGAGGCTTCACATTTGGATAAATCCAATTTTTAGCGGGATTTTTCAACAAAAAAATTCGGATTATTGTTTAGCAAAACACGGGTGGGCAGTTGGGCGTCCGGTGTCATTAACAGTTGCGTTGAAGGTTTTTCTTTACCATATATTTCTGCCATATATTGTCAGATCTTTATAAAACTTTATACAATGATAACATACCTTGTGATGAACAGAATTAGAAAGTAACCACGACTCTACCTGCCTTTATTATGGATTATTTCCCTTTGTATTTTTTGTGTTGAAACTTTTAAATCCGGCTTTTATGTGGTTTCCTCATTACATTTCTTGTCCATGAAAACTTCTGGTAGTAATTGAAGTTAAATTATGACCTTGACATTGTATGTTTTTAAAGGTTACACCAATGAGACATGTGCAGATGATATAGATGAATGTTTTGAAGATAATCCATGTTATAACGGTGCTACATGTGATAATACTGAAGGTAGTTTTATATGTACATGTTCCGATGGATGGGAAGGCACCACTTGTGCTTCTAAGGTATAGTATATAGTTTGATTCTGTTTTCTTGTTGGGTTTTTTTCGCTCATTTTGAGCATTGCAATTTATTGTCAAGGAGCTTATGTTTCTCTTGGCTGTTATCTCTTGCTCATGGCTCAACATATAAGGTCATCTGATTGCCTCTGACAGTTGTCAAACCAAACACACCTGACCAATCAGGAATTATGATTTTTTTATAAATCCATCACAGATCTCGATTTTGCAACTCTTTAGCTATCTTGCAAATTCTATACAATATGTAATGATTTTTACATCATTAAGGCTGTATAGATCATAGTTTATAATATGCAGTTTTTTTCTCTTAACCTATTCAGAACATTATAGCATTCAGTGGGCGGAGTTTAAACTTGCCTCATTTGGAATGTTTCACACCTCTAAATCTGACTACTAGTTTAAACTTGAAGTCAAATAAGCGGTATAAATTATATATACATGTATAATGTTTTCAGTACATATATCAAATAATTTCTAAGATTATAATTTCATGATCAGTGCTTTACAATTGCAGTAGCACCGTCCCATCAGTACTGTCAGTACTTTGATTTAATATATTATCATTCCGCAAAATTAGAATATGAAAGTGGTTGCCCGACAGGTCCTTTTAGCAGCTACATGTATCTTATTTGTAGAAAATAGGTTGCCCAAATTTTTGGTTGCCCGAGCTACAAATGGCTTGTCCCGGGCAACGGACACCCACTAATTTTGTAGACTGTACAGTTTGTATTATAAATCGTATTTTTTACATAAGTTCAGATGTTACTGTTAATAAAAAGTTATTACTCAAATCCTTTTAAACTATAAAACTATACAAAAAGTATTCCTACTTAATTAATCTCACTGCACAGTGTTTAATTTCACTTTTAGGAGAAAGGAGGAGGTGCCATTTTAGGCGAAAATGGCGACAAAAACGAAATAATACTATATTATTATATTGTAACATAAATATTTATTTTACAGATAAAAATGGATGATGATATTACCTGGTATATTGTTGGTCCTGTTGTAGGACTTGTATTAATTTTAATTACAATAGGTAAGTTATATATCAATCTCCGTAAACAGATATCCTGTAGAGCATTGTCGTACAGGATCTCTACTTTCTCAATGCAGGGTCCATCGAGATGAACTTTGTGTCTACCAATCAATGCCTAGCTTTCATCTAGACGAAAACACTAATTATCACATTTTTATTTCGTAATTTCTATTTATAGACCAAGGTTTGCATGCTTATTTAACAGCAGTATTATTCACAGTCTGCGATTGAATCATTTCAAATTGCGTGACGTAGGCGATGTAAACAAGTTACATATCATAAAAATTTCGTCATGAATATTATGATAAGAAAAGGTCGCCTGAACGTGACCTTCGTTTGGAAAAGGCCAGATCTAAATTAGCGAGTATGCGAGTGTAAAATTTTAGATCGGGTTTTAATCAGATTGGTCTCAACGTCTTGTGGGTTTAGCGCAAAACGATCATAACTCACTCTCTTCTTCTATTGAGTTATGAGGGTTTTCCGCTAAACCCGTGATCTGTAGAATGTAAACAAGCTCATGCTTTTGATGAATATTTATAAAGCCAAGAAAAGTTATCATAACAGCCCATCAACATTAAAAGTTGTCTGATAGCCCCTGACAACCTATATTTTGGTTTGGCCAACTTGCTACTGCCGGTAAGCATTTGGTACAAACGAGTTAATATATAGCCAGTTGTCCAAATGTGCAATTTTTAAAAAAAAATCAATGTCGAGCCCAGCATTCATAATTTCATATAGTGCATAAAATAAGTACAGCATTTTGAGGGTTGCCCACAAGACAGTAGGAACTCACCTTTTAAAGCAATCCCTCAGTTTGTTTTTCCGAAAATGCCTATTCATGCATAAGAATGTGAGTTGTAGTTGTTTTCTCTAAACGCTCTGCAAAATTTTTTTTGCACAAGACTTGGCTAACTTTCTAGATTCATTTCTTGTGTGAAGTATTTGGCACCATCCATCAAGCCTTAAGGGATTAAATGGTTTTTTTAGAGCCAAATAATTTGAATCTCTGTTTTTCATAGGATGTTGTATAGTTTTACTTCAATTTTGTTGTGTGTGTTAATAAATTAAGTTTTTCAGTGTATGTTATTTTAAAAAGTCATTTAAACTCCTATAAGAGTAAAAGTCATTAAAATAAATCCATTAAATATGGTTCATTTAAACAATTTTTCTTATATTATCTTATTTCAGGCATAATATGGTTTTTATTCTGTGTACGGAATAAACGTGCAACAAGAGGAGCGTATAGTCCTAGCAGACAAGAAGTGACTGGTTCTAGGGTTGAACTTGGAAATGTTATGAAAAAACCTCCATTAGAACGATTAATATGAGATCCAGTCTATTTTAGTGTTAAAACCATATTTTGTGCTTTACTATTTTCGTGTACATTCGGGATTAATATGCAATAATATACGATACGGATCAATTTAACTGTGACAAACGTGGCCTGTATTACGTGCATATACAGACTTGTGTATCTAAATGAAGAGCTGCCCCGCTACATGAATTGGTCAGTGTTTGTTGTCATATTTGGTCAACATGGATGTCTGTGGTCACTGATTGCGTGCCAGTATTGAACATGTATTATGGACGAAGTGTATTACATATTCACATTCTGCAGTGAAATCGAGGGAACGCTAATATACAGTGCCCTCCAAAAGTTATTGGGTGGAATACTGTCTTTAGGATAAGCCAGTTTACATTGTATAATGCAACAGAAACAAAGAATCATCTGATAAAAACTCTAAAATCAACATTTATTTGATTATCAACGTACAAACATGTATGATTCAAGCTTTAACTATAGTAAAATTACTTTGCTGTGCATGATCAGTTTTCCTGAAAATTTAATTCGTCCAGGAACTTTTGAAGAACACTGTACTACATACAAAGAGGAGCTGCTATATGAAATGGTACCTTGACAAGAGGAAAGAAAATGAAAATGAGGAGTTACTTTATGTATGGAGAGCAAATGATAGTATGAATGAGTTAAGGTTCTTGGGTGATTGTATTAGCCCATACTTTAAGAAATTAAATAAATGACTAAAGGTTAGATAATCTATACTGATGCCTAGTGGAACCATGGATTTGGATACATTTTATATATTGGTTGTGTCTGAATAGGAATTGAATGGTTATTACAAATGTACGATAAATGTGTTTCATTGCCTCAATATTCTATGTACATATCAATTGATCAGTGCAAAACAAGTCTGAATACTTGTAGATAAAGTATAGAAGGATGTAGACTATATTTGTACTGACCAATCAAATATACAAAGAACACATGTTTTGTGATCTCCTAACTAATCATTTTTGATGGAATATTATATCTACATAATATATGTATACATGTGAAATATTGGGAAATTTTTTAGAGTCCATAATTAAATGAAAGGATTTTTTTCTGAAATATTTACATATCATTCTGCATATTGGAACTACTTTCTGTTAAATTGCGTATTAATCAAAAAGAAAGTAGTGCATCATGTTTTGATGATGCAGCATTATTAGGAATCAAAACCCAAAATGAAAATTATTTGCTGTTGTTGTTTTTCTTAAGTTATATTACCGTACAACATGTGCAAATTTGTATAAATGTATAACTATTAGAATTTATACTGGTTGTACCAAAAAATTTGAAATGTAAACTAATTATGCAAGTTTAATGAAATAAATGTATCAAAGACTTGATAAATATATTGTGGGCTTTGTGCAAAATGATCGTAACTCAATTTAAATGAGTGAGTTACAACTGTTTTGCGCTAAGCCGGAAATGTGAGTATATTATGAGTGCTGATTGCATGGTGCATTTATTCGTATATGACTTGTCAGTGTGTTAGTCGTTACCTTTGTGATATTATTAGTTTTCGATCAATTTTGTAAACTATATGTATACATGCATCCATCCTCTTTGCACTATTTTCTTTCTCTCTCTACGATGGCAGCTTGGTCGGACAGTTAAACCTGTCTGACTGGTCCAGTAGCTGTGATTACTACATGCCTTATAGATCTATTAAGTGATGCAACCCATATTGTTTTATTTATCACTAGTATTACTTATCGTTTAAGGTACTAGTTCACAGATTTGATTAAGATTTTTCAATATTTTCAAAATACCATTCAGTGTCTGTAATTGTGTCAAAATATAAGTCTTAATATTTTAGGACAAACTGACCCATAGATTGCAAGAAATACACAATAAAAGTCACAAAAATGCACTAAAATTGTTTATACTGGGACATATGTGGTAGATTTTTACTACTTAAGTGTTTAAATCATTTGTACTTGTATGGTATGTCAATTTGCTTTGAAATTGTCATTATCAAATCACTAATTTTCAGCTTAAAATGTTTCCTAACAATTTTGATAGTTTCAGAAAAAGTTGATGTTTAAGTTGAAATCTGTGAATGAGTACCTTTAAATTCTGAAGATGGTATGAAATTGCCATGCTGTTGACAAAGTTCTAATTATAGTGTTTTTTATAAACTTTTATGCAAATTTGAATGACTGAGTAATGCAGCTACATTCTATTTTCTGTTTATAGTCTATAATATTCTTTTCAGTTCAGGGCCTTTATCTCTTTTAAGTTAAGAATTATTTTAGAATTGTATTGGCAAAACAATTAAAACTTATTTGAAAACTAATTAGTAAATGGTAATATATATAAGTACTTTGTTAAGTCAATAAATGAATGTAGTCAAGATTTGGAGTCAGATGCATAAGGAAGTTGCTACCTAGTGGTTTTAAAAATCTATGTTTTGTGTTGCATGTTGGCCAAGTACTATGCAAGGTCTTTGCTTCAAGCAGGCAAAACCAAGATTGCAATTTGTGACCATGTCTGAGTTTTGCTACTTTTTAGCTAGCAAAAAGTATTTTAGCCAGCTATTGCTACATTATTGTAAACTGTTGCATAGAACATGGTTATATAGGTTATATACATTTATTGTAAGGTAATGATGACCTTACACAAATGGCTTATGAACTCAAGAATTTAATAAATATAAATACCTTATATACAATACGAGTCTGTATGCTAAAATATTAAACCAGAAAAAAATGTATTCATGTTGATGTAGTTGAAGGTAGAATACCCTTGTGCTTGAAAAGAATAATTAAATTTTAGTTTCATGGTTACATTGTATGCATTTCATTTGATATTTAATGCAATACAGCTGTAACTCCTTTTCTCAGAACTTTTCATGGGGGCCTAATATTTGCATTCAGACAAAATAGGTCTTTTCAATTAGACCAAAATACTAATTGGTACTTTTGTTTGTTAACTTTTTTAACCTATTCAAACATTTTAATTTTTGATTGTATGAAATGAAATTTGAATAATGATGTTTGAAAAGATAAGATAGAGCAGTATTGCATTAAGCTGACAATTTATTTCCTATGTACTAAAATAAACGTATTACAGAATCATGTATAATTGTATTGCCAATTTGTAATCATGTCTAAAATTTGTCATGTATTTTTCATTGTACATTTAAATATTGGAACATGTTTTCAGAGTATTATTATACCTTCATACACGATATATCATTACGATACATCCACAGTGCCCACCAAAAGTTTGGAGTCATTTTCACATTGTAGGCCTACTAAATAACTATTATCGAACCTTTGATAACTGCTAAACCTATTAGTTGTGATATATTTATAAAATGTGTTTCTCATTACAAACCTTACTAAATGAATTAAAATTGATAGTTTTTTAGAAAAACAAACATTGGAATTAAAAAATTTTACAAATTTCCTATGTGTCCAAACTTTTGGTGGGCTCTGTATGTCTCTACTTACGCAACTTTTCTCAGATCTTTGTCATTTCATACTTTGTCATTTTCATTCGTATATTTTTGTGCATTTGTAAATTTCATTTTGTCATGACTGAATCAAATTATCTCCCTTTTTGCAGCATTTTCAACCTGTTTACCTGTGTCAAGTTCCCTTTCAAAAATACTGAGGATATTTTTTATTATACACTCAAAACTATGTTAGGGGGTATATAGGAGTCTGCTTGTGTGTCGGTTTGTCAGACCAACTTGTCTGATCATTTTCTTAGCACCAATTGTATGGACTCAATTCAAACTTATTGACAAAGACCTGTTTGAGGGTATATCATCACAATCAGTGATAGGTCGAGTTGTAACAAATATGACAGAGATTTTGTAATCTAAGTATAGTTGACTATTTCTGTTGACCTCTTGTTGAAAATGAGATTGTTTGATAGCCTTACATGTCATACCCATACAGAACACCTCGACCTTTCATGAATGAATAGTCTCGGAAGGATTCATGGGGGTCTTCACTGGATTTTGGTGATTTTACTACCTATGCAAGGCGAAGCACGTAACGGTTACACAAAATAGTTCTTGTAGTATACACACAGATCTTTGTCTGAACATATTTATTTGTTTTAAATTGAACTAAATATTGTTCATGGGTATCTTTGAAATGTGTTATTTCAAATTTATGGACTAAAAACGAAACTTCAGTCATGGCCATAACGATCGTGTATTTGTTTACTTCAACACTAGTTTTTCCAAAATGGCGCCTAAATATGTCCGAGGTTATTCGTAGGGAATGGTCGAGGAGTTCCGAATGATGTCATTCCAAAAAGCTTTGTTATTAGGACCATCAAAATTGGTGGCATGAAATACATATCATTAAATTCTATTCAGAAATTTTACTGAAATATTATATAGTTGTTATAAGCCTTTGTGCAGTTTTAATACACTTTAATGCATTCCTTTTATTATGATAAATTATGTACATATCAATGTAAATGAAGGGAGATAATCGTTTTTAATAATTCAATATTCCATTTTAGGTTATCTCCCTTTGTATATAAATTATGCAGTTGGTTGTGATTTTATGGTTTTTATCTAAGGACAAGATGTTGTTAAGTATATTACATGTAAATGTCTATTGTTATTTTAAGAAATGGTATTTTCTAAAGTGAATGATAAAATCATGCATGTAGTTATTGTGTTTTAGAACTGTTGACAATTCTAGTTTAAGATATGTATATTTTAAAAGATTTTAGTTTATTGAGACACCAATAAAATACCATGTGTGTCCCCAAAGAGAATGGGGCCCACAACTGCCTTATAATTTCAAAAAATAATTGTATATAATGCATGTCTATGTGTTAACATATAATTCAATGTGAAGTTTTGATGACTGCACTAGTCTTATAAATAAACATTTTTTTAAAAAAATACTTACGGCAGAGAATAAAAATTCTGAAGAGAGAGAAAATAATGTTGAGGATGTAGAAATATTCAATTGTAGATTAATGAAATGATAAGAAAACAGCCTCAGACCTCTGTATGTAAGTTGGGGAAACTATTTTTCCACATAAATAAAATAAACTTTTGTTTTTCGCTTATGTCAAGTAATTTGTTGATTGTAGAATTTTAATGTACATTATGTTTCGGTACTTTATTTGGCTATAACAAAGTTATCATTTCTACCATTATATGTCATTGAAATCATTGTATACATTCCCATTACTAAAGGGAGGTAACTCAATATGAAATTTGATCAAGTGGAACATGCTGACCATTTTTGTCTTCAAAGTAATCTTAGATCTGTCATGTCCTTAAAAAATCTACAGAGCCCCTAAAATGAAAGTTTGAAATACTTTTATTTTCACTATTTTTTGGTTTGGTTTTTTAACATTGTTTTTGTAGAAATTAAACATACATAGTAATGTAGTAATATTTTGTGCACTGAAAGTGAGAATGAGTTTAAATTTGAGACATCGTCTAACACACTCAAATACCCAAAGAATTGTTTAAATGAAAACAGGAATTATGGATATCCTTTTTGCGGCCTTTTTGATGTTATTTATATATAAATGTATGTAAAAATGGCCAATGGGTTCCAAATGAGAATGTTTCAAATTGAGTTACCCCCCTTTTAAACTTAAAATTCATTTGGGACCATATAGACGTTTTAAGGGTCCTTGCATTCATTTATCATTTTGTGAACCATGGATGGAATCATTTTAACTTAGAAGTTAGAATCTAGTATGTAATAGAGAAATAGAGTATATATATTTTTTATTAGTATTTGTATATTATATCATATTTAAAACATATCAAACACATTATTAATGTTGTAAATTATATTAATTCTAATATTGATTACATGATTTGCATGATGTTTTTTATATTTTACATAATATTGTATGATAAAGGGAGGTAATTCAATATAAAATAGTGTATATAGATTAATTTTCAATATTTCATGCAGAATTACCTCCTTTTGTTAAATATAGATGAAATGCCATTATATTTGAAAATATTAAGAATGGAAAAAAACCAAAATGAAACTAAAATTGTCTTTGTGTTGTTTATTGTATTTATGAAATCATTTTTTTTGGTTTAATATATGGCCACATTTAGGGCCGAGCTCAGGAACCATTAAGATCACCTTGACCATTCACTGAATGAAAAATGAGGGATTTGTGGGGCATCCACCAATAATGCTGGGTTTTTACTACATACCCAAAGCAGTGCTTTGGGGCAAAGCACAGATGAAGCAGGTAACAGCTATGCAAAATATTTCTTGTCTTAAGCACATAAGGCTATGTAAACACACCCTTATGCTATCTACGTGACTATATATTGATCAGTGGATACTATTGAATTGTGCATTTCAAATTTTTGGACTAAAAAACGAGACATTTATTGCTGCCAGTGCCTTAATGATAGTGGATTATTTACATCATCACCAGTTCAGGTATTTCGTTTGGGTATTAGACTCAAAGGAAATTCCAAAATGACATGTTAATATGACAGAGGTTATTCCAAGTGAATGGCCAAGGAGTTTCGGAATGTTCAGGGACAAGTTTTGACTGTATTTTCTTCAATCAGTAGTAATTGGGTTATTCCACTGGGCAACAATGTATGATAACCAAAACAAACATGACCAATGAAAATAATGATCAAATTTGGAGCTGAGGACACTCATGATACATGATAATATATACATGAAATCTTTCACTGCATCATGCATACATCGGTACTGTGATGACCTAGGCTTTAGGATTCAGTAAATTGAGAAGTAAAGTACCAGAAGCATGCATTGAATATATGATTTACCTACAAGTCAAATGCTATACTGAGCTAATGGGCCTGATGATTATGCTAAACATACATATGATTTAAACATACTGTCTGCTTAAATACAATACTGATCAAATTGGTTAACATTTCTTGCTACAATTATTATTCCTTGGAGTGTCAGTAGGCTAGCTAGACTAAAATAGTCTGTATGCAGTCATTGACTGACTCTCATAACAATTTGGGTACTAGTTGGATCACACGGTTCCGGTCTTAAACCAAATAATAGTGATACAAAATGTTGTGGTGAAAGGATTTTGCTGTTTTAGATTAGCATGCACTTACATAAACAAACATGACTTCCGTTTTGTGGGTCAGGACCTGCCCCCAACCCCAGGGTTGCAATATAAGAGGTCCTTACGCATCTGGCACCTGCTATGGGCGCCACCCTGGAGGTCTCACAATTCACTGTATATATATATATGTGTGTGTATAGGATCACTTTACAAGACTTTAAATACTCAGAGAGGATGTAAACAAAAATGACTTACTTTCATTTAAGGGGTCATGACCTGCCTCCCACCCCTGGGGATCGCTGTATTGTCCTTACCAATATATTTGGCACTGGCTGTAGGGGTACACAAGTGGGCCAGCCATTCACTATACATTATATAGTATACATGTATATAATAGATGCATAAGGCAAGTATTTAAGACTGTATGCACTGAGAGATGTGAACAAACATGTCCTACTTCTATTTTGGGGTCAGAAAATGCCCCACTCCCGAGGGTTGCTAAAATAGGTGTTCCCCACCCATCTGGCCCCGACTAGGCCCTCTGTATTGATTGTAGAGAGAAACACATGTAGATGTAGATGCAGATTCAGAATATATCTAGATGTATAGGGCCACTTTATAAGACTGTTTGCACCTAGAGAAATGTAAACAAACCTGACCTACATGTACTTCTATTTGGGGATAGGGACCCGCCTCCCCCTCTACAGGGCATTGCTATATTGACGTTCCCCACTCATATGTTACTGCTATAGGGGCATCCAACTAGGGGACTGCCCGCATTCACTATATATGTGTTAAGGGATACTATATAAAACTGTATGGAGAGGATGTAAACCAACATGTCCTTCTTCCGTTATAAGGGTCGGGACCAGACCCCACCGCAAGGTGTTGTTATATATAGGCGGGCCTTATACCCGTCTTGCACTGGCTATAGGGGTACACAGCCATTCACTATATATGTGTTTATGGCCTCAATATAAGACTTTATGAATTATTAAGAGAGTATGAAACAACCCTGTATTATTTTCGTTTTTAGGGGGTTGCCACAAAGTACAAATGGTATTCAAAAATTTATATAAATTTATCTTAATTAATTTTTTTTTTAATTATGTGTACTTTAATATAATCATAATGTTGCTTTTATAATCAGTCAATGCTGGTACAAATTGTTCACACATAATAAATTTGTATTCTAGTAGATCTTCTAGGTATGAAAAATAGGGAATTGTCAAGTTACCTCCCTTTCATTTTTCAAACATTCCTTTTTTATACTTATATAAGTAAATAAAAGGTATGTTTGAAAAATCAAAGGGAGGTAACTTCACAATTCCCTGTGATTTCGCCTTCCATTCTTCTTTGCGTGTTTTAGTCATACTACCACGAAACTGTTGCCGGTTAGTAAATTACAGGTATTATAACCAATTTACGTTTTATTTGTTGGTGTAAGTTATATTTTTTCACATTGTTTTTATTGAATTAATATTGTGTCATCTCTATTTTTATTTAGAATTTCTTCAAAGTCAAAATTACTTATTTTACATTCGTACCCGAATATTTTCGACCACAATAACAACTTTTTTTTAAAGTAAATTAAGTTGTTACTGCCAAAACATCGAATCACACTACAGTTAATTATCAAATTGTCATACTTAAGAAGACACAACTATGACATAACAGCTGTAAGAGAATTCAGCAATGAAATAGAGAATATAACTGCCGACAGAAACTAGAATGTAGTTTATTTGTGTTAAAGTAAATTGGGGGATTAAAAACCATACATGCCCAGACTGGTAATCGAACCTGGTTCTCCCCGGTGGTAGGCATGACACTCAACCGCGTCGGGTTAACCCAACAGCAAGGCTGTTGGAAGTGACTATATAGTCACCTACAATCACCACACTCTTCCCCTCTTTACTCTTTGGAGCTGGCATCAACTGCACATACTTGCAATTTCTAGCCATTTCCGCTCCCCAGTGGCCATATACCCACACACCGAATTATCCTCGTCGCCATTAAAGTAAATTGGCGGAATAAAAACCATACATGCCCAGACTGGGAATCAAACCTAGTTCTCCCCGGTGGTAGGCGAGACACTCAACCGCGTCGCTAAAGGGTTAACCCAACAGCAAGGCTGTTGGAAGTGACTATATAGTCACCTACGATCACCACACTCTTCCCCTCTTTACTCTTTGGAGCTGGCATCAACTGCTCATACTTGCAATTTCTAGCCATTTCCGCTCCCCGGTGGCCATATACCCACACACAGAATTATTCTCGTCGCCATTAAAGTAAATTGGGGGAATAAAAACCATACATGCCCAGACTGGGAATCGAACCTGGTTCTCCCGGGTGGTAGGGGAGACACTCAACTGCGTCGCTAAAGGGTTAACCCAACAGCAAGGCTGTTGGAAGTGACTATATAGTCACCTACGATCACTACAGTGTTCAGAATCCAAAACTGGCAGTAACAACTTAACTTACTTTAATCAAATATAAGTGCTAGTTTGCAATACTTTTTTCTACACACACCCCTTACCCCCCCCCCCCCCAGGTCTAAGTTTTATTGCACTTTTTGGCATTTGTATCTTTACCATTTTCTGGACCAATGTGTACGCAGCTGCATACTTTGCCTACTGGTAGCTACGCGCCTGGGAATAAGAAATTTTCATTTCCAGAAAAGGGTTGGTGTCCTATTCATCAAACATCCTTGTTCTCAACAGGGGCATTTCTTCATGTGGACCAGAACTTGTTTCGTGCAAGTGACGAGTGGAAATTTAATAATAATATAAATAATAATAATTTTATTTCGGTAACAATGACATGACTCGTAGCATACAAAAAGTGATTAACACAGTGTATAATGCCATATGCCATGCACATCAATACTGGGGATGACACAAAGAAGAGATAAATCTCTTATTTCCATTGTGGTCCCCATTTGGGCTTGTGAAAATTACTTATTTAGGCAAGTGCTTGAGAAAATTTAAAGAGATGGCTGCAGATCCAAATTTTACTGCCCAAAACCATTTACAGGAGTGGAGACATTTTACACATGTTGATGAATTGAAATTTTTGTAGAAGAGATGGACAGCTGGTCTTGTAAACCTGCAGGTCTAGACAGACTTTTTTTTTTAAGGATTTGTCTATCAATGATTAGACCATCATGTTTCCCGATCACTGGGCACTGGATTTTGCCCCATTCTTATTGACCATTATACAATAAAACAGTGAACTTTAAATGGGAATCCAAATCATTTTTTTGATGTTCCGAAAGTTTGGTGCAGAATATTTGCTCAGCCACCATCTAAAAAAGTTTGATCTACACACTTGAAAATCAACTGCTTAACTACGTTGACATTAACAACAAAGTGGTTATAATTCTATGGTTTTACGTTATACACACTACTGACTAGAAATGAGTCACACGTAATTGTCAATTTCCCTGGAGGTAAAAGATAAGGTCTTGTGGTTTTCACATAGCACACTTAATATCATCATACATAAATTTTTTTTTACTGGGTTTATCACTGTGTCAACGCAATTTAGGTCATTTTACGGCATCCAGCACACCTAACCGAGTTTTTCTGAACCCTTGTCTATAAACAGTACTCACTTACCCTTCCACAAGGCCTGAAACTTTTCCATATTATCTAATCATTGGAGGAAAATTGACATTATTGTCAAATTTTCATGGAAGGGTATAACTTCCCCAGGTGGGACTCAAACCTGTACCCCCTTCGGGACACCAAATTCCAAATCCCGGTTAGCTACAAACTGCGCTATCAACCCAGTTTCATACATTAATAATAATATATATAATGCTATATAAGGTATAAGCAGGTTCTTGCCATGTTAAGATAAATATATGAAAATGATTGAACAGGGATGGCAGTCATTTTCTTAAACAAAATAAATACTATCATTTTATTGCCTTCTTTTTATAATTACAATGTACTATCAGTTCTTTAAAATTTTTGTACAATAACTCCTGATCATTGAAATCTCTCTCCAGCAGGTGATCCCTCACAGCACTTTTTACACCTTAGGAAGTGGAACAACTGTAGGTTAATTTATGCTCAAGGAAATTATCAGTGCTTCTATCAGGGGTATGAACCATGGACCTCTGGATCCCTAAGCTTTGGTCCTACCATTATATAATATTTGCTCATTTCTTTCATTTTCATTATTGCTCATTTCTTTCAATTTTATTATTATATCATACTGTCATCATTATTGTAAATATTGTGGAGGCTCTCAGGGAAGACTGGGCTTGCCCAACTGAGTTGCCTCATTAAATAAAGTTATTATTATTATCAAAGCCCAGCATTTCTCATACCAGTAAAATGATAATGTGTTGTGTAACAAGATAATTGGGCCTCCATACTGTGATGTTAAAATGAGAAATAATGATAGAATTACAAGTTAGCCATGATTTAAGTGTGTGCATTTTTGACATTCCATGAACAATTTTTTTTTTGGGGGGGGGTCTCTTAAGATCTTGACGGTAAAGTTATATTTACAATGCCTCATTCTAAAGTTAGATATTGTATCTTGATAAAACAATTATTATATTAAATCATTAATAGTGTACTGAACATTATTGAAGGATGTCAAAAAATGGTGGCATTTACTAGAGAAAAGTTATGTTAAAAATTTAAAATAAGAGTACCACCTTTTTTTGAGTGTTGATTTTCTTTGATGATTATCTTCATATAAAATATCAATTGTTAATATGTTATATATATTTTATTCAAATGTGAGTGGTGCATACATTAACCCCCCTGTTTTTAATACTCACATCAGTTCTTCATTTCTCATGATCAGTAGAAACAGGATGCAGCCATGGCGTAGTGGTTAGCATGTCTGACTTCCAATCCGAGGATAGCCGGTTAGAGCCCGGTCGTGGTAGGTCATACCCTACATATGTTGTCAGCCTGTAATCTTAATATGTGTTGAATACGACATTAAAAACCAATTAAAATTAAAAATCAATAAAAACAATTAATGAGAACAAAATATAGTACCATCTATTAATACCTCTACAGCTGTAAAAACAGTTTTTTTTCATTAATATAATTAAATTTTATTTTAGATGTTTTTCCACACTAGGATAGTAATAATAGATAGTAACATTTGATAGGGGAGTAATGATACTTAATGCCATTGTAATCAGTGGCAGATCCAGAATTTTTTTCTAGGGGGGGGGGGTCTAGACTTTTTCTAGGGGGTTCCAAACTTTCGAACCACAACCACATTATACACTGTTTGCAGAATAATGCAACATATTAATAATAAAAACTACATAACCTATAAATCTATGTTAAGTATCGAGAAAAATTGCTTCTTGCTACTTAAAAATGACTTACTGTCAAGAAATACACTAATGAACAGGTACATTTTGGAAATTCTAGGGGGGTCTGGACCTTCTGACACCCCCCTGCTAGATCCGCCTATGGTAATTGTTATATATTTGCAATGTGCATGTATCTAAGGATATGTTCTTTATTTTGCAAGTATTTGTATAAGTTTAAAAAAGGTACTTATGGATGGCACTGTATTTTGTTCTCATTAACTGTTTTTGTTGATAATGAGTACTTGTACAGTACCCACCAAAGTTTGGAGACATTTTCATATTGTAGGCCCATTGAATAGCTTTTATCTATAATTTGATAACGGTTTATTTTCAATCTGATTAAAACCCGATCTACAATTTTACTGCTCGCATACTGGCTAATGTAGATCTGGCCTTTTCCAAACGAAGGTCACGTTCAGGTGACCTTTTCTCATCATAATATTCATGACGAAATTGTTATGATACGTAACTTGTTTACATCGTCTACGTCACGAAATTTGAAATGAGCCGCCCAATCGCAGCCTGTGAATATTACCGCGGTTAAATTAGCAAGCAAAACTTGGACTAAAAATAGAAATTACTAAATAAAAATGTGATTAATAGTGTTTTCGTCTAGATGAAAGCTACACATTGATTGGTCAACACAAAGATCATCTCGACGTGACCTTGCTTTGACTAAGTAGAGATCCAGTATGACAACGCTCTACAGGATCTCTGTTTACGGAGATAGGTACAGTACCCACCAAAAGTTTGGAGACATTTTCATATTGTAGGTCCATTGAATAGCTTTTATCTATAATTTGATAACGGTTTATTTTAAATTTGTTTTGTATTTTTGCATTATTTTTTGGTTATCATTACAATTATAACTTAGACTTCAAAAATAGCATAAAAACTATGTTTTGGAAAATGATTACAATAAACATCCTTTTGGAGGCTGTAGTATGTCAGATGCTGAATTTTATAAATATATTGCATTCAAGAAATTTGTTTCCATACCTGAATATATGAAAAAAAATGATTCAGCAAAAATAATCCTCCACATTCAGGAATTGTAGTAAATTCCTTTTGTCACCAAACTTTTGGTGGATACTGTATATATGTAGTAAAAAATGGATTGAAAAGCCAGTTGTGATAGAATGTTGTGTTTGATTATTAATGAATGTTATTGTTAAATTTTATCCAACTGTCAATGGTGCATAAATTAACCCCACTGATTTAAATGAATGGTGAGTACAGAAGCACTGTAGCAAGTATAAAAATCAGCAGGGTAATGTTTGAACCAATGACTGTTCAATTAAATTTAACAAATGGTATATTTCTATTTATTTAGAATGATGGCAAATCAAATATTATCAAAGATTATAATATGTTATGTATTGGTTGCCATGGTCACCAGTTTAGAGGTTGATCCTAAAGGATATATAATGTATTGTCCTTGTATGGGTGAGTTAATATTTTATATTTATATTGCATGTCTGTATGAGTGGGTGAGCGAGTGTACGTGAATGAAACTGTGTGGGATGCCCGCACGCCCAGCTCAGCCTGTAGCGCACAAATCTACTGATTGAGGGGTAGACTATTCTCTCTCCAACCACTGATTCTAAATCATGTAGGTCTGTAGTCAGTCACTCACAGAAGTATGCGCCTAGTAGTTGGTTGACTTCTTAATCCATAGATTTAGCCTTTCCAGGAACAGTGAGTAGGTGGTCTGACTTCAGTGATATAACCTATACAATGTGTTGCTACGGCGTTAAACCCAACAAAAAAGAAGCTGTGTGGGTGTTTTGTGTTGTGTGACTGATACCTTTTCTAATCAAATGTGTATCTTCTAGATACACATGTATTGTGTTACTAGAAATAAATAATCTGCTCTGCTCTGTACAATATAGTTATGTTTAAATTATTTAAATTATTTTGTGGGCTTAGCACAAAACAGTCGTTACTCAATATAAAAAAGTGAGTTACAACCCTTTTGTGCTAAGCCCGTGATTTGTGTGATGTTTTCATTTGCCTGGTTAGCGCTGTTTGTAAAGCATCTGCTTTGCAAGCTGGATGTCCCAGGTTCGAGTCACACTTTAGGTGCTTAACTTACCTCTTTTTGTTAGTTCTTACATTTGTGATGTTGATATTTAACCATAGTGGACATTAGGATTTGTCTGCATAGATTACATGTTATAACCCCCGAAACTATGTTTAGGGGGTATATAGAAGTCAGCTTGTTGGTCAGTCTGTAGCTTTTACTTGTCCTCTCAATTTCTCAGCATCTATTGTACAGTTTTGATTCAAACTTTATACATAGACTAGGTATGAAGCAGTTATGCTGATTTATGGCCTTTGATGAAAAATCTTGTCTGCCCATTTTCTAAGAACCTATCGTATGGATTTGATTCAAACTTCTGGACAAACACTGTTTAGGGGGCATTCATCACATTCATTGAAGGTTCTAGTTATACTCTCAAGTCACTAGATATTCCAGCAGTCTCGGTAAATCCTTCACTTTCTGGGTCCCCAATTCCTTTAATTTTATTATTTTATATTTTCAGGAAGGTTTGGTAACCAAGCAGACCATTTTTTAGGATCATTTAGTTTTGCTAAAGCATTAGATAGAACTCTTGTCTTACCACCCTGGGTTGAGTATAGATTTCCTGAACCTAAATCTGTAAGTTTAATCTATTGTAATACACCTAATTCCGTCTTGAAGGGGGTGCAGTTTGAACCCTACCCGGGGAGGTTATACCCTTCCATGAAAATTTGACAATAATGCCAATTTTCTTCCATTAATAAGGTATATGGAGAAGTTTCCGGCCTTGTGGAAGGGTAGGTGAGTACTGGTTATAGACAAGGGTCCAGGAAAGCTAGGTTAGGTGCGCTGGACGCCGTGATATGACCTATACAATGTGTTGCTTCGGTGTTAAACCCAACAAAACAAAAAATACCTAATTCCCAATTCTAATTTGTGGGCTCTCCGTCCATGGGCAGGCAGTACAAAGAAAGTGTGTTACACATTATTGTTGAAAAGCACAAACAAACAGATTCTTATTGTTCATAGTAAAACATGTTTTCATTGTAATGGTGAAAGTTTGTTGTACCACAGGTAATAACCCAAATATTTGAATTCAGGATATAGTATATTATCTTGTTGGAAGAGAGGAAAAGTACTAGCACTTTTGACATCATTCTGGCAAAATATAACTGAATGAAATGGTAACTGAGGATTTAAAAATAGCAGAATTGCACACATGTATTGTGCTGTGCTCCTATTCTCTGCCTCTGCATTTCCATGTTAACTGAGATCAGGAATCAGTTGAATATTTCTGAAAAACAATCATACAAGGAATGCTTATGAGAAGTTGCCTTTGTGTCAGTCTATTAGAAATGAAATAAAAGCATCTTTGTACAGCCTTATTTCCTAAAAGTAAAAAATGGCATTTTTTTTGCCCAAGTCTCAACTAGTATAGGGTTATAATGACTGCTGGAACGCTTCTGCTCTTTCACAACCATTACATTTAAATTTTGTACATTGTATCAGTCTAGAGCTGGGTATCGCCAGCTAGTTTGTATCGTGATACGTATCACGATAGTAGGCTAGCATTGTATCACAATATGTATCACGATTATTTATATGCTATATGTCAAATTGCTGAAAGGAGACAAAAGCAAGCAAACAACTTTCCAAAATTGTAGTAATATTTTGCTAGTATGACCTGTTCAATTATGTCAAAATTGAGGGTGAATGTTCCCTTAATAAGTATACCTTTTCTAGAGACATGTTACACGAAAAGTGTATTCAGTCTTTATTTGAGCATGATTAGTTACTATCGGCATGTATCGATAACTTGTGGTACTATCACGATATACTATCGGCATGCTAATATCACGATATATCGATGCATCGAGAATATCGCCCCAACACTATATCAGTCATCACCTTAATCAACATCCCCTTGTCCTAGGCTTCAGCTAGTGGGTTAGAGCAATTCCTTTAGTCTTGGTACTTTACGAAGTTGTGCTTGCACAAATTTTGTTACTTTACCTTTAATTTCAACACTGTAAATTGAACCTTTAAATATGTTATTGTCATAGCTATTTGTTTTGTTACATTAGCTATAAAATCCAATGTATGGTTTGTGCTAATTATTTAACTGTATTACTATTTGTAGAAACAAGTACCATTTGATACATATTTTAAAGTAGAACCATTAAATGAATATCATCGTGTGATCACCATGGAAACCTTTATGTCAGAACTTGCTCCTGAAATATGGCCTGAAGGTCAACGTACAGGTAAGTGGGGGATAAATCACAAATATGGTATTTTATTTTTTTTTGCTGGATTTTTCAACGAAAAAATTCAGCTAATAGTTTGGCCAAGCACAGGCTAGCTGGTAGGCGGGCCAATGGTTTGGCGGTCGGGTGTCGTTAAAAATTGCGTTAAAGATTTTCTCTTCCATATATTTCTACCATTTATTATCAGATCTTTATGAAACTTCATACAATGAAAACATACCATGTGATGTACAGAACTAGCAAGTAACCACAACTCTACCTGTCTTTATTATGAATTATTTCCCTTTGTAATTTTAACACAGACTGTAATTTTTGTGTTAAAGTTTTTAAATCCGGCTTTAATGTGTGCTTTTACTTTGTCTTTCTTAATTATCTACAAAGCCTGGCTCCCAACCTAATATGGCACATTTAACATCTTGTGCCAGCATGAACCACCAACGACAATTGCATGACCTGTTGTATTTTATTATTTATATTTACCTTTCAATGATAATGTTTATAATACACAAAATAAGTCAAAAGCTGTAAACATATATTTTGTAATTGTTAAATTTATATAAGAATATATCCATAAAGGAATATAAAAAGTATAGGAGCAGTAGTCCAGTGGTAGGACGCCCGCTTAGGGATCCAGAGGTCCTGGGTTCGAATCCCACTAGGGTCACTGCTAATTTCCTTGAGCAAGAAATTTACCTGCGATTGCTTCACTTCACCCAGGTGTAAATGGGTACCTGCGAGGGTGGTATAATTCCGTTGCGCCAAATTGTCGGCTGCACTAATAAGCGGAGTAAAAGACTCCCCAGGGAGATTGATAGATAGATACCAGTAGCCCAATGACCAGGGGTAATAGCTGTCAAGTCGGTGAATGTGCGTAAGCATGAAACTTAGACTATAAAATGCAATTATTATATAGTTATTTATTACAAAATACACAAAGAAAATCTACTTAATACTTATTATTACCTCTTGGTGGCAGTTTTTAGTTATATATTATTCAACAACATATTGCTCAGTGTAATTTAATATACTACATCATAATTATTACTGGTTAAATCCTGATTGTGCTATATAAATACAGGTTTATTTCTTATGTTGACATACTCAACAGTTTAACAAACCCTGTGAAGTATAAAATGTAACTTGATACCAATTGCAGCAAATATGTTTTCATGTAAAGTATGAAGTCTTCATTAACCTTATTACCGTCTGAAATTACTTAACCACAAGTGTTTTTTAACTATTGAATACTGTATTTATGTGTGGTATTTATTCATCATTAACATCTACAAAGATGATTACTTTCATTACCTGTACAGGTTCAAATATTCATATGAATCTTAACACTCCTTATGTTTTTCTTTTCTTTTATACCACAAGAAATGATTAGTAGTGTTATTATAACTTGCGTAAAACTCTGAACTGTCACCCATGAGTGTAAACCATTCACCTTTTTTACAGCTTTTTGTCTATTATTACAAAATGTGTTGAATTGTATTGTTATTTGTGTATTATTCTTTGTATATGAAAAAAAATGAGTAATAAAAAAAATTACACAAAAAAATGACCTGTTCGGACAACCACTTTCATATCCTAATTTCTTAAACTGCCTTTTTTAGCCGCCCAGCTAGCTCAGTTGGTAGCACTCAAGTGTACTGATCGAGAGTCATGGGCTCCTTTCCGGGGGATGCATATTTTTGTGGAGCTTGGTCATGATCTTATTTTTACAGCCATTCTCCCTCCTACCAATAATTTTTAAATAGGGCAGTTGTCAGTCACTGACGAAAGAATGCGCTTAGTTGGTTAACAGCTGAATCCAGAGATTTAGCCTTTCCAGGAGGAGTGAGTAGGTTGACTTACTGCCATTATATGACCTATACGATGTGTTGCTATGGCGTTAAACCCAACAAACAAACAAACTAACAAACAAACCTACAGACTGACTTTATTAAACCCCCGCTTCGAAGAAGAGGGGGGTATACTGTTTTACCCTTGTCCGTGCGTGCGTGCGTGCGTGTGTGCGTCCGTCCGTCCGTCCGTCCGTTACAAAATTTCCGTCACAGTTTTCTCAGCAACTATACCATGCAGCTGCCTGAAACTTTGCATATTGCTTCATCCTATAGTCCCATGTGGTGTAAAGCGATTTCATGCTCCTCGCTCATCTACTTCCTGTTTGTCGCATATTTTTAGATTTTGGCGGGGGTATCACTAGTGAGCATTAGCTCACAGATTTACTTGTTGGAATAGAATTTTACATGATATGTAAAATCAATAAACTTGTACAGTAAGTACATATATAATTTCAGTTTATTGCTACCAAGCCAGAACCTATGGTGCTAAAGAGAATGACTGTAACGCTAAAGAAGGCAACCCATTTGGACCATTCTGGGATACATTTAATATAGAATTTGATAAATCTGAGTTTTATTCACCATTATTTCACGATGCCTATAATCCTAATGAAGTTAATAGATGGAAACAAAAGTAAGTGAAGATTTTGAATAATTTGTATTTTTTTTTAATTAGGGAGAAAAGGAAAAGAAGAAAGGCAGGTCTGGTATATTAGTGAAAACTCAATATTTTCTACATAAAACTTTTTTGCTATTAGATTAGCCACCCCAGGGCTAGACATTGAAAGTTGTATGATTGCTATTGAAGACCTATATTTTGGGTTCGGGCACTGCTAGTAAACATTTGGTTAGGGCTAGTGAAATGTATAACTGGTTGTGCAAGCCAGTCACCTTTAAAATGTTAAGTTTATGTCAAGTCCTGCATTCAGAATGGAACAGGTTTTAATGGGAGATTATTCAGGAATACAGTTAAATACACTAAATACACTAAATTTTATAGTTGAGTTACATCCCTTGAATGTTAACAAGCTGTAGACAATGAAATGAGCGATTCTGTCACCATCTTTAATTATCTCAAGCACTTGTTTGATTTTTAGTGATCTATAGTAACAAGCAAATTTATGAACTGGCCTTATAATAGGATAGAAAAAATAATTACCAGATGAATCAATTTGTAGCTCGACTTTTTGAATAAAATGAGAGATATTCCTATCACTTTTGTGGTGGCGTTGGCGTTGGCCTTGGTTTTCAGGATAAAGTTTTTCGAAACTCTTATATCTTCAACACTATCCAGGTTATTCTGTTAAAAAGTTGGCATACTTATTTAGTGGGACTATATTAACCATACTGTGAAAGGGAATAACTCTGGATGAATTATTTTTGGAGTAATTGCAATTTTACTCTTAAAAAATTGCAAAATATGAGGTTAAAGTTTTTCCTATGTAGAATATCTTCTATACTGATCAAAATATTTGACTTAAAGTTTGTATACTTATTTGTCGGTACGATATCTACACGACTATGAAGGGAGGTAACTGTGGATGAATTATTTTTGGAGTAATTGCCCTTTTATACAAAAAAAAAACAGCAAAATGTAAGGTTAAATTGTTTCTATATGGAATATCAATAAAACCAATCAAGATATTTGACTTAAAGTCTGTATACTTTATTATCAGTACTATTTCTACACAACCATGAAGAAGGTAGCTGTGGAGGAATTATTTTGGAATTATGCCCCTTAATACTTGAACATTTATGATTAAAATTTGGGATATTTTTAGAACTAAATTTTAAGATTAAAGTTTTCTCAAACTGAATGTATTTTATTTGATAGAAAGTTAGTTTGCTTTTTCATCAGTACTACATCTACTCGACTACAAAGGGATGTAACTCTTGATGGATTATTTTTGGAGTTGAGCCCCTTTTCAACTTTTAAATTAGGGTCAAAGTACTTAAAACTGAAAAATTTTCAATACTCATCAAGATATTTAAATGACAGTTAGTATGCTTATTCATCAGTGCTTCAGATACAAAGGGACATAACTCTTGATTATTTTTTGGAGTTATTCCCCTTTATGTTGAAATTTGTTTAAATTGAAAAAGTAATAGTTCAAAGTAGGTATGCTTATTTATTGATACTATGTCTACTTAACTTTGAAGGGACATTACTATGTATGAATGTTTTTGGAGTTATGCCCCTTTTACATTTTACAAATATGATTTGGTAATTATTGTTTGACTGATTTATTTCCTTTCAAAAATTAAGTCCTGTCTTGAAGTCATTTTTGTTTAAAGATAAGCCTTGCCATGAACGAAACACCAGAAAAGTCGAGCACCATGTCCTTGGACTGCTCTTGTTACTAATGACCGAAGTACTAAGGTAAAGGCTACACTTGACTGAAAAAATGTGGGCTTAGTACAAAACAGTCATTACTCAATTAAAAAAAAGTGAGTTACAATTGTTTTGCGCTAAGCCTGTGATATGTTGTGTTTCCAATTACAGATATCCAGCCAGTAGTCATCCAGTATTAGCTTTCACAGGAGCACCAGCACATTTTCCAGTACAACAGAACGATGTCGGTATACAACAATATCTACACTGGTCTGATAATATAGCTGCACTCAGAGATAGTTTTATACAAGAGAAAATACATGGTGAAAAATTTGTAGGAATTCATTTACGGCTAGGTTCAGATTTTGTAAGTATTGGGTTTTTCTGGATTCTCAATATCAACCTATCATACATTGCTACAGTAGAAGCTTTGGTTCAGTGGTATAACAAGCACTTAGGGATCAAGAGGTCCAGGGTTCAAATCCCACTAGGAGCACTGCTAAGCTCCTTGAGCAAGAAAATTACTTGCAATTGCTTCACTCCATCCAGGTGTAAATGGGTACTTGTTAGGTCATGCACTGTATGCTGTGGCTGCAGTGATAATAAAAGTACACTTCCAAAACCTTGTTTTTTTGGGGTTATTTAAGTTGTGATTTAAAATTGAGCAACACAATGTGTGTATATCATGGCAGTCAGTCAACCTGCTCATCATTCCTAGGAAAATCAAATTCTGGATTTTGGTGGTTACTAGGAGCATACTTCTGTCAGTGACTGACAAGTAGCCAAAGAAATTCATGACTAGGGGCCCGTTGCCTAATGATTTCACTACAAATCACTATAAAAAAGTGCTTTCTTGTAGCTCTTCTTCATAGGAAACAGCTTGCTATTTACGTCATAAACCAAGATGGCGGCCTGTGCTTATGTACAGAAAGCGCTTATTGCAATTGCATGTTTTCAGGGTGATTTCAAACTAAAAAAATCTTAAAAAAGTATAAAATCATTGCAAAAACATCTGTTTATATGAACAATTACAAATATTTATTAATTTCAATTCATCTATAGTCGCCAAACATTAAAAACAAATTGTCTGCAAACAGGAAGTCACTGTACTGTGGAGGCAGCCATTTTGATTTGTAACAGCGCTCTCGGGTAGCGAAGATTTTTTACACTAGCTTTCGCTATGTAGCCAAATGAAGCAATATCTTGTAGCAAATCGTTTCCTATGATTTTGCTACGTAGCGATACCTAGCGATATGCTTAGGCAACGCGCCCTAGACTTCAAGAGTTTGTCTTACACCTACGACCTCATCAGTAGACTTGTGCACTACCAACTGAGCTACCTGGGGTGGCATGAAGTATTTGTTTACTTGCACTCTGAATTGTTTTGGATATTTATTCCAGGAGAATGCTTGTAGTCATATAGATGACAGTCCTATGATGTTTGGTGCTGCACAATGTCTAGGTTATAGAATGGAACATGGTAGACCATCTAAACAAATGTGTTATCAATCAGATAAAACAATATTTAGAGATCTTAATAAAGTATTGAAAAAAACTGGTAAGATTTGTCTAATTATATTTTTTGTGTTGGGTTTATTGCCAAAGCAACACATTATATTAGGCCAAATCACAGTGGTTGAGTTACTATGGCATACTTCTGTCAGTGACTGACAACTGCCCTACATAATTCAGAATCAGTGGTAGGTAGGAGAATAGCTGTAGAAACTTTTTCATGATCAAGTTCTGCTCAGGAATCAAACCTATGACTCCTAAATTAGTAGACTTGTGTGCTACAGACTGAGTTTAAACCATGCAGTTTATTATCTGTATTTAATGTGACTTGGTCATTTTTCTTCAACTGCAACTATTGACAGAGCAATGAAAACATGGGTGCAGTCTACGAAATTAGGATATGAAAGTCGTTGCTTGAACTGGTCAGCTAGCACTATATCTTGTTTGTAGTTTGGTTGCCCAACTGAAATTTTTGGTTACCTGAACTAGAAATTGGTTGTCCTTGGCAATCAGACACTCATTAATTTCTTAGTCTGTGGGTGTCCAAGAGAGATATAGTTGGTGAGTGTATGTGCTGATCTAAAAGTACCAGTATGCATCCTTGTGGACACGTGAACCTTTAAGCAGTGTTCCATGGCGATCAATTTTCAGGCAGTCTAGGTACCTGCTGCCTAGTGCCTACCCCAGTTAGTATGATGTCCACAACAGATGAAATATAAACTCAGGAGTTTATTTAATGGTAACTGTACATGTTTTAATTATTAATTATTAATGACTTGTTAATACTTGGGCTGTAACGGTTAACTGATACACCGGTTAATATTGCAATGTGTTTAATATTGATCCAATTATAACGATGCACACACATTCATTCCTGCATCACATGTCTGTTAAAAAAAATATATGTATTGCAATATATTGAAATATGGGTTTTGCATATTGCAATATGTTTTTTGACCATAGTTAACACCCCTAGTTAATACATTATTTTATAAATTTGTAGGTTATAAAACAGTATTTATTGCCACAGATAGTCAAGATCTTATCTCTAAATTATCAAAGAAATTTAAAAAGGTTGGTATAGAGTTTATATCTTATTGAGGTAACAAAGTATAGGTAGATGAGTCCTGTCAGTCATTAACCTTTTACTGGTTGTGACATTTTTTAAATTAAACATAAAAGGGATATTTCAAAAGATGGTCTAATTAGACCCCCCCCCAAACTTCACACATACCAGATATCGGGCAGACTTGTGCATATCCCATTATGGTTATGGAATTTGTTTAGCTGAGTTATAGCCTTTTGATGAAAAATCTTGTTTTCATTTTCTGTTAAGTAATAGATACAAACGAGTACAGTTTATTTAAGTTTTTTTTATGCCTGAAACAACTTTTAGCCTCATACATAACATCATGAGGGCATTATATAGTAAGACTGTATTATATTTATCCTGGAGTTCTAGCGACTTCTATTACACCCATTGTCTGACTTGATATATCACTGATAGTTGACTTCTAATTTAAAGATACAAAATTTTCAATCAATGACAACCCAATGCAAAACTATTGTCTGAGTTTTGATAATAAGCTGCCATGGGCCTAGTCATTTACATCTTGTTGTTTTTCTTCCTTCTACTGTATTGCTATATTTTTTTGTCCTTTTCAGATAAAGTTTGTTAGATATGATCCTCCTCATCCACATGTAGATTTAGCCATCCTTGGAGCATCAGACTATTTTATAGGAAATTGTATATCAACTTTTACAGCATTTGTCAAAAGAGATAGGGATGTAAACAAGAAACCATCGGCATTTTGGGATTTTCCTCCAAAGTCACATGACGAGCTTTAATATTTAATAAAAATATAATGTGGTTTTGGTTTTTATTGTGATATGGGGTTTCGGGGAAGGGGGTGGGTGCTAGGGGTCATATTGACCATTGTTTGCAAAGTCACATGATGAGCTTTGATATTTTATCAATATGAAAGTATGATAAGGTTTGGATTTTAAACTGATATTGTGTTTCTTTGGGGCTAGGGGTTGTAATGGCCCTTGTTTGCAAAGTCATATGACAAGCTTTAAGATTTTGTTAAAATATATTGATGGGACAGGTTTGAACTAGCCTACATCTTTCTTTATTTACATGTACTTAAAGAAGTTTTGTGCTGAGGATTCAAACTGTGGGTTGGGCTTTTTTGTGATATGGGGTTTATGGGGGCTTTGGGTTTGTGTTGTCCCATGTTCAGTGTGACCAAGTCAATGTTTGTTTATACAATTTGGATGCCCGGTATGCGGTATAATGTCATACTCTTAATGGTAAAAAAAGTCATAGGTAAAATGTCGAGGTATTTATACCTACATTCCAGATGCACAAAGTTGCTGATTCTACTTGGCATGATGAGTACAGAACAGAACAGAATCAGCAACCGTGGGTATCACATGATGATAGAATTCTTGCCTTATCTTCTTAGAGAAAGTCTTACAGTATTGTACTAAGGTCCACTTCTTCAAGTACCAGTATGAGACTGTTGATGGATGACTTTCTAGTATTATAATTGTTGTTACATTAGTATTTCTTTTGTGTTATAGTTTATGCCCATTGTATTGTTACTGTACAATTTGGGTACATTCCGCAAGGCAATCACTAGATAGCGATTCGTCCGCTGGTACCCTCGATTTGGTGTCATATGGTAAATACTTATGGTGCAAGAAAGGTACCAGAGGACGAATCGCTATCTAGCGATTTCCTTGCGGAACGTGCCCTTTGTTAAATTAAGGTGGAATGTTTTTCGTTTTTTGACCGGATTTTTCAACGAAAAAAATTGGCTTATAGTTTAGAGAAATGGGTGAGCGAGTGGGTGGGCGGTTGGGCATCCAGTGTTGTTAACAACTGCGTTAAAGTTTTTAAATTTTAAGTTTTTATTGTCAGATTGTCCTTTAATGAAACTTCATACAATGATAACATACCATGTGATGAACAGAATTAGAAAGTAACCTCATCTCTACCTGGCTTAATTCAGGATTATTTCCCTTTGTATTTTTTGCGTTAAAGTTTTTAAATCTGGCCAAATCAAGGCTTATGTTGTAAAGACTGCAGACATATTGTCTGACATCTTCTTACTTTGTTTTTTGTTGTTAGTTTTTATATATTTTAAGATGTAATTATTTATGAACAATGTGCTTGTATGAAAAAGTGTGTACTGCTGCGTTAATTGTTTTTAATCTATGCAATCTCATTATACGTTTGTTGTGTATATTGTATGATATTAACCCTTTAAATACTTGTTGGAATGAGGGCAAAAATTTGCATTTCATTTCTGACAGTTATATTTTGCCAAAATTAGTTCATTGGTGCTAGTACGTTGCAGAGGCTGAAAAATATTCTATCCTATTCTGTTATCATTTTGAGCAATTTTTTGTACTTGATGGCCCTTTTTCCTGGAAATGAGGGATGCTGCACCCTTTCAAACCCTAGTAACAAAGGGGGCTGGTATTTCAAATGTCTAAATTGGTTTTACACTCAACTTCTTATGATGACAGCATAAAGAAATTTTTGTAAAAAAATCTCCCTGTGGTTAAATGCGCACAGTTGATCATGGCATAGAAATAATACATGTATACTACTCTTGTGAAACTTGATTTTATATAGAATGGCATAAAATGTTCAAAATAACAAAACACGTTTGTTTAAACATTTAAAATGAACCAATCCATTCCAGAGGAAGGCAGTATTAAAAAGGTAAGTTGTGTAGTTCATTTTTAACCACCACACTTTGATCAATTATGTATGTAATGATTAAACGCTTTACCATTACACCAACAAAAACATATTAAAATTATATCTTCTGATAACCTGAGCATCCACTGTCATGGAATAGTCCATTGTATAGTATTGTATAAACAGTGTCCTGGTTTTTTTTGTACAAACTATAGTTAAGCAAATGTATTTGATGCGTTGTAAATTACGTTAATCTTAGTACATCTCAGTGGAATTCCAATTTATGGCTTTTTCGTCATTGCATAGGCGGTACAAACAAAGTTTTCTACAAATTATTGCTGAAAAGCACCAAATATGGGTTTAAATCCTATTGCTCTTTGTACTCATAAATGTATATTCATTTTAACAGTGAAAGTTTGTTTATACCACAGGTGGAAAAGCCAAATATTTGAGTTCCTTTTTTGGCCTTTTGAAATGTTTTAGATATTCCTTGATACATGTATGCTTTACAGAGCTTTCCAAAAGTTCTTGGACAAAGGTGCCAATACTCCCTAGTCAGATTTTTGTATACTTCAAGTAATTTTGTAAATGCAAATACAATGTACAATGCTTGAGCGGAACAAAGATGTGATTTTTTGTGTTCTATCAACCTTTAATTTGCATTTTTCAGTTGCATTTTAGTTCAAATTACACTTCAATCAGAGCCGCGGCCGTGGCGTAGTGGTTAGCATGTCTGCCTTCGAATCCGGAGATCCGGGTTCGAATCCCGGTCGCGGCAGGTCATACCCTTTACATGAGTTGTACTGGTGATAGAAAAAGTGTCCAGGAAACCTATAGTTGGAAGAGCTGGCCTTCGTGTTTATGACCTATATATGTGTTGAATTCGACGTTAAAAAAAACAAACAAAAAAACTTTAATCATGGTGAAATTACTTTGGAGGGGACATGATGGTTATTTCTCCATATTCTATTTATCCTAGAACTTTTGGAGAGCACTGTATTTATGTAATGTATACTCTCTAAGAGAAAGTGCCATATCTTGACTTCATTCCATACTATAACAGTATTGTTATTCATGTACAAATGTATTCCAACATTTTCCTAGATATATAATAAAACCTTCCTTGGTGCAATATAACCTCTGTGTGGTAATGTGCTGTTAATTTCAAATAAATATATTAAAATTTCTCTATAACTTCCAATTGTTTGTCTTTTTTTGGTTTCAAGAAGTAGGCTTGTCGAGGAGTAGGCGTGGCCAAATGATCATGATGTTGGACTGGTAATTATTGAAAATCCAATTCTGCATAGGTAAAAGTTTCCAGTATTAGTACTGACTTCAGTATTTTGGAAATAAATGTCTCAAAATAATTGATATGAAATTGTATATTTCTGTATTTCTGAAGAACGTTTTCAGTATTTTCAAAACTTTCAACTTTCACTCTTGGTTCTGCACTGGTTTGATTCCCATTCAAAACCTACCCTATTGTTTCCATGAGCAAGAAACTATATCCTACTAGCTCTGTATTGGGGTACCAGCAAGAAACTATATCCTACTAGCTCTGTATTGGGGTACCAGCAAGAAACTATATCCTACTAGCTCTGTATTGGGGTACCAGCAAGAAACTATATCCTACTAGCTCTGTATTGGGGTACCAGCAAGAAACTATATCCTACTAGCTCTGTATTGGGGTACCAGCAAGAAACTATATCCTACTAGCTCTGTATTGGGGTACCAGCAAGAAACTATATCCTACTAGCTCTGTATTGGGGTACCAGCAAGAAACTATATCCTACTAGCTCTGTATTGGGGTACCAGCAAGAAACTATATCCTACTAGCTCTGTATTGGGGTACCAGCAAGAAACTATATCCTACTAGCTCTGTATTGGGGTACCAGCAAGAAACTATATCCTACTAGCTCTGTATTGGGGTACCAGCAAGAAACTATATCCTACTAGCTCTGTATTGGGGTACCAGCAAGAAACTATATCCTACTAGCTCTGTATTGGGGTACCAGCAAGAAACTATATCCTACTAGCTCTGTATTGGGGTACCAGCAAGAAACTATATCCTACTAGCTCTGTATTGGGGTACCAGCAAGAAACTATATCCTATTAGTTCTGTATTGGGGTACCAGCAAGAAACTATATCCTACTAGTTCTGTATTGGGGTACCAGCAAGAAACTATATCCTACTAGCTCTGTATTGGGGTACCAGCAAGAAACTATATCATACTAGCTCTGTATTGGGGTACCAGCAAGAAACTATATCCTACTAGCTCTGTATTGGGGTACCAGCAAGAAACTATATCCTACTAGCTCTGTATTGGGGTACCAGCAAGAAACTATATCCTACTAGCTCTGTATTAGGGTACCAGCAAGAAACTATATCCTACTAGCTCTGTATTGGGGTACCAGCAAGAAACTATATCCTACTAGCTCTGTATTGGGGTACCAGCAAGAAACTATATCCTACTAGCTCTGTATTGGGGTACCAGCAAGAAACTATCCTACTAGCTCTGTATTGGGGTACCAGCAAGAAACTATCCTACTAGCTCTGTATTTGGGTACCAGCAAGAAACTATATCCTACTAGCTCTGTATTGGGGTACCAGCAAGTGGATTGAAAGCGAGTGAAAACTTGTTTCACAATCAAGCTCAAATAATTAGTAAGAATTATTTTGTTACTTATACATATCTACATTGTTCATTGCATTCTAATCATTGTTCAGTTTCCATAAAACAGATATCTAAACCACTGACAAAGGATATATTACAGTACCCACCAAAAGTTTGGAGACAAAAGAAATTTACTACAGTTCTCAAATTTTGATGATTACTTTTGTAGAAACATTATTTTAATATATTTACATATGTTTTATTATAAAATGAAAACAAATTTCTTGAATGCAACTCTTTATAAGATTCAGCATCTGACATCATAAAGCCTCCAAAACCATGATTATTGTAATAATTTTCCCTAACAAATAGTCTCTGTTATAATAACAATGATCACCAAAAAAATAATGCAAAACTGCAAAGCATTTCAAAATTAACAGTAATCAAATGTAAGCTAAAAGCTATTCAATAGGCCTACAATCTGAAAATGTATCCAAACTTTTGGTGGGTGCTGTATAATTATAAACCATTGACGTAGGATCTCTCACCAGCTGGTCACAATCGGATGAGTATTACATTGTCAAATATCAAACATTGTATTGTTTATTTGGAGAAAGGCAACATGTTTCTCATCATACAACATAGGCTGATCCAGGATGGGGCCTGGGCAAAGCCCTGTCCAGTGGGTGGTGGCTGCCGAAAGCTCATGAGTTTTTGTCATTTCTAAGGGATTCAGGCTCATTTTAAGAACCTCAACTATCCTTTCCCAGAGTATACAATAAAAAGCATCTAGATATATTACATAATATTTTAACAGCCGTTGGGTCATGTTGAAATCTTACAAAAATAAGAATGAATTGTAAGTAAATTGTATGTTATGTCATTGTATTACTTTACTCCTAGTCTTGTAACTTAATGTACTGGTAGCTAGCAAAAAATGTTTTGACATTATGCATTCCTATAAATATCATTTTATTATAAAAAAATATTTTGGCTATTTTAGGGGGGGCGTACTCGGGGTCTGCCTCCCCCCTCCCTGGATCCGCCTATGAACAATGTGGATACCTTATACTGTAATAGATACTTTCAATATATGTGTACATTAAAATTCAACAAAAAAAGTTTACAATAATCTCTGTAAACAGATATCCTTTAGACATCTGTCGCAAATTAGGGAGTAGGCGAGAGGAGAATTTTAAATCTGGTTTTTAATCAGATTGAATTTACAATGACATAAAATATCTAACAGTTGCAATAATTTATGTTATGTTACATAGGCGGATCTAGCGTGGGACTAGGGGGTCCGGACCCCCACCCTAGAATTTCCAAAATATACCTGTCCATGAGCGTATTTCTTGACTGTAAGTCATTTTTAAGTAGCATGAAGCAATTATCTCAGTGCTTAACATAGATTTAATGGTTATTTTGTTTGTATTATTAATATGTTGAATTACTCTGCAAAATATGGATAATGTGGTAGTTCTGCCAAAGTTTGGACCCCCCTAGAAAAAGTTCCGACCCCCCCCCCCCCTAGAAAAAATCCTTGATCCGCCCCTGTGTTATATGAAATTGAAGGCCAACTGTTACCCTTGTAATATTAATATCAATTGAAACTTAGATACTATTAAAGTATAGTACATGCATTCATCTGTCGACGATGAAAAACAACACGTCAAGGAAAGATTTTATCAAGATGAAACGCAATCGACAGTTTCTGAATGTCTTTTTATAGATACAATGTTCTGAATCATTTTAACGGTGGCGGTAACAGGCTGCGGTTTATGTGCTCATCAACTGTTGTTGATATTACAATAGCATCGAGTAATTAAAAATGGCATAGGCTGCAAGCAAGTCAGATTTAAAATAAGCTCAGGGGCGGATCCAGGATTTTTTTTCGGGGTGGGGGTCCAAACTTTTCCTATGGGGATCCAAACTTTCGAACCACAACCACATTATACACTGTACACTGTTTGCAGAATAATACAACCTATTAATAATAAAAACTACATAATCATTAGGTCTAAGTTAAACTTAAACTTTTACAGT
Source organism: Mactra quadrangularis (assembly GCA_025267735.1). Taxonomy (NCBI): domain Eukaryota; kingdom Metazoa; phylum Mollusca; class Bivalvia; order Venerida; family Mactridae; genus Mactra; species Mactra quadrangularis. The sequence goes on along the minus strand of CM046311.1, from coordinate 6,652,636 downwards.
TCACAAAATGCACTAATGGACGGGTATATTTTGAAAATTTCAGGAGGTGTCCGGACCCTTTGCCCCCCCCCTCCCCTGCTAGATCCGCCTATGAAGCCAGTATGTGCCTGGGTGCAAGTTTTCCGGCATGTGCCGGAAGTTCCGGTTTTTCACGTGCCGGAGGGTAAATTTTTGTAAATCACGAAAATCCGTTGAGATATTTTGAGGGGTATGTCACAGGGGTGTGACTCTTCCGCGAATTGGTGGATTTCCGCGTTTTGGAAAATCCCGGCGACCATTTTTTGAATATCGCGAAAATTCCGCGGAAAGCAAAAAAAGGGGCGAACATTTTGAGAGCCGAAATATTAACGGTTCCGCTGATATTAATGAAAGCAAAACATTAGCGTAGATCTGACAATCCCGCATCCTAGACTGTAAAGAAGACATATTTGCGTTTTCTTCCATAAATATTTATAGACAGCATCATGGGTTTACCCTTTCACGATTAGCAAACCACACTGTGCTTCTACGCTCATCGATAAAATACGTTTATTCGTACTATAATAGTTGGTTAGTTTTCCCCCAAAAAATATGAACAGACAGAGTAATGTTATTACTTTATAAAAGATAAAACGATAAAATGGCGGTTGTGAATGACGAGTATCGGTAAATTTAAACCTAGATTTTTTGTGCGATCGCCGGCAATTATTTGTTTAACATGTAGTCGACAACTAAAAGTTAGGTTACGCTTGTTTTAAGAAATTATTCCTTAGAAACCTGAGTTACCTAAACCTTGTGTTTCTTTAGAAAAATTGTACATCAAATGCCCAGGTTTTGTTAATTGTCAAGTCAGTTGTGTATGTGTTATTTATATGTCTATACTTGTAGAAATAACATGTGCTTACTGTTATAAAAGTTTTGAACAATTATTCATCCTACAAAGAGATTTCAAAACATTCTACATTCATTTTGTGCCAAATGAATGTGCCCTAATTGCATGGGGAATTAAACTTAAACTTAAACTTTTTCATTTGATTAAACGCCTATTTCTATGTTACATATTCAATGGCGTTGTACAAAAATGTTATAATGAAAATAATAATAGATACATGTAAGTAAAAACCCTCCACCATAAAAACATATGTATATACAATAACACAAATAAATAAAAAGCTTTATAATTCATATGTTTGGACATACATCCTTCACAGTTCATGATTCCACCTAAGTTTACATTTTTTTAATTTTTTATTTATTTCTATTTATTTTACATTGAAAATTAGTGTCCTGAACAGTATAACATAATGCTACTGTTAACCGGACATGTCCTGAACAGTGTAACATAATGCCACTGTTAACCAGACAATTCCCCAAAGGTGTCCAAACATCACCTTTAAAGGGCCCTTAATACATCCCCAAAGGTGTCGAAACATCACCTTTAAAGGGACAATTTATTTAGGTTGTCATTGCAGTCATATGAAACAAGGTATTAAATGACCGAGAGCGAGGCAATCCTCATTCCCATGTCACAATGCACTCACTCAATCACTTAGTATGTTTACCGTAATTGTAAGGTGAGGCATTAGCAAGCCATGTCAGTTTTAGAATAGATCATAGAAAGTAGAGAAATGATGAGTTTTCAATCGTTTTTTGAATACATCCAAAGTAGGTGATAATTTGATATCATCTGGTAGCTTATTCCATAGCATGGGACCAACTGTACTGAAGCTTCTGTCACTGAATGTTTTTTTCTTATTTATTGGTATCATATAATTGAGGTCTTTGGATTTTGCAGATCTAAGACCAGATCTGCTTTGTACAGGCTTTTGAAGAATTTCAGTCAGGTATGCAGGTGCAGTTCCAGAAAAACAGTTGTACATGAAAGTACATATTTTAAAGTTGATTCTTGCTTTGACTGGTAACCAGTGCAGTGAGTACAAAGCAACCTTTGAACTGTCTGATTTTTTTAGCCTTAATACCAGTTTGGCACACATGTTTTGAATTCGCTGCAATTTGTTCAGATCACATTTTGAGATCCCATACAAGATTAGATTACAGTAATCAATGTGGGACATGACCAAAGATAGGACTAGTGTTTCTGTTGCTTCTTTGTCCAAATATTTTCTAATACTTTTGATACGTAAATAGTTGAACATAGCAGTTCTACTTTTTGTTTTGATGTGATCTTTAAAGCTTAAGTTTTCATCAAGAAAGGCCCCTAAATAGCGAATTGTCTTCACAGATTTTACAGTTTCACCAGCAATATTGATTGACTGGGTTAAGCATTTGATTTCTTTAGGCCTTCAAATATGCTATAATGCAAGAGCTTCCGGGTGCCTCCGGCCCTCTAGACCGGCGTTGCCCTGGACCCACCTTGCGGCCCCCTGGCCCCCAGCAAAAAGTTCAGGTTTTTCAAATTTTTCAACTTGCACTCATGTATGTGGGAGAAGAATTATAATTTTGAACATTGTTTTACCTCCCATTATATATTATGTAATTGGATTGGCTACATGAATGCTTTGCACGAGAAAATACATTCGGAACAACCTCTGCGATTATGTATATTTGCGTAGAAGTTGGCCGAGGTAGTTCCGAATGGAGAAAATAATTGGCCAGTAAAACAAGGACACTGGTTAACCAACCAATATTTCTCCTATTTAAAAAAGAAGACGACTTGTCACTGTAGCACACTGAAAAGGAATAGTTTTACACAGCCGTTCTCCAGAAATCGTTACCATTTTGAAAAAAAAACGTGTCTCCAGGTTATATTCGACTATATACAACGTGAAGCAAAACTTATTGTTATAATCACTTGGAAATGTTAACTTAAATTGTTGTTGCTAAAGTGGTACAAAAGAAACATTGAAAACTTACGCCCCTTGGCAAAAGTTTGCTAAGCAAAAACTTCAATAAGTAGAAAAATGCCGTGTCTCCATCTCTATTTTTAATATTTTCTTTGCAAAATTAGTAATCTAAGGTTTGCTATTGCCTAAAATATGTATTTATTTACAATATATGCGCAGTGAATCGTATGATTATAAAGGTATTTTACTTATACGACTATGAAATTCTAAGATTTACCACATTTTAGGGTTGTCTCCAAAACAGTTCTATGTTACCGTAACTATTTTTGCGTGGTTAAATTACTTTCCAAAAGGTGTTGTTCTTAATTGTTAAACCGTTTACTAATACTACAATGAATCAAATATCATGGGAAACAAAGTTTGAATCTTATCTGTCCAAAGGAGAATGAACAAATTAACTACAAACTCAAATTTTTAAATGTCGCATGTAAGAAACTATGCTTTCATAACGAGCGTAGGGCAGTTGCTAGCGACATTATAGGTGTTTTAACATTAAATTGTTATTTGTCACTGTACATTGGTGTGATCAAGTGCAAGTAACGCGTACATTTATTGTTACTTCTATATTTATTTTGGGAAACTTTAACATAACATCTGTGCTCCGTAACGACTATTCTCCGTTGCAAGTATTTGACATGCTATATGATATAATTTATGGAAGAAACAAACTGTTATTGTTTTCGACATTCCTCTTTTGATCGTTTGATCATATTAAAAGGAAAATTAGGCCTTAGCACTAACAGTTACGGTACGTGTGTAAGAAAAAAATATTTTAGTGCAGGTACAGGATGAAGCATAAATCTGAAATTTGTGTGATGGATGACTTTCATATTTTTGATTTTACAATTAGTAATACATCCATCGACATATTTCTTTAAGTGGAAAGAAAAAATGTTGATGTCTCTTTCATTGAGAATGGAAATTTATTTCGTTACGGAGCATAGAGACCTTGTTACGGAACATAAATTGTTCACTGATCACTAAATTGAATTGTATGCATTTCACATCATCACAGTACTTTTACTACGTAAACAGACTAACTGAACGTTTTCCAGTCTTATATGATGGAAATTGATGAAAATTGTTGCGTCCGTGGAGATTTACATATTTGACACGCCTGTATGTGATTCAAATTTATAACAAAACAATATTGTGTAACCAATTTATGCAAAATCATGGCCATAACAACAATAAAGAATATTCAACAGATTGAAAATGTTTGAATCGATCTAACAATGATTCTTAAACATTAAAACAATGCCCTACTAAATCAGTATGTCTAAAGATTTGAGGTTGTGAATATCATTCATTAGATCCATTTTATCTTGTGCGTTATCACTTGAATTTTCCAGTTATTGTTTTGAAAAAAAAATGTCTTCACCACTGATTACCAATCTCAACATAAGCACCTATCAAAGACGTTGCACAGAGACATTTTTAACGTCTCTTGCACCTACACAACAGGTATTCAAAATCCGAATAAAACAGCTAGGAATCTCGGAACGCATAACATATGATTGAATATCTTATTGAATTTCTTCAAAGACCATAATTGCTAAGTTTTACTAACGATTGATATCTTACAATTTATTTTTTATTCAGTGATATTCTTACTTTAATAACTTTTATCATAGGATAAGAAACAAGTAAATATGTTATCAAGTGATTGCAGTATTTTAATGAAAATAAAATATATTACAAAATAAATTTAGCAATACCTAAGTTTTTGCCATTCCAATTTTAGAAATACTTAGTAAATACACATATATGACAAAACAGTTTCCTTTCATTTTAGGTATGTGTCAAATGCTACGTTTGACCAAAGTTAAATTTAAGCTAAACTATGCATGCAATTTATAAAAATGTCTCTGAATTTGATTTCATTCCAAAATGTGAATGTCTATTAAAAAAATGTTTCTCACTAGTTTTAGTCTGATCGCGTCCTCGAGTTTTAATTCGCCCGGATTTAAAATTACTCATTTTACTGCATAATAGTTATTGGGCCTACACGATCACCAAAAATTACAATGTCAAACCCAAACGAATGGGTTGTTAATATAGTTAGACCCCATCGTGGTGCTTAATATTTTCCATAATATATTTTTCTGTAACGCCGCTTAGCATAGTAATTTTTCACAAATAGCTAATTTATTGACTATTGCTAACGTTCATCACGATCAGTGTCGTTTATTTCATATACAATGTATCATATATACATGGTATACACACTAGAACATATCAGTAAAAGTGCATTTTAGTTAGGTTAATACCATCATACTTACTTCATATGTCTCATTTGTTTTTTTTTTCCAAGCTCAGTATCATTGTTATTTTGTAATATGGCAGAACTTACACTTAAATTTTGTTTCAAACATTTACTCTGTGCTGTTAATAAATCATACTTTTGTATTATTTAATCGATATTAAAATGCAATTTTGTTCGAGTTGGCAAAACTTTCTCATTCTTACTATGTTCCGTAACTCCATGGCACATCAAATATGTCATTATGTATGAGCATGTGGTGCAAACTTATTTACATTTTATTTTGTGCCTTATGTGTTTAAGTTTTCATCAATTTGGAAAAGAATGTTCCACATGTCTGCATGTGACAAATACATATATTGACATAATTGTGTTACGTTATCTTATCTTAACAACAAAAATGATGATGAATTCTGCTCGCGCTATTCTGACAAGCATGTATATATTGCGAAATAGTTTGCTTAAATTTGTCTCTCTACTCACCATTAAATGATATTCCATACTTACATGGACAGAAATACAGATTTTCATTTTAAAACTAGTCATTAATTAGTTGTACTCTTGATTCTATGTTCCGTAACGTAAGAGTTGACCTATAGTTTTTGAACTCGTATATCTTTCTCAGTCTTAGAATGGTATGCGTTATATTTTTGTTTCAAGACCACAAAGGTTTGAACTTAGCAATTATGTTAAAAATTAAATGTTTACAGTTGGTTCATTTTTCGACATTTCACTTTTCAAAATGGCATTAATTATGGGAGAATTGCTGTGTTAGCAAAAACTGAATGTAAAACTGACATTGGAGATGTATTGCGCAGCAAACAGTATACACTGTTCTGCTTAGCCTCGTGTAGGTACCATTGAAATCTGACAATAATTAAAACATAGAGTTTGATGATGATTTCTCCCGTTTACCCCTTTTAACCGTAGCATTTGTGATGTCATAGTCACTTGGTGTTGCCACCGTGCAACTGATTCAAAAATGTTTTCATATAATTTATAATTTGAGTGTTTCAGAAAAAGTTTATATCTAAGTTTAAATCTGAATTTCAAGCAGCCTTAAAATTTGAGATACATGCACTGAAACACACTGTGAAGGTTTATCAAATTTTCGCAGTCCATTGGTTTCAGGGGCGGGTCCAGGATTTTTTTCTAGCGGGGGTCCGAACTTTTTCTAGGGAGGGGGTCCTAACTTTCAGACCTTAACCACATAATACACACTTGGCAACATTATCAAAACTACATAACCATTAAATATATGTTAAGCACCGAAAAAAGTTGCTTCATACTACTGAAAAATTACTTACAGCCAAGAACAATGTCCGTAAACAGATATCCTGTAGAGCATTGTCGTACAGGATCTCTACTGTCTCCGTGGAAGGTCATGTCGAGATGAACTGTGTCGACCAATCAATGCATAGCTTTCATCTAGACGAAACACTATTAATAACATTTTGATGTCGTAATTTTTATTTTTAGACCAAGATTTACAAGCTTATTTAACAGCGGAATCATTTACAGTTTGCGATTGGACGGCTCATTTCAAATTGCGTGACGTAGGCGATGTAAACAAGTTACGTATCATAACAATTTCGTTATGAATATTATGATGAGAAAAGGTCACCTGAACGTGACCTTCGGTTGGAAAAGGCCAGATCTAAATTAGCGAGTAGGTGAGCGGAAAATTTTAGATCGGGTTTTAATCAGATTGAGTCAAGAAATACACTAATGGTGAGGTGCATATTGGAAATTCTAGCGGAGGGGGGGTCCGGATCCCGCTGACCCCCCCCCCCCCCGCTGGATCCGCCTATGGGTTTAAATAAAAAATATATTCATATAAACTGCCTTCCTATCATGTTCGTGCATGCTATCTCTGGCTTTTCATATCTTACCACGCTCTGTTGATTTTCAAAAACGAGACTAATGCAATCGTGGTCTTTGCTCGTTGCCAAGAGTAAAGTAGTAAACGCAGATCATTAGCGCGTGTTGCTTTGAACGGTGTGATGAGATTTTAAAGAGGGCTTCTTAATGAGTTGTTCAACTTATATGATGAGGATACGTACTAACAAATTGGTTTCTATTTGTGGTCTATTCATCCTCATTATAGTGATAAGTTTTAGTACATATTATAAGCATGTAAGGTCTAAGGAAATTAGTCCGGCAGTGGTGAGTACTTTATAACGCTTATCATAGGCTAATTTGATCATTTCTCAGTTTTTTATGCTTACATTTCTATAAATTTGAAAGCAATCTTATGCTTATTTATTAAAACTTTCCATGGACACTTGTACAAAAATATTGTTTTGTAAATCCATTCGTTGTCAACGCATATAGGCGCTCAAAGCCAATGGCAAATGACCGTGACTTAAGGTCGCAACAAATTGATCACATGTTCTATGGATTTTGTCCAAAAAAAATGGTCCGTGCGAGCGAAAAAAAAATAAAAATATTTTTTTCCGTATTTTGTAATTTGAGGAGCGAGCGAAAAGCGGAGAAACAAATTGTGCTAAAAATAGCATAGAAAATATGGACTTTCTTAAAAACATCTGAAGATCATTTATAAAAGCATAAGAATGAACTTTATAGTGTAAATTAGTCACAATAGTCATTTATACTGTCTTTGTGCGTCATAATCATGCATATTTAAATAATTATGAATTCTGCATTTAAGGTGTGACTACCATAAATAATCATGATTTATATTGTTGGATAAGAACTATTAAGTATCTTTGTTCTAACTTAAGCCTCATATTATGAAAGCCTTTGCTAGTAGGGTTTCATAATGGTGATCTAGGCATATCAGAATAGCTCCAATAGGGAACACATGTAGTAAGTTATTATATGAAATAACTGTATTTGGAGCAGGCAACTTTCATGACCTTTCTTACTACTCCACATTCAAGAATTAACTATTATGAAATCTTAAAACAATATGACATGACTTTTTAAATCTAATATTGAGTCTATAACCATATATGGCGTAATAAAATAATAAGTAGCTCTATGCATTATAAAGTAAGATAGCAACTACTTCAGATTTAAGTCAAATTGAATTTAAAACTAGTCAGAAATAGGGATGAAGAGGTATACACCTTCATGAATGCAACAATAAAAGCTAACTTTGCATGATTTGTCTTTGGTATTTCTTTAATTATTACTAGATAACATAACTAGGATGCACAAAATAATACCAATTATCAGGACCACACTAAAATTATAATGAACCAAACCTCCAGGCATTTTTGATGTAGGAAAAAAGTATTAATAATTGGGTAAGCTAAGTTTTAGACTAAAACATCAAACATTTTATTGAATAAGTGTGAAATAAGTAGGGTCAGAACCCCTCTAAAATTTAATGAACCAAACCTGTTGACTTTGGCTGTACAAATTTAGTCTTGATAATTGGGTAAATTAGGCTATGGACATTCAACATTCAACTAAACTTAAGTTAGCTTGTTGGAGAATTTTAAGATCAGCACCCCTATAAAACTTGAATGGACCAACCCTTACCTAATAACTTTTTAAGTATGAATATATTATCTTTATTGGGTAAGTCATGCGTAGAAATAAACAACACATAATTATTCTCAAGTTGTCATGAAAAAATTTTTTTGGTCAGCATCCCTCTAAAATTATATTTGACCAAACCTGTTCACTTTTTTGTAAATAATATTTTTATAATTTTGGTAAATTATGCTAATTTTTTAGTCTCTAAAATCCACCATATTTAATATAGCCTGTTAGATTAATTTGGGACATCAAAATTTTAAGGATGTAAATTTTCTCTCATTCCTACCTGCTCTCCAATCTGTAAATAGAAGGTGAAGATATTACCTCTATACTACGACGCACCACGCTTCCCAGAATTCGGCGTTTTGGTACGCAACAGAATATAGTGCGGCGCATGAAGACAAAATCGTTGGATTTTTTTCGTTTTTTGACAAAATGATTGTTAAAATGTATAATAAATGATCACTTATAGCTACAGGAATATAAATCCATAGGTACAAAGCACTTTTAAACCTCTAAAGGTATAGATGCATAGTTAAACCGTGTATTCTACTTTCGATTTCAAATGTCTGTGTAAAGAATGACATATGTTAACACGTTATGATGGAGGTTTTAACTACCGGTTAAAAAGTTTAATTTAATGAGGATAGTTGGTTGGATAGTTAAATTTTTGGAGTAGACACAACATACATACTATATTTGTTCTTGAAGGGGGAAATTATTATAATGTAAACATTGCCACGTGTTTTCAGGTAAATAAACAGTTTTACCCATGATGCTCGGCGTCTCCGTACAAAGGTCAGTCAGACCGTTTGTGTACAGAATGACCTGCTCTCTAAGTAATGGATCTGCCTACATAAGTTTTACTCTGCAAGGACAATTATGACGTCACACATAAACTGTGTAGAGGGTCTATGTAGACGCAATGTCTATGTCACATTTAACTGGTGTAAAATCAGTTTAAGAAGCGTAGCTCACGTGTATAAAAATTTATGAAAAATGTGCATTAACGTATTTAAGAATAGTGAAAGGTATCATATATTATTTTTAGGACTAAGAAAGAGTGTAGTTATCATATTTCTGAACAAAGGATTGTGTCGTTGTAATTTCTAAAGACGTATGTTTACAAGAATACATTACTTTTTTACCGTAATAGTGAAACTAGGCTGAATTACATGGATATTATGACCTAAAATTATTAATTTTCTATGTAATTTAACTTGGTCGAATGCCAAAATTGTTTTACCTTTCCGAAATTTTTGATGCGGTACAAATTTCAAGGTGCAAAACAATTTTTTTTTCCATTTTCGGATTTTTAGCTGCGGGAAATCCGACGAATATATGACCAATTTGTTGTGGCCTAAAATATAAAAATCACCGCACCATAATCTCAGTTTCGTTTTTGAGAAAGTTTGCAAAACTTTGATCCGCCTAGCCTCATAGTGGGTTTAACGCCCTGTCAACAAACTTCAGTAGCGTGTTCAATTACACAAAACGTTACAGAACGTTACATAACGATACATTCGGAACTCCTCGGCCATATATTTGTTTACTTCAACACCGATAGTTTCAAAGTAGCGTCTAAATATGTCCGAGATTATTCGTAGAAAATGGACGAGGAGTTCCGAATGTATCGTTACGGAACGTTCTGTAACGTTCGCGGTAACTGAACTCAGCCCAGGTAATGATTCAACAAACACCGCACCTAACCTCAGGGTTGCCAGCGGACTTGAAAAGTCAGGGAAATTGATATTTTTTCAAGGTCAGGGAATTGTCAGGGAAATTTGAAAATTGGTCAGTGAAAAATTAAATTCCTGAAAAGTCAGTGAAAAGTCAGGGAAAAATAATTTCACCAGAGACTTTTTTATATTTTCCAAGGGTATGGCAGTCTCATTGTATTTAACATTGCTTTAACAACTACTTTTTTAGTTTTTCTTTATACTTTAAATCTTATCTATTATGACAAACACTCTAATATAATTACTTAAATACTTGAAGACAGAAAGGCTTTGCAACCCTTGCCCCCTGACCTTCTTTACTGACTTGTAGGGACTAGCATTTGATCACACCTGATAATGAGCTTCACTTACAGATGCAATAGTTAATTTTAACATGATTATTGACTTGTTATGGGGTCAAGTTGCCTTTGAATTTTAAGTTTTTGAGATTCTTTTGTGTGTTATTTTTGTTTCTTTTTACAAGTTGAAGGAACATGTTTGAGTCTCCACACCAACAATGGTTTTACTTTTGTAAAATAGATATATTGTTGGGTGCTTTTACAGTTTATGTTATATTTCTTATACTAGGCATTTAATAATTATTCTAGTCTACTGTTCCATAAAAGATACTTTACCTTCAGTTTAGACTATCTTTTTTGTTGTTTAATTTGACAAGCAAAATTTATGTTTTGTGGTACTTTGATTCCTCATTTGTGGCTAAAACATACATTGTTCATCAATAATGATAGAATTATTAGTATTATAATTTAAGATGTGCATGCTTATAATATGCATAATTTCATTTTTTTCAACTCACTTAAAATTACCAAACTTTGTGTAGATCTATTATAAAAAGCCAGGGCACTTGTTTGGTATATTTTGGAGAATAATATGGGACCCATTCCCCATTCATATATGTACTTTTCCCCTGGCTTGTTTCCCCTTGAATTAAAAAAAGTGAAAATGACTCCTGAAACTATGTTTGTAAATACTACTTGTTCATAAACATTTTTGGGTACCAAGAGAATAGAAAGTTTAAGATTAAGGTAGTTTTTTTATTTGTCATTCAACAGTGACAATCTATACTAGCTTTTCAAATCATTTAGAGTGAATGTGACTGGTAAGTCAAAACTGAACAAATTTATGAGTTGCTTGAAAATTCCCAACACTGTCTTTAAACAATGCAAAATTACCCTTCCTGAGCATATGGGTACCTGTCTGGTGCCCTGAAAGCATGCTTGTGTTGTAAAAATTAATACCATACTGTTAAAAGAATAAAAGGATAACATAACCTATGCGTGAACTGGACAGCTGTAGGGGAGGTGGAAGCCGATTAAGTTTGGTAATTTTGGTCAGTGAAAAACAAAGTTTGGTCAGGGAAAAGTCAGTGAAAGGTCAGGGAATTTTATTTACATATGATGCTGGCAACCCTGAACCTCGCTTTTCTGGTCCCTTGTCTATAACCAATTATCTCTTTAACAAGTGCTTCGCCTATTCAAAAACGTTAAAATCCGTCATTGAAATTCAGAAAGTCGAATCTGAGCAAATTAAGCAGTTATGATCCAGCCCATCATATCATATATTAACATGAACTTGTTCGCTGCAACGATTAATCAAAAGTAATTACCAAAAAACGCGACAAACATTTATATTTCGATTGAATGCAACGAATTTACTTATCACGCACTAGTTAACTTTGTGCTTTCATATTTGACAGCTCATTCCTTGATTGTTTGTTTTGTTTTTGTTGGGTTTTACGTAGCAACACATTGTATAGGTCATATAAGGGCGGTCAGTCAAACTACTCACTGTTCTTGGACAGGCCAAAACTCTGGATCATTTAACTGTTAACCTGTTAACTACTGAGCACATACTTTCGTCAGTGACTGACAACTGCCCTTCAAAATTAAGAATCATTGGTAGGAGAGAGAATGGCCGTAGAAATTATTTCATAACCAAGCCCTACGAAAGTATGCCCCGCCCGAGAATCGAACCCACGACCCCTCGATCAGTAGACTTGTGTGCTACCAACTGAGCTAGTCAGGTGGCACAGCTCATTCCTATCTAAGGTCCCAAATTAAAAAAAAAATACGACAGGTACAAATTACATATTCACATATCCACATGTATCAAGGACCCTATGCTTCAGGTGTAAAATTAAGTTGGAGGCCAGTTGGGGACGCAAGGGACCCGGTAGATTCATTCTGGACATCGCCATGGCTAAGGGTTTTGGTGACTCGTGGCCCCGAAAACCACTGAAGTATAGCTGATTGTGACCCCCGAATCTCTACGAACAAATATAAATGGCTATACCCATGATTACCGTTTAAATGAGGAGGCAGAACCTTGTATTGCAACTTGCACTTTTTTGTTGGACAAGTTTTATAACGTGTGTAATTTAGACAGCTAAGTGTGAGCTTGATTTAATGCTCAAATGCGTGTGGCACTCGCGCTATTCGAGTGAATTGACCGGTATGCAGTCATAATTTATTACGCCACAGTCTACGAAATTAGTGGGAGTCCGGTTGCCCGGGACAACCACTTTTTAGTTCGGGCAACCAACATTTTCATTTTGGTCAACCAAAAGTCTGCAATGAGATATAGTGCTTGCTCTTATATTGATCTGTTTGAACAACCACTTTTATATCCTAATTTTGTCGACTGGTACAAGTTGATTGTCAAAAGAGACCATATATGGAATTTAATTCATGATCTGAATTATTAAACGACGCTACAATAGATGTTCGATTGTTTAATTATACTATTTATGAGAATCCGGTATGCTTTTAATTTGAACAAAATATTGTGTGCATTTATAATTATTATATTGAATATATTCTATTCTATATGATACATTTAATATTCAAATGATATGATGTTTTAGGATTCACAACAAACAAATACAATACAGGCTAATGTACGGAGCCACCAAAGTGACATTTTGAAATACTTTTTTTCTTTTCACAACTATTTCGTATAAACGTAATATTATTTTGATTTTATTTCGAAAAAAACGTAATAATCATTTCGCAAAAGAAAACGAAATAATATTTCGTAAATACAAAATAATTATTTTGAAAAAAAAAGATATAATTATATTTCGTTCAAATGCAATAAATATTTCGTTTAAACGTAATGATTTTTTTTCGTTTAAACGAAATAATATTTCGTAAAAACGAAATAATATTTCATGAAGAAGAAATTATGTTACGTTTAAACGAAATAGTTTGAAAATAAAAAAGTCTTTCAAAATGTCACTTTAGGGACTCCGTACTTATGTGAGTATTGACGTACAAATATATGTAACAGTATTTTTATACCCTTTTCAAATCTCTCGTATACAATGTAAAAGTAGTTGCTATCAAATATTTAGTAACAACGACATGTCAATTTTTATGACGTCAACTACATACACGTAAAAACATCAACATTTACGCGCCATTTCATGCGTGACATGCAGATGTATTTTTATTCCGTTAGTTTTGCAATAATCTGGCCATATATGGCTCATACGAATGTTGGTCATGTTAAAAAATGGTGTGCGCTGCCGACCTCTACCGCGCATGCATTATTCATTTAATATTACATACAAAAAACATTGTTTTGATATAAAATGTATGCGAAACAGTGTTAAAATGTTGAAAATACATACTGTGTAATTTTTGTATCGATCAGACGTCGCATTTGCAAGTCATTAAAAAAGTCCCACTTTTTCTGGGACAACCCTCGTATATATTTGACTGTTTCTAGAATTTTACGAAATACAATACATTACAAGAAAATATTGATGCACAGCATCAAAGAGCGCAAAAATTAATAACATGAAAGTACTGCTTAAGCTTGTAATTCTCTATAAGTGAGACATTATTTTTTAAAAAGAATATTGCTTATTAACTGCTAATTAAAGCAATTAAGTATGGTTACTAAAACATAAACACCTATAAAAATGTACAAAATATATAATATGGTTATAGTAAGTGATGGTCTAATATATAATCTTACTTTGTTTATGGTGTCAGTGTTTTCGCAAGCGGTTTAGACCGTCCCAAAACATGATCTCGAGCGTGCTTTCTATCCAAAGACGTCGAAGACCATGAAAGTCGAGTATACGAGTTAGTTTAAACCACAATTTAGAAGAGAAGCTATTAATTTCTTGAAGAAAAATCATTTATTAATGCTAAACAAAACAAATGAAATGTTTACAAAACACGTCAGATGAATAAATGCATTAACTTAAAATTTCTCGTCTAGCTGTCTTGCCACATAAAGTACGTACGCTTTTTAGTCTAATCTTTGCTGACTTTAATGGCGGTAATTAGGCAGTAACAGCCGAAAAGTTCCGCATGCACAGGCATATACAAAACGCATTGCATATAACAGCGCACATTTCGGTGTGCGCTTAACATTACAATACAATAGTTTATTTTGTTTGACAAGGCCGCCGGCTCAAAATACAAATCATTATCAATACATTGCACGGGTGATTTACAAAATACAAATCATTGTCAGTACATTGCATGGGTAATTTATAATCAATACAAAATTAAACATTAAACATACATGTACAATGATAGTGCATACAATGCAATTCTATAAAGTATTTACAATTATATGTAGAATAATGTACAATCTTTGTGTTTAATAGTGTTGTAATACAATTATGCATGTACATGTCGAGGGTTGCCTGCAAGACTGTAGTAACTAGTTCATAGACACAATGCAATTACTACAGTCTTGCAGGCAACCCTCGATGTATATTAATATTAAACTTATCAACATTTTATATTTTATACATGATAAACAATATTTACTGAGTCTGTCTCAGTAAGAAAGCTCTATAGAGAAAATTTGCAAGACGGTAAATGTTATTTTCATTGCTGTCAGACATTATGTAATAGAATGTTTGTGGACATATATGTTTAGATAACCAAGACGATGGAAATAATTCTACTCTCAGATCTTTGTATAAAGGGCACACAAGTACCATGTGCAATTCTTCTTCAGCCACATAGACATTATTTCTGAGACAGTATGTACAAAATCTATATGTTGCATCAATATTTTGATGTCTTCCTTTTTCAATGTTTGGACAATGTCCAGAGCATCTAAAGTTAGATAATGATTTTTTGTATATGTATGGTAAGGCTATAGAAAGATACCGCTCAACATTTAGCATAGTTTTGAATTCTCTATAGTGAATAGTTTTATGAGAATTATCAATTTTCTCTCTTAAATTTTGCCAAGAACAGTCACAAGAGATCATTAACATTACGTAGATCACGTGACTTAGTATCCGGTTATAGATTGTATAAATATGATATAACAGCAGCGTGTTCAGTTACCCTGAACGTTCCAAAACGAAAGTGTCGGAACAACTCAACCCGTGACAACTAAATCTCTTAGAAACGGATTGAGTTGTCCCAAGTTTGAGTGAAGTATTGCACGGGTTGAGTTGTGTTCGGATTGAATTCTCCCGTATCCGTAACGCTAGTTAACAGTAGTTACTGAACATGGGACAGCTCTACTCAATAGCTTTGAACTCATCGTCGATGACTTATCCTACGATATATTACTAAGCTTTGCTGCGTTATGTACCATGGGCTATTTGGTTAGGAAAATCTCGTAATCATGAATAATTAATGAGGCAGTTTCATTGGTTCCGTAAGAAACCCACTGCGGAAAACTAGCCAATAAAATTATGCAACAATTTTGAGAAAATTAGATGTGCGTTGGTTTCTAATTAAAGCAAGAAAATCCCAGTATGAAGTCATTGTTATTGAAGAGTATTTAAGGATCTATCATTTGTTGAAATTGAAAAAAAATCTATCAAGTGGGTGGGGTAACTAATTATATCCACAAATTCGAAATAATTTTAATTTATTTTGTAAGTGATGCATTAAGTGTATAGATGAGACAGTGAATATATAAAGAACTCAACAAATAAGACATTTAGAAAGAAACGAAAACATTTATGAAAAAACAACTTTAAATATGTGTTTGGATTGACGTTCGGAAGGCTATTCTAAGGTGAAGTTAAATGTTTTCATTTCTTTCTAAATATCTTATTTGTTGATTTTTTTTATTTTTGCTATCACATCTATACATTTAATGCATCACTTACAAAATATATCAAAATTATTTTAGAATTAATGGATATTTTAATAGTTTAGTCACCACACCCACTTCATAGATTTTTTTTCAATTTCAAATCCCGATACACCCTTAATTATAAATTAACTTCTTAACAACATAGCTTTGTCGATAAATTTTTGCTAATCTAATTCATAACCGATTTATTATTGAAAAACAAAATATTTTCAAATTTATCAAATGTATCAAACACACAAAGTTCAAACACAGGTGTATGTAAGCATACATGTTAATAAATAAATTTGTTTAAATTACATGTTTCAGGTTTGCGTGCATAGTAATTATCATGCAATAAAATCCTTAGGCCTACATGTATAAAAGTTGACTCGTAAGTAGGATATCTGATTGAATTAACTTGAAACTAGATATTACCAGATCATATCCCACTGCTGTGTGATTGTGCAAAATTTTAAATTATTTATAAATTCATGTGAATGTTGAGCTGTATTATATGCTTTAGTAACGATGAATACGGATAGGTTTTGAATCACAGGTTAAGTAGATATGGTTCATGGAGAAAGACCTCTTACATTTTTTTAATTAAGTAGGTGAAAAGTAAAATATTAATGTATATTTCAAACAGATTCTGGAGCATAGTTTTCCCAAACTTTGGTTTAAAATGAATCCTGACTAGACACTGGTTTGAAATGTTTTTTGACATAGAAATAAATTACACATATATTAAAACTGAACTTACATTTGAAAGGCATAAATGTTGATTTTTTTGAAATTTTCATCCAGTATTTACATAAGCGTCTTTCATATCACCACCCGTAACAAACATTGTAAAAAGTGTCACCCGATTAAAACAATTCACTTTAATTGGGAACATTGCACCTTATCACAAAAAATCTTACGAACAAAATTATCGCAAGTCAATTTGATAAATTTTGCGGTTTAAAGTCAAATATATATTAAACACAATAAGTGAAAATTTTGGATTTTTACATATTTATGGTTTTAATTTTAATTACATGTATATATTTTTTTCTGTTTGTACATTGCTATACGATTATGTTATTAAATATTTTTGTATTTGTTCATTATAGTTTGTTGCTGGTTTCATTTCTTTACTGTACTGTTACATTATTTATATACAGTAACCTGTAAACTGAGTTTGTATGATTGATCCCTTGAATTGATTCTCCATCGTTCAGAAGGGATTAACTCATATAAAAAGGCTTGTGAATTCATATGTGACTTGCCAACGAATGCTTGACTTTATTATATGCAAAAACGTTCAATGTGCGTATATGAAAAATTTATTTTCACCTACTACAACATGTAAAGTTCATACGAGTTTATGTTTTAAAACATGTAGCGACAGCAAGTATGGCAAGCCGTTTTTTTACATCGGGTTTCCCCATGTTTAGAAACGGACTGCATTTAACCCTTATCAAAATTTGTCGCGGACTACTGCATTAGGCTGAGCATGCACAATTACATTCGGAACACCCTCGACCTTTCATGAATGAATAATCTCGGAAGGATTCGTGGGGGTCTTCACTGGATTTTGGTGATTTTACTACCTACGCGAGGCGAAACACGTAACGGTTACACAAAATAGTTCTTGTAGTATACACACAGATCTGTGTCTAAACATATTTATTTGTTTTAAATTGAACCAAATATTGTTCATCGGTATCATTGAAATGTGTAATTTCAAATTTACGGACTAAATACGAAACTAAACTTCAGTCATCGCCTTAACGATCATGATTGTATTTGTTTACTTCAACACCGGTTTTTCCAAAATGGCGTCTAAATATGTCCGAGGTTATTCGTAGCGAATGGCCGAGGATGTTCCGAATGGCACAATTAAAGGGAATAATTACTACTTCAATTCGAGTGGGCAGGTATACGTCAGAATCTTTTCCATCAGGATGTGAGATCCATTAGAACGCGAAGCTAAGCGGTTCTTAACAGCCATGGAGGCCACACTTGTTATTAGAGAGAGAATCGTTGACACATTTACCCAGATTCGGGTATAATTTAACTACATTCACTTAGTCACGCAAATCGCAAACCTCATTTTGTTACTTTGACATTTTCACACACTGTGGTGTTTTTGTTATAACTTATGTCATGAACTAAACATAATAATAATGTTTCGTCTTGAAACTATATTCGTTGAAAATTTGACTCAAATCGGACATAAACTTATTTAAATACGAGCCCAAATATACATGTATACTTATAAGTTTTGTTAAGTATACACGGAAGTTTTGTTTAAAGCTGAAAACGGTAAACATGATCTAAAATTGTGTAACATTATATTTTAGTGAGACATGATAATTCATCAAATCTGTATTATTCTAACTATAATGCATTCTCCTACCTAGATGTTATCAAGATTCTTGAGATCGAGAGCCTTGATAACCTCTGAGTACGAGGATGTTTGAAATGCATAGGCGGATCCAGCGGGGGGGGGGGGTCCAGACCCGCCTGACCCCCCCTATAATTTTGAAAATGTACCTGTCCATTGGTGAATTTCTTGCCTGTAAGTCATTTTTAAGTGGCATGAAGCAATTTTTCTCGGTGCTTAACATAGTTTTAATGGTCATGCAGTTTTTATTATCAATATGTTGCATTTTTTCTGAAAAATGTGTATAATGTGGTTGTGGTTCGAGGTTCGGACCCCCCCCCCCCTAGAAAAGTTTCGACCCCCCCCCCCCCAGAAAAAAATCCTGGATCCGCCCCTGAAATGATCCACAAAACTATGAGAGTCGCGTCTTCTAAGTTATAATTAAAGCTACAAGTTCACAGATTTGGTTAAGATTTTTCAATACATGTATATTCAAAATACCATTCAGTGCCTGTAATTGTGTCATAAAAATAAGTCTTAATATTTTAGGACAAACTGACCTATAGATTGCAAGAAATATACAATCACAGTCACAAATATGCAGTAAAATTGTCATACCCGTGACATACGGGGTAGATTTTTAATACTTGAAACACCATCATTTGTACTTGTATGTCAACTTGCACTAAAATTGTCATTTTCGAATCTCTAATTTTCTGCTTAAAAAATGTTTGCAATCAAGTTTGATAATTTCAGAAAAAAGTTGATGTTTAAGTTGAAAATCTGTGAATGAGTACATTTAATGTATTAATTTTTTGTCTATGAAAATAATACAAAGTTTTATACGGCAAGTCCCAAATTTCATTGGACACTAATCTGTTTTAATATAATAATAATAATAATATATAATAATAATAATAATAATAATAATAATAATAATAATAATAATATATAATAATAATAATAATAATAATAATAATAATAATAATATATAATATATAATAATAATATATAATAATAATAATAATAATAATAATAATAATAATAATAATAATAATAATAATAATAATAATAATAATAATAATAATATATAATAATAATAAAAATATATAATAATAATATATAATAATAATAATAATAATAATAATAATAATAATATATAATAATAATAATAATAATAATAATAATAATATATAATAATAATATATAATAATAATATATAATAATAATAATAATAATAATAATAATAATAATAATAATATATAATAATAATAATAATAATAATAATAATATATAATAAAAATATATAATAATAATAATAATAATAATAATAATAATAATAATAATAATAATAATGTCTTTATTTAAAGATGAGAACTCCTTAAGCGCAAGGCTTATCTACCAGAAGGTCATCTAACAACAATGCAAAACAATGTAAACAACAAATATACATGCACAGGTGACAGACTCAATTTTTCCTTATTATAGTATATATAGAGAAAAGGTCTCTAACGCCTGTTCAACGGTTGTAGTTTTCAACTCGTCACCAAGCTCACAAAAACGGCCCAATCGTCAAATATTTTTCACTAACTGCTCTAGAAAGGATTATTATGCACAAAAATACTTTTTATTTGAAGAAAATCGATCAACAATTAATGAAATAGTCCAATATATCCCCAAAAAGCCTTAAAATTCGTTCTATGTCAAACAAGTCGTCCATATAGAACGTATAGTGAAACGGACTATTTCGTCCGCTATGAGCAAATAAAACAAAAACTTCCATGAAATCTACATGCTTTCAATAAATTAATCCATATGGACAAGATTTGTATTGAATTGTTTTTTACTATAATTTGATTTACAAAAAGGTTGAGTAAGCATGAAACTGTTTATTGAACGGAGAGAATAATTATCGTTTTTAGATAGACATATTAAATTTTTCATGTAGTCAGGCGTCATGCCATTTAGTCCTGCAGTAAAATTCCATATTTTAGGTGAACCGTGCACTTGAGTCCCCACAAAGTTTTTTTGCTGTTTCTATATCTTTGAAAGGTGCTGAATAAGAATCCGAGTGAAGACACCCTGTCATCCTTGAGCAATTTGCATAATATGCAAATTAAGTCCGCCATTATAGAAATTCCGTTTTTCGCTAGTAACTCAATAACCAACTTAATGATTTTGTAAATCAGTACTGCCAGACGAAATTGACATCTCTGTAACAAAGGGAGCCAGTTCAGTTCAATAAAAAGAGGGTGCGAGGGAGATGTGTAAGTTTTGTCAAAGATCATTCTTGCTGCTCTTTTTTGTCCATTAATTATTTTAGTGATAACCTTCTTTGAAGAATTAGACCAAAGTATGGAACCATAGTCAAGAATTGGCTGTATATATGCATTACAAAACACTTTTCTCATATCAACATTCAAAAACGGTTTGATTCTACGAAATAAACGCAGCTTAGAGTTTAGTTTATATACAAACTGTAGTTTGAACAAAAAAAACGCTGTTTATAATAACAATACAATGAACTAACCCACGATGAGGGGTGCCCAGGATGACTTTAAAATAAACAATTGTGATATGTTTTACTTGTGTCTTAGTTGTTTTAGTAATGGAAAGCGTCTACCATAACAAGCATGATTTATCAGGTGGTGGTGGTTTATCAAGCATGCTATTTTTGTTAAAATGAATTACACAAATTTTATTTTCAATACTGCCTACCCCTGAAATGAATTGTCTCATTTCTAATGTTTACTACAACACGTTATGTTTCTTTGTACGCACTATAGTATAAACTGTTTTCAATCGCCCATGAAAAACAATGAGTCATTTGAGCAAATTTTAAAATATGCAATAATTATTTTATCAGCATATGGTTTAGACGTTTTTACATGAATACACTTTAATTGCAGTAAAAAATACTTGCAGTAACTTGTCAAGGGACCTTTTTTTGGGGGGGGGGGGGGGCACAGTATATTTTATTTAAAAACTTCTTGTATAAACATGTATTTGAATAGGAATATTTAAAGTAGACTTTAGTCGTGTCTCGATTGATAAAAAAATTGACGGATGAAAATGCATGTTTGAGAAATAGGCATTCTGGTCTGGAAGTCACATACGTTTTTGACATCGGCACCAGAGTCCATATCTTATTACCATAAAATAATGCGTACGTCCCTATATATATATCACTGTGCATACATACGTGTACACTTGTAACAATACCTTATATATGTTACAGGGAATGTGTGTAACCAGGGATTTCACGTTATCCCTGAAATTTAGGGATTTCATGTAATCCCCAGCTACGTAAAATTCAGTCAGGGAATACATGTAAACCTTGAAATTTTCTAGGGATTTCACGTATTCTCTGATTTTTTTCCAATTTTTACACATATTCCCTGACCACAAAATTATCATGTTTTGAATGTAAACTGTGATTGATTGTGCTGTAAGGTTTTAGTAGTTAAATGTTTTTTGCTGTTATGCATTGATATTTTGTAAAGTATCGGTATATTCCTATATGTCACGTTTTGCCTACAAATGAGAGATTGTATTACGCACTAAGATAATTGCTGTTGGTTTTGAAAAGTAGTAAAAAGAGTTTACAAGGTTGAAAACAACCTCAATCACACATTAAAGCTTATGTGCTCATATAGAAAAAAACATAAATTCTATTGAATTCAAATTTATTGAGGTATTGTACAAGTGGCATGATGAAAACAAGAAAAATTGTTGCTACCCAAAGTAAAACACGATAAGATACTCGATCATAGTGTAAAATGATACTTGAGCACAGTCCATCGTTGATGGCCAAGGGTTTGTTTAAATGTTCATGTTAAAACAGGTTGCAAGTCCTGCAAATGTCGGAAAGCTTTGATTTTATGTAATTCCTGGTGCTATGACAGCTTGACCCGTACAAACAAGTAACAGTCACCAAAGGTGTTGATTGTCATTAATGAATTACAAAAAGGTGTGAAATGTATTATACTATTATTAGTATTATTTCATATTGTTACAAGTAGATTCACATTTATTTTATATATGTGGAAGTGATTTTTTTACTCATTCAATTGATTCAATACGGCATGACATGGAAAATATACAGTCATCCAAAGATATTGACCAAAATCTTGAAAACTTTTATACATTAATGTACAATGTCTGTGATCCTTTATTTAAGAAAAATATAAATAATTTTAATACTAAAAATACCAAGCATGAATGGTATGATAATGATTGCAAACAGTCAAGAAAAGAATATTATAAAAAAGCTAAATAAATATAAAAATATGAATACTATTAAAAATAGGAAGGATATGGTATATTCTCGATCGAAATATAAAAAAATGACCAGAAGTAAAAAGTATAACTACAATGTAACACAAACAAAAAAGTTAGAATCCCTGCGTTACAAAAACGCAAAAGAGTACTGGCGATTATTGAAATCTACATCAAATAATAACACAAATAATACAAATATTTCAACAAAACGCTTTTCAGAATATTTCCGGGCAATTAATGACCCACAGTCAGTTTTCTTCCAACCGGAAGAAGACTGACATATATTAAATGAAAGTCATGTTTTCAGAACTAGATAATCAAATAAGTCATTCCGCAATTAAAAAAAGCATGCAAACAATTAAAAATGATAGATCAGAAGGCTCAGACTATTTAATTAACGAGTTTATCAAATACGGTTATGATTTTATATCTGATTATCTTCATTGTCTTTTTAATACCTTCTTGAAGCATTCATATTTTCCAAGTAAATGGACTGAAGGCTATATAGTTCCTCTCCACAAAAAAGGAGATATCAATTCGCCGGAAAATTATAGATGCCTGTGCATACATACATGTACACATGTAACAATACTTTATATAAATAATATTGAAAGTACTGTTTTAACTCGTACACGGTAATGTATATGGTACCGATTTTTAATTGTGTTTGTTGACAAAATATTATATATGTGCATATTTAACGAGTGTGAGGACTCCAAATGAGAATCCAAAATTGCCAGCATCTACCTAAAAAGCTGTTAGAATCCAAAATGGCACCCAGAATCCAAAATGGCAACAAGAATCTAGAATGGCACCCAGAATCCAAAATGGCTACAAGAATCTAGAATGGCACCCAGAATCCAAAATGGCTACAAGAATCTAGAATGGCACCCAGAATCCAAAATGGCACCCAGAATCCATAATTGCCAGCATGATCCTAAAAAGCTGCCAGAATTCAAAATGGCACCCAGAATCCAAAATGGCCAGCATGATCCTAAAAAGCTGCCAGAATTCAAAATGGCACCCAGAATTCAAAATGGCACCCAGAATCCAAAATGGCCACCAGAATCCAAAATTGCCAGCATAATCGTAAATAACCGCCAGAATCCTAAATGGCACTCAGAATCCAAAATGTCCGTCAGAATGTTTATGTGCTATAATGTCCAAATGTCTCCATTTCTAATATCACCAACAATAACTTTTGTTAAAGCCTCTATATGAAGTTATATTTATTTACAGTTTACATGAAAAACCCCCTCAGAACCTTATTCTATTTAGGCAGTATTGTATGTAACTGATAGTTTTATCATTTTATTTTGTATTTACAAATATACATTTTTGTGGTAAATTTTATTACATGCAATGTGAGACTTATAAATAAATAAATAAATGCGTAAATTTTAAATTTTAAAGAGATAACAAAATAATGAATGATGTACACATATATCAAGTAACCAAAGTTTGAATGTGTTGTTTTTTATTTTTAAAATTTGATACATGAATTAAACAATGTGAAATGTTTCAATATTATTCGATGACGTAAATCTATAGAATTCATTGTGACATTTACTGAAATTCAAACTGCGTGTGTCTGAATTAATTATCCATAATTTTCATCGTTATGTAGATTTGCCTTTAAAGCAATTGTATGAAGATATATTTATTTACAGTAGAGTAAGCAACAACATTTCAGATACATTTTGGTATAATCAGTATCATTGTCCTCGGACATTCAATACTTTAAATATGTGGGTTTAATGAACTTGCATGCCTGTTTTTAGCGCGAACCATTGTGACGTCCATGACGTCCTAAAAAAACACGACAACGTCGCCAAGGTTACCAGAAAAACAAACAAGAAGCATGAAGGTATCTGCCTGCCAACTTTTATCATAATCGGTGAACATGATATTTTTTTCGTCTTTTTCACCGAGTAAGGTACCGACAATACTTTTGAGTTTAATTATGTAATTCGGAGTAAGTTTTTTTCTATAATATGAACTCATCTTTAACATACTGTGATCAAAACTATAGTTTCAAGTATTGACAACCAAATTCTACTTTCGGTTTCGATGTACTTTCACTTTGAAATGCAATAAATAACATAAACACATTGAAGCAATATTTGCATTTATCTTAAATATCTTGGTTCATTAGAGGTGATTGAAATAGATTAATGTCTACAGTAAAACCTACATTAACAGCCACCTGTTGTAAGCGGTCACCTGCTGTAAGTGGGCAATCTGGTTTCCTCCAAAAAAATCACTCTATTTAGCACCTGTTATAAGCAGCCACCTACTGTCTGTGGCCAGTGGTCACATATTTCCTCACAAATTTTACCAATTACCTGTATTAAGTGTTCACGGTCAATTAAATTTTAGAATTAACAAAGTGTCACCATCATTTTAAAATGGCACAGACGTGTGAAAACCCGCCCAGTTGAGACTTTGAACAGTCAAAATTAATTAACAAAGTGTTTCATCATTCTTATCTAAACCTGGTTCAAGTGGTCACTTGCTGTAAGCAGCTAATCTAGTCACCTCCCATCACTGGCTGCTTAATGCAGGTTATACTGTATTTTATTTGCAAAAACTGTTACTTTAGATAAATGGGCTTGAAACAAACTGATAGTACGCATACATCTGCATGGTTGATCCATTAGTTTGAAACCTGATAATTTGTATGCTTCAACAAATCTAAAATTTAATTTTCAACAAAAAACTCAAATTAAGAATTTGCCATTAAGGAAGTTGATAACTTCCAACATTAAATCCGCTGTATCAAATGAAACACTGTTTTTATTTACTGCAAAGAAAATAGACATTTATCTATTTCAAACATCTCTAATAAACACGATTTTTTTAATTAAATGCATATATTGCTTAAATATGTTAATGTTATTTATTGCATTGCATTTCAAATGAAAGTAGAACGAAACTGAAAGTAGAATTTAGTCGACAATACTTGAAACTATATTTGTGATCACAGTATGTTTAAAATGAAAAGCAAAACTACTCCAAATTACATAATTAAGCTCTAGAACTTTTTTGGATCAGGTATATTGAACATCAGCGTATAAATGAATATAGTGTGCTCTTATAAAAGTACAACACTTTTTTTAAGAAATGGACGCTTGGTCAAACATAAATTTAGAAAGAAGAATGGTTAAACACTTTATTGTGTCTTTAATGCATGATATATTCTGATAATTTCATGTTTGTGGAACAGTATTCAATTCTACTGTTGATGAATATATTTTCATATAGTGACTTTAAAACTAATTTGAAATAAATCCTTTATAGAAATAGTAATTTATTCACCGCATTCATGCATAATTAATTCAATATTTCATATACAAAAACATATGAAGCGTGGATAACTGAATCTCTTTCGTACAAATGTATACAAATATCCCGCTACATTTAATTCAACCTAATCTAATTTACATATTTTGATGAGATTTTACATATTTTTGTATCTTTTTTCACACGATTATAGAAAAAATGTTTCTACCGACAAAAGTTTTCATATATTATGTCTTTGTTCAGAGCATTGATTTATTTTATCACAGCAAACCATGCAGCG
Organism: Mactra quadrangularis; assembly: GCA_025267735.1. NCBI lineage: Eukaryota > Metazoa > Mollusca > Bivalvia > Venerida > Mactridae > Mactra > Mactra quadrangularis. The sequence goes on along the minus strand of CM046311.1, from coordinate 6,625,983 downwards.
TGTTCAGTAACGACTTACGTTAGCGAACGTTAGGGATACGGGACAATTCGACCCTTAGACAACGCAACCCAAGGATAACTCAACCCAAAGCTGGGACAACTCAAACCGTTAGTGAGGGTTTCTCGGGTTGAGTTGTCTTTGTGTTGAGTTGTACTGACTCTGACGTTACGGAACGTTTCGGAACGTTCAGGGTAATTGAACACGCTGCAGGTCTGTAGCGCAGTTGGTAGCGCCGCGATATTATGAATCAACTTGTAGTTTCCTAAAGGGAGTACGGGTTCGAATCCCTACTGGGGCGGTTATACCCCACCATGAAAATTTGGCAATACATGTAACGATAAATACCTATTATTAACACGTATTTTGATTTCTAATTTTTATATGTTTACAAATTGCACATTTAATTGAAAAAAATAAAAGTTTGTTCTGTTCTGTTCTATTATCTTTTGTTCTGTTCTATTATATTCGGTTATGTTCTATTCTATTCTATTCTATTCTATTCTATTCTATTCTATTCTATTCTATTCTATTCTATTCTATTCTGTTCTGTTCTGTTCTGTTCTGTTCTGTTCTATTCTATTCTATTCTATTCTATTCTGTTCTAATAGAGTTTAAATATTTTCAGGATAACATTGAAGTTGTTACAATAGCAGCCAACTATGAGCCATTGAAAGATCTGGAGGATGATTACTTGATTTACAATGCAACAGAAAAAAATTACCTGATTCCAGATGACTCTGTTCTCAATACCTTAGATGACGTATCGTTGTTAAAGATTTACATAAAGCAAGTATATTTTGCTAGTTCTGGTTTCCATAACTTTACAAACCGCATTTTAACATTTTTTTCACCTGATGCAATCTGATTAAAACCCGATCTAAAATTTTCCGCTCGCTAATTTAGATCTGGCCTTTACCAAACGAAGGTCGCGTTCAGGTGACCTTTTCTCATCATAATATTCATGACGAAATTGTTATGATACGTAACTTGTTTACATCGTCTACGTCACGCAATTTGAAATGAGCCGCCCAATCGCAGACTGTGAATAATACCGCTGTTAAATTAGCATGCAAACCTTGGTCTAAAATAGAAATTACGAAATCAAAATGTTATTAATAGTGTTTTCGTCTAGATGAAAGCTACGCATTGATTGGTCGACGCAAAGTTCACCTCGACGTGACCTTCCGCGGAGACAGTAGAGATCCTGTACGACAATGCTCTACAGGATATCTGTTTACAGAGATTGCGTCTGATGCGGCTTAACTGTATAGACATCAGAGGGTGCGGAATTCTCATGCCGCCTGACTTGTCCGGCTCGTACATTTATGTCTGCGGACAAGTTATTATTTCCAGCCCACCTGTCCATGGACAAGTAATATTGTTTAGCTGTAAATGTACTGACGTAGTAATACTTGATATTGTAGATGTTTTCAATCATATTGAAAAGTGAACTATTCTATTCAATAATAGATTAATTATTAATCATAAATACTTAAATATGTATTTCATATCACAGTTTACTGTATTTATTTTTGAGTATAGAACTTCTTGACAAATACATTTTGATCCTCCGGTGATTTTCACAAAAATTCTTACGAAAAAAATCTTCGTAAGTCAAAAGCAAAAAACATTAATAATTCGCTCAATTTTTGGCTCATCAATTCTAAATATCATACAACTTGTGTAGAATTGAGTATACTTTTTGAATATCATATCATAGTTATGCTTATTATCCGCCTGACTTTGAAGTGCAAATTATATGAAACTGACTTACGAAGATTTATTTCGTAAGAATTTTTGTGAAAAGCACCACAGAACAAGTTGAGTTTTAGATTTTACTAGTCTGAGGACAAGTGGAAAATCTGTTAGAAATCTTTTATGAACCATTGATATGATATGGATATAAGGTGAAGACCTTAGGCCAAGCCATACCGGAATTTTGTAAAGCGTCCGCGTGCGCGTAGGTTTTAGAGTCCTCAATCAAAAAATTGTTTGTGAAATTTTCTTAAATAAGTCTGTTGTTCCGGGATTCGATAACTGATTTTTCTCAGGAAATACTAACAGTTTCTTGTTTCTGTGTATTTGATTAATGAAAATGTGCATGTGTATGTTGTATATACTTTCTATGGAATTACTTTAATCTTACATTAATGTCATAAACATTCATATTCTGCCAAGTACTTATCTGTGTGAATACTAGCTAGAATGGGCGTATGTTTTCGTTTTCGGTTTGTGTGTTTTTTTGTGAATAGGTACCTAGGTTTGTCAAACTTGAGTTGACGCTTAACAAAATTCCAATTAGTCATGACCTTAAGCTATATGTTGAGATGTAAGGGCATATTTAAACAATGTATGGCTTAATGGACTTCTGTCTGGGCAATTTTGGAAACATACCTTGGTCGTAAGTGGGTTGTTATAAAACTTAAAAGTAGGGTATTATAACATCCTCACTGGTGACTGTTTACACCAAGGTGGGTGAAGCGATCGGCAAATATTTTTTTTTGTTCAAGGAGATTAGCAGTACTTATGGCTTGCTAACAATTGCCTCTCCAAATGTCAAATGAGGCTAAACAAGACTCTCAATATTTAAAGTATGTAAAATCACTGTCACTTCCAAACATGACCATTTACACTAACAAAAATGTAGTTATGATTCAATTTGTGGACATCAAAGTCACATAATTGTTTTTAGTGTTTATTTAATGCTTTATTGCACATTGACAAACAGATTTCACAGTCATATATGTTTGCCTAACGTCATATTTTAACCTTGAAAAACCTGTTCGAACATCAGTCGTTATAAATTTTAAGTGTACGGTACGGATTGCAGTAGTAGATTTAAGAGTGATTGATGAAAAGTTTAAGGACTTACTTCACGACCAAGTTAAAATAATCAAACTAATATCTATTTCTATACGTTTTTAGATATGTAAACACTTTGCAAGCTTTATGTAAAGAAGTTATACGTGTTGGAAGTCACAAAGATGGCGGGAAAGAAATATGTGTGGACGATCATTACAAACCTAAACCCCCGTGTCTCATTTATTCAATCGGGTAAGTCCAAAATATTCTGATATTAGAAACAAATCACTTGGTAATGTCCACTGGCCTTCTCTAAATGAATTTAACTTTATACTTGTACAGTTTAGTGAGCATTTTGATACAACTTTCATAACAGTATGTCAAGTTTGTGTACCAAAGGCAAGTGTTTGCCGATTTGTAAATAAAGTTCAAATCAAAATGGTGGTAGTGTATGTACAGGTCATATAATAGGTCATGCATATTATTAATATCACTAAATCCAGTAAAAAACACCAATTTTAAGGCCCGTCGCTGCCATTTTGAAAAGGGGGTCCAGACACGTAAAAATGCGGGACAGGCCAGTTAAGGTTTATCTGTGCTATTATGAATGCAACAAAAATGGCCAAAAATTCACCAGAATGCACAATTTTAGACCTTCATTTTTCAAAATTTCCAGGGGAGGCCCCCGTACCCCCACCAACGGGAGGCGACAACCCCTCCCGTACCCCCCCAAGTTGGGTCTACCACCCCCAGGCAACCATATTCTGTTTCCGCCCCCGATTGATGTATTTTAAAAAAGTAATACACTTACATCATTATACTAATAATAGTGTAAAACAGGCCCATTCATCATAAGTTATAAGTAGTGCATAGGTACCTCTATTCGGAATTCCTTGGCAATTCACTACAAATAACCTCGAAGATTAGTCATGAAATATTTTCTGTGGCAATTTCTTCCTCCTTACCGAGTGGGGCAGTAGTTAGATACTGGCAAAAGTACTATATGCTTTTGTTTGAAAAAAGGTTTCTTTACCTCTTGGAAAAACTGCCAGTTTACAGTTTGTTGTAGGGGAGACAACCAATGTGTTCATTTCAAATCAAACATTCGTCGTTATCTCCCTTGCCCAGATTTGCTTATAATTACAATCTGATTAAAACCCGATCTACAATTTTACCGCTCGCATACTCGCTAATGTAGATCTGGCCTTTTCCAAACGAAGGTCACGTTCAGGTGACCTTTTCTCATCATAATATTCATGACGAAATTATTATAATACGTAACTTGTTTACATCGTCTACGTCACGAAAATTGAAATGAGCCGCCCAATCGCAGACTGTGAATATTACCGCGGTTAAATTAGCAAGCAAAACTTGGTCTAAAAATAGAAATTACGAAATCAAAATGTGATTAATAGTGTTTTCGTCTAGGTGAAAGCTACGCATTGATTGGTCGACACAAAGTTCATCTCGACGTGACCTCAAAGGGAAAAAGTACAGATCCAGTACGACCGTTGTCTACTGGATATGTGTTTACGCAGATTGTTATAATTACGGACATTAATTGGAACGATGTCTCTCTCAGATAGTTTTAACAGCAATTTTAAATAATTTTATGTTTGAAATAGTTTTATTTGTCAGTTGCTTAACTACAGTAAATGTCCAATTAAGACGATGCGATCTCACTCATGCCTGCTTGCACTTTTAGCCTGAAATAAGAGTATATATATCTAATTGTAGTTGCGCATTATCATTCATGGTGGGAATTAGAAAGAAGTTAAAACGTAAAATCTTTAGGCCTCTCTGGTCTATCCCGAGGGCCTCCCCTCAGGGCCCCTAGGCTCCTATTTCCAGGGGCCACATTTCCCAAGGGCCCCATTTACCAAGACTCCCTTTCCTCAGGGTCCAAACCCAGACTCCCCCTATCCCCATCATCACCTCTCCCTAAGAGCCCCTGGTTTTCTACTCTCCTTAGAATCCCCTTTCCGAGGGAGAGACCTGTCTCCGAAAGCCAATCCCAAGGACAACCCAGGGAACCGGAAAATACACCTCAACTCCATTTTTATCGTAAAAAAGGAGTTGAAGAGTAAAGGTAAGCAGAACTCCCCACCAAGGGGGATAACTGTATCATTTTTTCCACCCAGGGGAGCGGGTATTCACCTCGTCAGAGTCAAATACAAAAATCGCTTTAATTCCGTAAAAACAGAGTCAAAACGTTTAGAAAAGCACATCTCCAGCAATGGGAGACTACTCTTCAAAAATTGTCCCAACAAGGGGACAGAGTTTTCAACTCTTCATTGTCCAACACAAAAATATGCTTCATTTCCGTAATAGACGGAATCGAAGCGCTTGGTGTTTGGGGAACAGTCAAAACTATTTTCCCGAGGTATCAGGGACAACTTAAGAACTGTTGCCCGAGGCCGGTAGGCCTCGGGGAACAGTTTTTAATGTTGTCCCTGATACCGAGGGATAATAGTTTTGACTGTTCCCCAAACACCCATGCAATAAGTGTTTTATTACCTAATGCAAGTACAGATATAACATGGCAATAAAGAAAGTTTCAGAAGCGGATGACATTACGTGTGCTTAGCGAGTCCCGATTCTCAGCAAAAGTTCGAGATCCCTCTCTTCAATGTCTTCAAACCGCGACATATCGTAGATATTTTCAACAGAATTTATTTTTTCTACTTTTCGTTTGGTAACTCTAAAGACGCTTGCAATGATCTCGCTCATTTAGAGTTTTTTTTTATTCGGTTACTTCCCTTGGCACTGCATTCTATGAAACAGTTCGCACGTGAGGGCAACAGTTCGCACGCGAGGGCAACAGACAAAACTGTTTCATGCGCAGTGGCGTTGCGCAGTAAAACATAACAGGTTTAATCCGGTTTCACTCAGAATAGTTGAAAAACATTTATATAGAGCATTAGGTAATAAAAATATATATTATACAGTATAAAATTTCTTTTTATATCTAAAAATATGCTGTTATAAGAAAAATTTAAATACAAATCACAAAAAGAAACGATTTTTATAATAAATTATCCTCCCATGTTTATATAATTAGCATGTACAATAGAATAATAAATGCAACCTTAAGGGGCTTCACACGTATTACGGATGTATATTTTCCTACATTTTCATGTCCAAAAAGATAAACAAGAAATACTAAAATAAGTTTTGTTAATTTCGTAGCATTTATATATTTTATAAACATAGTAGATGCTGTTCGACATTTCAATATGACCAATAAGGGGCAGAAATGTAGCAAATATTATATAGGTTTACAGTGGTTTTTTCAGGTCATTTTGGGGCCGAAATTGGGCCCCATTCCCCTCTCAAAAAAGTATACATTTTTCCCCTTCTTAGGTAAAAAATTTCCCTGTCGATGTCCTAAAACTTTTGTACTTTTTATAGCATTTTTTGCCCACTCCTCAAGCATTACAAAGAAATCACAGATGCATATATAGGTTCAATAGTTGAAATTTCACATAGGTAGACAGAAATGTTACTCTGTTACAGGATCTATGTTATCTCAAGTATTGAAAATAAAGGAATTTTTCCCCTTATTTCTTTTTGTCGCTATTCTCCCCTCAAAAAGGGCCCCGCCACCTTTCCCCTGAAAGTGAAAATAAACACTGGTTTATCTCTTCAGAACAAATAATCTAATATATGTAATAACATCATTAACATAATAGGACCCCAAATAGCTCAGATGGGTAGATGCATGGAGATTGACAAAACATAGCATTTCAAAACCGGACACTGGTGGCTCAAACCCAATACATGCCTTAAATATTCTTTTTTTATTTATTTTAATAGTATATATAATACTATACTATTAAGTTTTAGTATAGAAACATGTACGAATGTACTTAAAAATCAACATGTTTGTAAAACAATCTCTTTGGTTCATAATTTCATTTCCTTTAGAATTCGTTGAATTTCACTATAGAAATGACTTTATTTTATTCCAATCTATAAAATATAGCTTACTTAAAAGATATTAAATTTACTGAATTATTAGGCAAAATTTCACCCCTCAAAACCACTTTATTAATGATGGTTACACTTTCAGTGCGTTTGTTAGAGAATACCCCCATTTCTCTTTTTGGCAATTTTCATTTTCGATTTTTCGCACATGAGCACCGGAGTATGACTTGCTGCGTACGCCACTGCAAGGGAGTTACATGCTCTACACAAGCATTAGGTAGGGATTTATATATCAAATTTTGTTGGAAGTATGTTCTTGTTGTTTTTTTCAGAATTAATAATCAACTAGATTTTGACATAGCCTCTGTCGAAAGATTTGGTTGTGATGTTCACTGCTTTGATCCCAGGTGAGTGTATTTTTATTTAGACTATTTTGTTGGCTTTAACGCCGTAGCAACACATTGTATAGGTTATATAACGGCGTCCAGCTCACCTAACCTAGCTTTCCTGGACCCTTGTCTAAAACCAGTACTCACCTACCCTTCAACAAGGCCAGAAACTTCTCAATATACCTTATTAATGGAGGAAAATTGACATTATTGTCAAATTTTAATGAAAGGGTATAACCTGTTCGACATTAATGGAGGAAAATTGACATTATTGTCAAATTTTAATGAAAGGGTATAACCTCCCCGGCTGGGATTCAAGCCTGTACCCCCTTCAGGTCACTAGATTCGAAATTCAGGCTGGCTACTAATTGCGCTACCGGCGCGGGTTAGGTGAATCCATATAAACGTGTATTGTAATGAAAGGCGATCGGCAAGGTTCCCAGTCAAGAAACATAAAAGTTAAAGTTTAAGGGTGGTTTAAAATCTGCTTCCATATACATATTCAGCCAAAACACAAAATCACCAAACACGACGATTTTCTATAACTCTTTAAAATTTACTACGTTTCGCCTTGCGGCTTCATCAGGAAATGACGTAACGTCAAACATTACAAAAAATATATGTCATTACACGCATGCATAGCTATGACTTTGTTTTTTTAATGACACCAATATCCTGTGCACTTGCCGGAAAATAGATTAACTTGACTAACCCGATCGAGTCTCATGCGGACTAATTTGGTAATATTATTATCCGAGAAAATGAGCGCACTTAGCGTGAATACGTTTTTGTTTTTTAATATAGGCCTACTGTAGCCAACTATAAACCTATCAGCGCTTGGCAATGAGGGTCGCACGATTTACTGCACACTCCTAAAAAAACTAAACACTTTTTATTTGTTAAGGTTTTACAGCAGCGTCATGTCCACTTTTTATCTTAGAAGCATCGTGTTCCATCAGTACTATCAGTACTTTGATTACACAAAGGGACATGTGGACATAATTGTGACATATATTTTTCAGCATGAAGAATGCAACACACAGGGTATCAAAACATATCTGGTTTTATAAATTTGGAATTGGTGGAACAAATCATGTGAACAAATTTGGCTGGCAATTAAAAACATTAGATACAATACGCCAAGAACTTGGACATACCCATGTAAGTATTTTCTGTGTAGATATATGGACCGTACCAATCTAAGGGAAATAATTGATTATCTTTTTGGTCTATAAATCGGAACTTCGCTATTTTTATTTCAATATACAAATGTACGTATGTATTTCATTTTGGGTGATTTATATTATTATAGCCACGGCCTATTGATAGAAAAGACAAACAACTTCCTAATGTAGTGAGTTGGTCGTAGAGCCTATCATTTAAACAATTAACTCTCCATTTTGCAAATGTATGCTTCATTTCGCCAAAAATTCTTCATTGGGTGTTTAGTCATACCATCCCACAATGCAACTAGTAGTAAGCACAGGAACCAGAAGCATCCCAAATGTGCAATTATAGTTCAATCGAAAAATTGAGAGTATGTTATCTCCCTTCTAGTTGATTTATAAAAGAAACAAAGGGAGGTAACTAGAAAACTAAAACATCGACACTCACTTCAGTTCGGACAGTATACAGAAATTTATCCACTAAAAACTGACGTAATACCTTCAATGTTTTGCAATAAACGTCCTCAATATCCGGACCGGTCGTGATCCAGTGGTAACGACTCGGTAGTCAGATCCGCGTTGGTTTGAATCACATTCAAAAACTACTTCTACCTTTTCTTGAGCGCGAAACTTTATCCGTACTGCTAGGTACTGCTTAGGTGACATGGAAGTGGATTCAATAGTGATTAATTTAAGTTGTGAGAACTGTTCCACTGAATTCACAGTCGAGCTAAAAAATTTTATACGTAGTCATAACCAATGTTCATTTCTTTCACTGGTCACTACTTTTGTCCATTTTACAATCACTCTTCATAAAATAACAATCATATAAATAAACATTAAAAACAGTAAAAAAACACTTTTCTATTAAATTTTTCCAGAGAACAGTCGATATTTTAAAGTTTGACGCCGAAGGTGCAGAATGGTGGGCCATTCCACAAATGATTGCATCAGGTGCTCTCAACGACATCAGACAAATTGCCATGGAAACACATTTTGCTTACAAAGCAGTCAATAAAATTGGAGGATATTGGGGTGATATAGTACCAGCAAAACAGCTTGCGGCTCTGAGGCAACTCTATGAATTCGGGTATAGAATAGTTATGAGGGAGAGAAACATGTATTCACTGGGCAAATGGCAAGGACTGGAAAGACCGGAGACAAATGTGTACGAGTTGACATTAATTAAACCGCCGTACATACAATCAGCGAACAACAATTCTGCGGCGAAAGATTTGCGGATGAAAATAGTAGTTCCAAAATAACGTATTGAAAGGTAAAATTGATTCAGAAGATATTAAATACGACGCAATTATTTATTATTGTGATTTTTATGCTCAAACAAAAATTATCTGTACCGCTTGAAATTAATTAAATTCTAACTCAATTCGGAACTCCTCGGCTATCATTCTTTCAATGGAGGGTTGGGGTGTTCCGAATGGTCCAAACTCCAACCGGAACAACCTCGGCGATCCTCTACGAAGATATAGGTTAATCTGCGGGGAAGATCGCCGCGATAATTATGCATGGTCTTAACTCCTCTCAGTGGTTACTTCCCTTGCTTGAAAAATAAAAGGCGAAAACCCAATCGTGTTTATTCTGCACTTTCCGTTACATGCCAATGATGACTATTCGGCAATCTCCGTGGACTGAAAACATACACAAACACGATCAATGTCAGAGTGGAACAAAGCGTGACGTAACCACTGATTGAAGTTTGGAATTGATCCTATGAGTTTTGACTTGTAAAAAATAGGGTCAATGGTTAATGTAATGTTTATGTTCTCTTATACTGTTTATTCTGATGTTCTTTTTATGTCATTAAGAGTATTGTGGTTTTAGTTGTAGTCACTGACACAGTTGATTGTCTCAAAATGCACCATGCTTCTGTCTCGCGATACAATATTATTATAAAGATGAATAGCAACAACGGTGATAGCATTCTCGTACCTAGAGTCTGTCAAAGTTAGATCAAGAATCTTGATAACCTTTGGGTTCTAGAATCAGGTGATTGAAGAGACAGATTTCTTGTTTGACGTCATCCTTGCTCCTAGATGGCGCTTTATGGCGCTTTGCAAAATACCTTTCATCTTTATATACAATGTAATTCTTATTCCGTCCATTTTTGGAAAACATAAAAACAATTACTATGTATAAACATAAATCGTCGCCTCAATCTAACAATGTCCTATCTCCATTTTTGAAAAAAAATGAGATAAACATACCTAGTGACTTGTATGACCTTGTTCTATCTTCTAAAAAAGGTTTCGAGACTTTATCATGTCAAACAGCCCAATTCGCCAATCGTACATTATCCTATCTCCACGCATTTTCTCTGCTCACAGCGTAAACATTGCTCTATGTCCAGGACATAGATCAATGTTTGGGCTGAAAATACCGTTATCCGATCAAAATGAAGTCTTCGTCACTCGTTTTATGTCCTAATTGACTCTAACAATGCTCTAAGTCCATAGAAGCTTGTTCGAAAATTGCTCTCCTTTCGTCCAGTCGGTACACAACATGATTATCGTGTTTTTCCTCTCCAGCGACATCATATTTTCGGTGTATACCAAAATAAATATGTATGCAGCAACATAGGCAGTGTTACAAACTCAAAATTATAGAAAATGTGCTCAAATACCATTATAATGTCTTCTTGGAGATAGCGCAATGTTAGAACGAGATGCATCAACCAAAATAAGCGAATTTTGATCTATCTCCAAACACATTTTTGCAATTTTCAGCATTATTATTCATAATATTTCAATCATATTCTTCAAATCTGTGTTGAATAACTTTGTAAATGTGCCTACCAAGTCTCATGTCTATACAGACTGAAACAACGAAGATATAACCTTTTGAACTTTTGAAGTCGATTTCCCAAAAATAAAAATTTGGTAGTTAGAGCATTGTTAGATTGAGGCGACGAAATGTTCTTTATATAATCAAATATATGTTTGAGTTGAAGTATGTACATTGATGAGTTAATATATAAATGTATGTTTGGGTTTATGTATATTTGGGTTTATGTATGTTTGGGTTTATGTATGTTTGGGTTTATGTATGTTTGGGTTTATGTATGTTTGGGTTTATGTATGTTTGGGTTTATGTATGTTTGGGTTTATGTATGTTTGGGTTTATGTATGTTTGGGTTTATGTATGTTTGGGTTTATGTATGAATTTATGTTTGGGTTTACGTATTAAACTTAAACTTAAACTTTTTCATTTGATTAAACGCCTATTTCTATGTTACATATTCAATGGCGTTGTACAAAAATGTTATAAAGAAAATAATAATAAATACATGTAAGTAAAAACCCTCCACCATAAAAGCATATGTATATACAATAACACAAATAAATAAAAAGCCTTTATAATTCATATTTTTTGGACATACATCCTTCACAGTTCATGATTCCACCTAAGTTTACATTTTTTATCACTAATTTCTTATTTATTTCTATTTATTTTACATTGAAAATTGGTGTCCTGAACAGTATAACATAATGCTACTGTTAACCGGACATGTCCTGAACAGTGTAACATAATGCCACTGTTAACCAGACAATTCCCCAAAGGTGTCGAAACATCACCTTTAAAGGGCCCTTAATACATCCCCAAAGGTGTCGAAACATCACCTTTAAAGGGACAATTTATTTAGGTTGTCATTGCAGTCATATGAAACAAGGTATTAAATGACCGAGAGCGAGGCAATCCTCGTATTACTGATGTTTGGGATAATGTATTGGTATTATGTATAAATTAATGTATGTTTGGGTGTATGTATGAATGTATGTTTGTGTTTATGTATGAATGTATGTATAAGTGAGTTTATGTAGGTCTTCTTACTAATAAATACATTGTATACGTTTGATAAATGTTTTGGTATTGATATTGATTTTTATGTTAAAACTTTACAATTGTCTATGTCCTGTTGAAACCGTGACATCAACAAACTATTGATTTTATTGAAAGGACATCTTTATTTATATATCAAATGTTTATAGAACGATAAATGTATTAATATTAAATTATTAAAACATGCCCTTATTTTTGTCTTGTTTTTTTGTGTTTGCAAAGTGCTCTGTCAAGCTTATTTGTCAATGAGTTGACGCGTATCTTCTATTCGGAAGCGTTTTTCCATAGATATATTGCAGGCAAAAGAAGCATTTGGAACTCCTCGGCGATTTTCTAGGCAAATTTATCAACGTAGAAGATATCTGATGTGTTCCGAATGAAAAAAGATATAGTAGTGATACAACAAGTTATAAGGTCCGGCGAATAACTCATTGACAAATAGTGCAACATTTTTTACACAGACTGGCTAGGTCAATATTAAGAAATTATATGACCGCTTTTCTGCTAACTAGCAAGTAGATATAACAAACTTCAAGAGGCAGTCCCCACTGCAAATGACCAAATTACATGTATTTCTAAATATTTTGAAATCTCATGCTATACGATAATGATAATTCATTTGTGATTCAGTCACTCTTTTTTAAAGATATTTTCTGTAACCGCTAAGTGAAATAAGTATTAATCTAAAACTAATATTAGCAAATATTGGACACAATTAATAATATTTGTTTTCATTCTTCACGAATCTATTGGCCATTTAGTACTTACATGTTACCTGGAGAAGCGATAGAATAAAAACAAGATTTAAAGCTGCTTTTTCACAGATTTCAACCTATATAAGAGTGTTGTCTTTTTTGTGTTATCCATAGTATATAAACACATTTAACAAGGTTGTACTCTCCATTTATTTAAATAATAATGAATATGTTTTAGAAAGTATTGTAAAAAAATTAATGAGTGCAAATTATTAACAATCTTGTGATATTTATTTTTTATATTTTATCCTACTAAATTGTTTAAATTCTTAAATTGAAATGTTATAAATTGTTTTATGTCTAACTGATGTATTTTACATTTTGTACCATATTGACTGTGATTTGTGCTGAATAAATAATAATAAAAAAATATATCAAACTTCTCTTAAACTTTTAAAATAGTATAGAAACAATTTGGAAGTCTTGAAGTAGTGTTCTGATAGTGACAATTTTAGAGCAAATTGACATACATGTACAACTGCAACAGATTGTGATTATGTGTAGAAACAGCTGTGGTGTAGTGGTAAAACGCGCGCTAAAGGATCGACAGGTCCCGAGTTAGATTCCTACTAGGGGCACTGCTAATTTCCTTAAGCAAGAATTTAACCTACAGTTGTTCCACTCCACCCAGGTGTAAATGAGTACTGTGAAAAATCGCCCGCTTGAGGGTGATTTCAATGATCAGGAGTTATTGTACAAGATTGTAAAGTCGGTTGAACATGTACATGTAAAAAGCGCGCTTTAACTTTTAAAAACAATCCTCGTTAGTAATGGTTTACTGAATAGATAATTTTGGAGCTTTTAAGTAATGACTTTTATTTATAATTCTCACCATCTAAACATATTGGCCAACTCATTTTTTCGCGCAATTATTAACTTTAATATGGAATGGAATCCACATGACTTCATCCGGGCATTTTACCGTATATGGAAAGTTGGTCACTCGTCTTAGGTACGGGTTTTCGCTTTGTTTTTTAACTTAGCATTGGGCATGTTAACCAATTTCTTTCTTTCTTTTTTAAACGTCGTATTCTACACATACATGTATATAGGTCATATGTACGATGGTCAGCTTTTCCTACTATAGGTTTCCTGGACACTTTTCTATCACCAGTACTAACTTACCCTACCACGAGGCTGACAACTCATGTATAGGGTATAACTTGCCGCGACCGGGTTTCGAACTCGCGATCTTCGGATCGAAGTCAGACATGCTAACCACTACGCCACGGCCGCAGCTCATGTTTATCAAAGAATACACGCATATAGACCCTGCGTACGAGATCTGTTTTATATCTATACTCGGTTTAACGCCGTGTCAACATATCTTGGTTATTTTACGGAATCCAGCGTACCTAACCTAACTTTCCTGGACCCTTGTAAATAACCAGCACTCGATCACTTACCCTTCCACAAAGCCAGAAACTTCTCTATATACCTTTTTAATGGAGGAAAATTGACATTATTGTCCAATTTTCATGCTAGGGTATAACTTCCTCGGGTTGGTTTTGAACCCGTAACCTCTTCGGGGGCACTAAATTAGTTTTCCTTGAAAATTCAGTCATTTTGACGTAATTTGGGAAACAAATATTTCGAATCAAATGAAAATGTCAGGATGTCCGGATGAGGTCACGTGGGTAACCTACCATGTTAAAGATATCAAATAAAAATGTCATCTCATAACAAATATACGTGCAAGTAGCTTTAATAGTGACGTATATAGAGGTTATAAAAATATTATAGACATTTTTACTTCAGATAATTATTTTTATAATATTAATCTTTAGATTAACAACTTGTCGGGATATAGAGATAAATATTTTGTATCAATTAAAATTCTATTTGTAAAACCATTGAATATGGCATAACAATGTATTTTCTATTAGTATTGAAATGTCCAAACACCGTAAGTTATAAGAATGAAATGTTAAGTTATAAGAATTGAGGTGTAAAGCGAGAAGAATTTACTTATTAATTTTTATTGTTTTGTTTAGCAACAAATAACAAAAAATGCTGTAGTTGTTTTCGTTTCTATGACACTTAACGCATTCTCGTACCCAGAGTCTAGTAGGATTCTCGATACTTGATAATTTCGGGGTACGAGGACTTGGTCCTCACATATTCAAGATAGGCAAACGGTCGTGTGGAAGATTTACTGTGAAATTATTTAAATCTTCAATGACTCATTGCGATCTGAAAAACTAAATACAATACGCTCAGCAGTACAATATTTAAAAGTATGTTTTTATTTGTAAGATAAACAAATCGTATTTACTCGTACAATACAGGTTTAACAATGCTTTGATGTGAAACATTAAAACTTCTTGGTGACCATAAATAAAATATATATCAGCATTGTAAAATATTGTCATTGTAAAACGTGATTACATAAATAAACTGTGCTCACATATTATTCGATTTATATCTTTAGTTTAATTTCGATTGTTAAAGTGAGTTTTTTATACAGTGCCCCCCTAAAGTTATTAGATATAATCCTGATTCAAGGATGAACCAAATCACATTTACCTACGAAATAAAAAAAACCCTAAGAGTCAACTTAGCAAGTTCCAAAATCAGCATTAAGAAGGGACTTTAGTCAGTAATTTCCTCTTGTATACTCTTCAAATAGGTAGGTCCAATTAGTAGAGGTGCGCAGTATTACCGGTAAACCGGTAACCGTGGTTTTTTATCTATAGGTACAATACCGCGGTATATTTGGAAATACCGGTATTGAATAACTTAACTTGCTTTCTGGTAAGCTAGCAGAACCCGTGAACGAGTAGTACCCGTGATTTTGGGTTGTACACGTTATATGTATCAGCAGGGGTGGCTAAATTTTCAATACATTTTCGAAAAAAACTTTAAAAAATACGGATAATTAAGTTGCAATAGTAATTTCCCTTAAATAAGGACTTAGTGTCTTCATAAGTTAGTGATTGAACTTGTATTTTTATTTAATAGCTGCACATAGTTAAGGCTTACACTGTGGTATACCGTGGTACAAATTTCCTGGCGGTACCAAGCTCTACCAATTAGTTGGTTTACTTGAATTTTACCCTTACTTTTCAATGTCAATTTGCCAAAATTATTCTTTAATAACTTTTTTGTAAATCATTTAATTAGTTAGAAATTCAAGCTAAGTATTTTTGAAGGTTAAGAACTATCTAAATTTGATCACTTCTGTTAATATCTTCATAAACAATAAAGATATTAGATGAAATATTTTGTTCTCCTTACATAGAAACTAAATGATAAAATCCGAGGATAAGGACCTACTTACCAATTGGATTGCTTCAGATTTTATCAGGGAAAGATAACTGACTAAAGTCCCTTATTAGTTTATCAATATGTGTTATTCAACCTAGACTATTGTTAAACGTTAACTGTCAATGGAGTATACATTAACCCCACTGATTACGATACTCAATACAGTATTTCTGTACTCAAATCGAGGTAAATGAATTCGCGAATGTCAGTTGAATTTTTTTATCAATAACTCACATGCACCGGCAACCGGCACGGTCCCTAATCAATAACACTTTATATCATATACATGTTTATATATATATATATATATATATGGTATTTTTGATTCGGGACCGTGCCGGTCGCCTGTGCTCACATGCATAAGTCTTTCATACAGTAAAATTACTATATGCAGAATGCATAATCGGTTTTTCTCAAAACTTTCATTTGTCAACGGACTTTTGGAGGGCACTTTATATTGAACATATTATAGTATATAAAAGTGAAATTATTACTTGTAAAATTATCGTTTAGACGATAAGAAAATTTAAAATTGCTGGTGAACTCTTCTATCGAACTCATGTGCGCTGTGCATGCGAGCAGACCTTTCGTCATTGTGCTCACAGACTAGTAGGCCTATACATTGTCTCTGTATAGAATGAGTCTTTCGTAGAATGGAATAACAGCGATAGAATTCCGATAAATTGAGTTTTATGGCGAAATGGCGGATTAACTAATCGTAAAAACAACATTTACTGATGCGTATGTTATTATGTACATATTTTGTCACTTTAATTATGATTTACTTATGGGTTTATGTTCAGGGTTGTTGAACTTGATTGATTAATGGTTTACCAGCGGAATAATCAAATGTTAGTATTTCATTATTTGATGGAATAAGAAGCGATCACGTGACTGAATCACATATTTTAAACCAAGCAGATTAGATCTGGATTCCAACATCTTCGGACAACAAGAGTTACTATGAACTGTGTCTGGCTATTTCATTAAAAGACGATATTCTATCATGTACAGTAATCTAATATTAGCAGTTATCATCAGTATGTTCTTTATTTATTCCTAAAAGAGGAGGGTTTTACACAATAATCATCAGACTGTGTTGAGAGTTTTGTGCATAATGCATACATTAAGGATGTGTTTTTGTGAATAAATTTTGTATAAAGTTTTGAATAAAAAAAACCCCAGAAATATATCTTTGTTTGTGACATAAAAGACAACGACAATTTCATACTATTTCTTTATGTTAGTGCAAGTGAGTTTCAAAATTGATTGGAATCAATTTACGGTAAATTACAGGAAAAATGCGTCCAACGTCGGTACCATCAGACGAGTTTAGGACTTCAAGCCCTGGTTACAGAAGCACAACTCCTCGTAAGACGTCAATGACGTCAGAACACGAGCGCCACCTAGCGAGAAAGGATGATGACACGTTGGAAGGCAAAGTAAACAGATTTCATACAACGGAGCGAATTCTAAACCGACTGAAAGAACGCCGTCGGACGGAAGCCGAGATTATTGTAAATGAAAAACCGGCAGGACTTTTGGCAATGGAACTTCCGACGAAGAAAGTAAGCCATATTGAATTGGAAAACGTTGTAGCTAGAGTTTGTCGGCCGACGGCGTCGTATAATGCGCGGATATCGTCGGCCCGTCGGATAAACGCTAAAGATATATATGTGCCACCGCGACATACAGTGAGAATTGAGTATTACAATCTAGGGAGGGAAAGGTTCAATGGTAATAAAGCGATTAGCAACAAGGCATTAAAGTCGTTAGTTACCAGACTGTCTCAGTATGATCATGAACGACGTCCACCAGAATCCAAACGATCTAAGACAGCTGACCCTCGGATAAGATTTGGTCCTGTGATTAGTTACCGGTGGTTAGGTATGAAAAACTGTTAATTATTGGATAATTAATATACATTGTTGAAACATCTATATAAAATGAATGATTGGTGACATTTGGCATGGCATTCGTGAGGTAAAACTTTTCATAAATTAAACTTACAGCAAGGAGTTGAACAGATGGATACAATACAACTAAGTTCTTAATTCAATGCTTGTATCAAATGATGACTTCAGTAGTTTGGGAATGGTTTGGTTGTTTTCGGTAATTCACTAGTCTGTATTAATGCAAAGTGCAGACCACACTAAGAATATATACATGTTCGAGGGGTGATCCAGAAATTAGTGAACACCTTGCATAAAACAAAAAGTGATGAAGCAAATCACATGAACTTCTAGTGTCTTATTTAGTGAGCATCTGTCGACCAAATCACAAAATATTGTAAAGATTGGGCCAGAATTAATGATTCTGTGTTATGTTATGTATATAGACGTGACGAAACGCGAAGCAGCCCACGTCACTAACGACGGTCAAAAAATGATGTCAAAATAAGTAAACTACATTACCTTTGTCAAATAATACTTTTGAAAACGTAATATTTCGTTGTTTTATAGAAGGGTGGATGTTCTTCGAATGTATTGTATTATATATATTAA
The DNA here is from genome assembly GCA_025267735.1 of Mactra quadrangularis. Taxonomy (NCBI): domain Eukaryota; kingdom Metazoa; phylum Mollusca; class Bivalvia; order Venerida; family Mactridae; genus Mactra; species Mactra quadrangularis. Next base: position 6,607,315 of record CM046311.1, on the reverse strand, counting down.
ATTGTACAAATGTTACTATTTATTAATCTGTTTTTATGCAACACTTGGTGTATATATGGATACAGCCATAGTATACATTGTGCTATTAAGTTGGCTTGAAATTCGTTTAAGTACTATTCATTTATAATGTACCTTATTAGTATAATTTCTTAATCTGGAGCAAGATCAGTTTCGTTGGGGAGTAACTGGTCTAACTTAAAAGTGCACAAGTTTTCTTCAAACGAATATAGTTATTCATTGTAGTGTCGTACCGATGATCGGAAATAATCGATTACTAGTAACGACTAGTTGGAAGCTTCCGATTCTTATAATCGATTAAACTTCATCATAATCGATCATCGGTTAGAAAAGAGGATAGGCCATTCAAGGACAATAACATATTTTCATGTATCTGAACTGTTATTAAAAATGTTTTAAATACATGTCATTTGTGTCTGACTTGTATTAGACACTGATATATCTAGTTCAAGTTCCAAAAATACAACTACTATACTGGTCAAGGGAACTAGACAATCGATTTATTTTTATCGGTTTCTTTGATTTTTAATTTTTATTAGGTTTTTGACACATTTGACTAAAGAAAAAATATTTCCTAATCCATAGTACATGAATTTTATAAGGATTCACAGTGAAACATGTGTGCAAAAACAAACTTATCAGGAACCGATTATAATCGGAAGAATCGCATCGACAACAGAAACCGATTCCAACTGATGATCGATTACGATTTTCAGCCGATGTCCCACCACTAATTCATTGCATACATCTTGCTTTATGAACATACTAGATCCCATGCTGCACGTACAGTGTTTTTTGAGTATGTATTATGTAAGGTCTTACGCAGTGTACTAGTTGCTTCAAACCGTTTGCCTATATGTAGAAGCAGGGTCCAATGGTAGAACACACACTTACGGATCGAGAGGTTCTGGGTTTGAGCAAGAAATTAACTTGCAGTTGCTCCACTCCACCTAGGTGTAAATGAGTACTGTGAAGGATCGCCTGTCTGAAGGTGATTTCAATGACCAGGAGTTTTCGTACAAAATTGATAAGTTGGCTGAGTATGTATATGTATATAGAAGCAGACTTAAACTGTACTTTAACATTTAAGAGCAATGTACATATTAATAATGCCGACCTTGAACTTCTTTCAACAGTGAGTTCTTTGCCTTTGATTTTTCAGCGTCAACTTGCACTGATAAAATGTTTGCTTATGCATGCTACAAACAGTTAGTAAATCTTGATAAGTGTTTAATACTACATGACAGATTTAAATGTGCTAAAATCTACTTGAAATGCCATTTAAATAATTTATTACCAGCAATACTTGAAATAGTATTTTGCCTTAAGTATAATGTACTTGATCGTAACTCATCGGCTATTTTCGTAATATTTCGTAGTTTTAGAGGGGTGAAAGGTCAAACTTTTTAAATACTGAATTTCCAAATGTTTACAGTTCAAGCAGCTTTTACATCCTTTTCTGAGATCCAGCTCTGTGTCGGTTCGAATCCCATCAAAAATCTATCCTGTTGTTTCCTTGAGCAAGAAACTTTATCCTACTAGCTCAGGGGACCAGGAAACGAACTCAAAACCTTATAATCAAAGTTGTAAGAACTTGTTTCACATCGAACTAAAGTAAATTAGTATAAAAACACAAAAAGGCTATATTACTGCTGATAGATCATCTAAACTAGCTTTCCAGGACCTATGTCTAAAACTAGTACTCTATCTTTGCACAAGGCTGTCAATGTCTCCACATACATGCATTAATGTAAGACCATTGATTTTAAGTAAGTATTTTCACAGTATATCATACAACACTGGGGTGGGGAATCTGTATGCCCAATCTCCGTAAACAGATGTCCGGTAGAACATTGTCATACAGGATCTTTACTGTCTCCGTGGAAGGTCATGTCGAGATGAACTTTGAGTTGACCAATCAATGCGTAGCTTTCATCTAGACGAAAACACTATTATTCACATTTTGATTTCGTAATTTCTATTTTTAGACCACATGTCAATATTCCCGTCCTACATGTTTGTGAACAAGTAATATTTGATAGCTAAAATATACCACATTGTACATGTAACATAGCAAAACTTAATAATGTAATGTCTCAATGCTTTATTGAACTATATCAGCATCAATAATTTATCAGCAGGGGAAGTGCATTTTGATCCCAGACAAGATGATTTTTAGATTTCACTTGTCCGTGGACAAGTGGAAAAACTTGGAATTCCATATCCCTGCAACATGCAACAAAATTGATATTTGTTCAGGGTCTTAAACAATACGAAGAAAGTTTTCAGTTTTTAAGATTTTTTATTATCCATAAATAAAAAATATGAGCATTTAAAAGTTGGGTGAAATAAAAGTAAAAAACAAAATGACAAAAACAGTGAAAATATAATTAAAATGTCTATAAAATAAAGTAATAAATATAGTACAAAAATGCATAAACATAATCCATAAATATTTGAATAATAAAAAATATTCATAAAATGTACTTTAACATCACAGTCTAAGGGAGACAACCACTGTAGAAAGACATGAACAAATACGTCTTCACATTCAAAGGGAGGTAATTACTGGACAAAGAAAGTAAAGTAAGTCACTACAGTCAAAGGGAGATAATCACTGGACAAAAAGGTCAGAAAAAGTAGATCACCACAGTCTAAGGGAGATAATCACTGGACAAAAAGATCAGAAAAAGTAGATCACCACAGTCTAAGGGAGATAATCACTGGACAAAGAAGGATAGGAAAACAGTAAATCACATGTTGAGGTAATAATCAAGTCATTTAAATTTATCATTTAATATAACTTATGGAGTAAAATATTTGTGTTAAATTTTGTAGAATTTAAGACATAGAAAATGTCATCACTAGACTAATTATATCTCTAGCAAGAGGCATCCAGCAATTAATATAAATATATACATGTTACTATATTATGTCATACGTGCAATAAACTTTTGCAGCATGTTCATGTGTTAAAACAAGTCACTTAATTATAATAAATTAACTGGATATGTTGGTTCACAAACATGTTTTAAATTGATGTTAATGTCTATTTTACATTAGATTTGATAGTTAAGTACCTAGCAATAAAACCTAATCAAAGTTTTAACTTAAAAGGTAATGCTTCAGGGTTATGTAAATAACAGTTATTTAAAACCAGATTTACCACAAAACTAAAATTTAAGTTATTCAAACATGAAAACACCCGGGGGTAACTATACACATGTACAACATGTGAAAACAGTCAAGTATAAGTTTACTCATTCATAAATTTCAGTTAGTTGATAGTAAAATATGAAATGGGAAAACAGTAAAGAAGGGAATTCTTGAAAAAATGATAAAAAAACAACATAAAAGGGAAATAACTCAAAAGAACACAATAAAATGACCAAAGATTTAACAAAAAGACATTGGTTGACATGTATTCTTATATACAAGGTTATAGACGTTATGAAGAGGTCATGGATGGAAATTCTATGAAAATGTTTTTATAATATATAATTGACAATGGAATATAATTCGTATATAAAAAAATTAGCAGTATCACAATATAACATATATCACAATAAAAGTTAGCAAAAATTAATAGTTAAAATGGACGGGTTAAAAATTTGATACATTGTTATATATACACCATATGATGTAAGGGTGGGTTGGGTAAACCACAGCAGGGGGTAGTCAGGACGCCATTTTAAGCATATTGATGGGTCAGTACAAGTCACAAGAGCAGTCTAAATCTTTGGACTGGTTTTGTGCTGAGTCAGCAATATGAACTTTTGTAAAACATTCAAAATGAGACAAGCAATTGCAATGTTGATGTCAAAATTTGCCTCCCATTATGTATTGATATAGAGGAACATTCCCCTAACTTTTAGACTGTTTAAACAGGCAATTTTACAGTAGACATGTTTATTAATACTGATAAGTTAAAGCCATGATATACATAAAACACATCCTCTATGTAAAATCAAATCTTTATCAATATATTAATATTCTGTAAAACTATAAACAATTATTTCACATGTTGTTACTTTATATAAATGTAACCTGTGTTTACACAATAAAGAATATGTTTTGTTCTGTTATAAGTAAATTGACAATGGACATAAATATATTTCTTAAATTATGATATTAAAACTAACATTGAATATATAATTATATCTTACAATAAGTAGTTGGGTAAAAAAACTTCACGGTACTGTAAATCAAACATAAACTAAACAAGGCACAGTTAAAGTAGATGAAAATATGAATAAAAAAATATTTTCACTAATGCAAAAGAATTTGAAAAATACTGATATGTTTAAACAAAATGTAGACAACAAAAATACAAAATAAATTTTAAACAACTAATATACATTCACAGAGCACATAATGTGTTTTTATGCGTACAAATATGATATACAATGCTTATCATGTAATGCTTAAATAAAAGTAACAAAAACTAGAAGAATTTGACAAACAAATTCCAAGACAATCATTCAACAAATACTCTGTTCTTTCGTTCAATACTGGTATGCCTTAAGTGTGATGTTTTGCTAAATACACCATGCGGTTAACATGCATTACACGTACATGTGTTTATACAACTAGAAAAAAATTATTCGTTCAATAATGACAATTTTAGCTAAAATTGACAAGATCTAAACTGTTCAGCACTAAATGATTGTAAAACATTTAAAAACATTAAAATTCATTTGTATTGTGTATAAAGTTTAACCTTGATCTGAACTTTATGCAAGAATATTCATTACATAGAATACGAATGTAGTATAAATGCTCCATACCAATATCAGAGTATACACATTATGAAAAGTTACTTGCTGTAGTGTAGAATAGACATGCTACTGATTTTCGTCGGGATATGTGTAGATAACTATTAGATGCAAATATGAAAGGTCAGATCAGTGTTAAACTTTAAACACTTTAGCAAAATTTAACAAACAGAAGAAATCCTTAACTTTACCATATCAGTAACTCAGCTACTATTTCAATGGGAATAGTGCAAAACTAGTCTAACCTCATGTAAATTATAAGGAATCGATGACTTGTTTTGCACTAACTAATTGATAAATTTCAATGCCACAAGGCTTTTCACTCTTACAACAATAAGTTTTCAAAATATTTATTAAAAAAAGAGAAGGTATTTTCATACAAAGAAATATTCAGGAAAAACATAAGACAGAATGAATTATTATTCAAATCAAATGCACAATCAAATGCACACCTTACACACTTTGAACAAATGAAAATAACATACAGAAAAAATCAAAATAAAATATGGATGTCAGGACATACATAGAATGGAATAAAACAACACAAACAAGGAACAGTCACTCAAGTATCTCTCATTTATAAGGCACTTTGATTATGTTTTAAAGCTTTGTTTTAATGCAGAATTAGAATGCAGCATGTTTACAGACAAAAGTCTTATCTTATATACATAAGGTTATATACTAAATATTTCTTGACCTAAGACAAAGGTCAAAGGGTTAATTACTAAGTATGTTTTGACCTAAAACTAAGGTCAAAGGGCAAAAGGTTGACAACTAAATATTTTTTCACCTCAGACCAAGGTCAAAGTTCAAAAAGTTAAATAATAAATATTTCTTGACCCCAAACCAAATTTAAAGGACAAAAGGCCATATATTTACAAAGCATTTATAACCTCAAGCCATAAATAGATACTAATTAGTTTAGTTGAAAAGTTAGTATTAATGTTAATTTTATCTTTTTTAATGTCTAGAGTAGACGTAACCAAATCACTTTTAAACAATTTATAATCAAGTATCACAGCATATCATAGAATATTTTAAGCATACAAAATCACTAAGACAACAAAATAAAACAATTAAACTCTCTAATACCTGAATTTGGTAGGCTAACAAATACATAAGCTACATTTTTGGTACAAATGATATATTTGAGATTTTTTAAAAATATTTAATTCTTATTATTAAAGTCATTTTAATACATAACACATAATTTGAACTCAACACAAAGGACATTCTCATCCCCTAAGTGCAAATACAGTGCCTTCCAAAAGTTCTTGGACAATTTAAATTTTGAGAAAAACTGATCATGATTATTGTATACCCCAAGTAATTCTACCATATCTATACATTATTCAAAGTCTACGAATTAAAATATGAATGTGGTTGCCTGAACAGGTAGGTACCTGCGATTTAGCATCAAGCATTATCTCTTTTTTGTAGAATTTTGGCTGCCCAAACAAAATGCTAGGTTGCCTGAACTAGAACATAGTTGTCCCAGTCAACCAGACACGCACTAATTTCATAAACTGCATTTATGTAAAATAGCCTGAATTTTATGTAGATAATTTATGCTTAATTTGTAATTTGCTCATATAACTCTTCGTCTTTTTCATGAATAAATGTAAATTGGGGCGCGTTGCCTAAGCATTTCACTAGGTATCGCTTTGTAGCAAAATCATAGGAAATGACTTGCTACAAGATATCGCTTCATTTCGCTATGTAGCGAAAAAAATCTTCGCTACCCTAGAGCGCTTTAACAAATCAATAAATATTTGTAATTGTTTATTTAAACATATGCTTTTGCAATGATTTTATACTTTTTAAAGATTTATTTAATTTGAAATCACCCCGAAAACATGCATTTGCAATGAGCGCAAAAATATTTATTGGCACAGGTTGCCATCTTGGTTTGTGACGTAAATAGCAAGCCGTTTCCTAAAAAGAAGCGCTACAAGAAAGTGCTTTTTCATAGCGATACGTAGCAAAATAGTTAGACAATGCGCCCTTGGTTCTTCCTAAAAACATGATATTGTTCAAAGACTTTTGGAGAACACTGTAGGTACCATAATATTTTGACAAAAACGTGAGTTTGTACCTTTTTTCAAGAGAACAAAAATGTTTTTTAATCACTCATATCGCGGGCTTGCATGAAGCACAAAAAGGTTGCAACTCAATCTTTCTTAAAATTGAGTTACACTGTTTTTGTGCTAAGCCCATGACATATAAATATACACCATGGACAGTCAATATCAAAATTAAATCAAATCTGGCTAATAGAAATGATTTGGAACTCAAGCAAAATGGATTTTTCTAGCTAAAAAACTTTGTTTTTACCGGATATACTTGTGTGGAACAAAAAGTTGAAACTTAAGCCTGTGAACACAGAACAATAGGATTTAATCAGTGTTTGAAACTTTTTAGCAATAATATATTAAAAATAACGTTGTTCTGCACAAATGCATCTGTTACAATCAAACATTATTCAGCCAGAAAACCCATAAGCTTGAGTTCCAAATATGAACTATATCAACTTGACTACAACAATCAAAACATTCATTCAAAACTAACTGATAATACACATATAAAGTACATAGCGGTCAAGTTGAAATGTTGCCAGACTATACGCACACTATAGAAAAGAAAATCACTAGTAAAAGGCAAGATCAATGTGTCAACAAATTGCAGGATAGAATAATAAACAGTTTGAAGTATAAACCTATGTGCCTATGAACTCATACATCTATGTATTTTTCAAGATGTTATTATTCTGAAGCAGAATAGAGGTCTCCTCCATGCCCTTTTCATAAGTTAATAGTAATAAATATTTAAAGGTATTACTAAAACAAATAAAATCATCCAATTAATTTATACCCAAATGACTAAATCAATATTCATGTTAAGACAATAATGTCACAAAATATTGTTTGTTTGCAAAAGATATAAAAAAATAAAATAAAAGGCAAATGAAAAAATGGCAAAGTTCTGAGTCAGAAACTATATCTATACCCACAGGTGGCCGGCACGGTCCAAATTAAAAACACTATATATGCATATGACTAGAGGTATACTACTCAAAAAAGGTTATTTGCACTTTTTGTACCAATTAAACCAAATCTGTGTTGATCATGGTGTTTCAAATTGACCTACAACCTTATTACCTGGCATATGCAGAAGATGTTGGTGTAATTCGAACAAGCAAAGCCTTAGCTACATGTGCATGAATAAATCTGCGAAATAAGATTCTTTGAAAGGGAGAAACTGGCCTCTAATTGAACCTTGTTAAACAACTACCATTTTTGAGTATTATGTGTTATATAGAATGCTATTGATTGGGAACCGTGCAGGCTGCCGGTGTTTATTGATCATGTTACATGAAAGAAATGTTGGTGTCAGTATAACAAACACAGTCTAGGCTGTGTGTGCATGCATTAACTTTGAAATATAATTAATTAAAATTATGAAACAGGCTACATTTAAAAGGTAAAAAATATTTTTGGGCTTGTTTGCCTTATATAAATATAATGTTTTTGACTCGGAACTGCTGCGGTCACCTATGCAAAATAGCTTAATGAGAATCAACTGGATATAATATTAAATATGAACAAGTAGAACCTTTCTTAAGCCATAAACACCTTGACTATAGAATCATATGAGCAAAATTCAGATTTTTTTTAAAGAATTATGAAAAAACCAACCCAACAGGGGGATCCAGCAGGAATTTAAGTTTCAAACATGGTCAAAAGTTTGGTCAAATAAGAATTATGTAGAAATTGCAAAAATTGCCTTCAATTTTGGTGAACCTGCCTATTGTTAAATTCTATACAACTGTCAGTGACACATACATTTACCCCACCAATTTAAATACTTCAGTACTGACTATAAATAAAAATAGATTTCTGTATCTATGTACATGGATTATTGAAGAAGTATTGAGTATTTAAATCAGTGGGGTTAATGCATGTGCCACTGACAGTTAATTTTAACAATATTTAGAGTCCAAATGTTAATGAAAACAAGACGGTACACAAGAGGACTCATTTTCAAAGAAAGACTTCCCTATGAAAGAATTTGGACTCTCCCAGATAAATGCCTGGATCCCCCCTCAGCATACAACATTAGTTTCTAGGAAAGGTTATCATCGAACATTTTGTAATGCACCAAGATCAGTGGAACTATTGAGGCCCCAAGATTGTTGTAGGTACATGGAATCTGGTTCCTTATTTCTCTGATGTGAATTCAATGCAGAACCTCCCAGTTTATGAACTTTTCCTGTAGAAGTAGCTTTCTTCATTGCTCTGTAATTAAATGGAGTACAAAGATTGAATATAAATACAGCTCATACAGGCACAGTTTATAGACAGTGACAAGTAAATATCAAAATGGCTCTATAGGTTTGTGGTAAGTACTATGCACTAGTCAATATAACTTTTGTAATAATAAGGCTTGTTGCTTCAAAAAATTAATTACTTATGAAGTGGTTTACAAGTTTATCATAATAATATTATGGTCTGCAGCATATAACTTGTAAATGGTTGAAATTACGCTGCTTACAAAATGCCATATTAAAAAAAAAAAAACCATTTCCAGATTGAGGCTTAACTCAGAATGAGGCTTGAATCAGAATGAGACTGAGATCAGAATGAGGCAATATTCAGATTGAGGCTTAACTCAGAATGAGGCTAAGCTCAGAATGAGGCTAAGCTCAGAATGAAGCAATAATCAGAATGAGGCTGAGATCAGAATGAGGCTGAACATGATTCACAACTTGGATTTTATGTAAATCTAATAGTAATGTTCTGTAATTTCAACATTTTTCACCCCTGAATAGACCAAGAACTCTGGACCCAAGCTGTTCACTTAGTTTTAAGGTCATACCATTGCCAATGTTTAACAACTGTCCAACTTGATAAAGGAGTAGGTTGAAGAATGGTCAGAGAAAATACATACTTCATGACCACACTCCACATCAGTATTTATGTCGCTACTGGGAATTGAAACCACAAAATTTGGATTGTATTAAGGTATTGACCGATTTATCTATGCAGACACATGTAATGCTACAGTTGTTTCATAGACAAGCAACCATTAAAACTATTGACTATTGAGCATACATTTTGTGCATTCTCAATGTACAACCCATGCCGCAAGTTGACAGGAACTGTTATGGCTCTGACCATATCAATGGGTCATAGATCAGCATATAACTATTTATTTACATACAGTTGGACTAGTTTTTCACAGAACCATCTATATGATTTGTTTGTTTGTTTTTGTTGGGTTTAACGCCATAGAAACACATTGTATAGGTCATATAATGGCGGTCAGTCAACCTACTCACTGTCCCTGGAAAGGCTAAATCATTGGATCATTGGTAGAAGGGAGAATGGCCGTAGAAATAATTTCTTGACCAAGCTCCACAAAAGTATGCCCTGCCCGGGAGTCGAACCCACGACCTCTCAATAAGTAGACTTGCGTGCTACCAGATGAGCTAGCCAGGCGGCTTATCAATAAGCTCTATACAGGAGTGAAAAAGAAACATGTGTAAACATTAACCTTTCCTTATCTTTATTGGTAAGAAATCCTAAATCTCTTCTATTTTCCATAGGTATTTGTTGTTGTGCATGTTGTTTTAAATCTAATGTTGTTGGTTGTTTCAGGTCAATGTGATGTTGTTGTTTCATATCTAATTGTGTATGACTTCTTGTTATGGCTTCTACACGACGGAATGATATACTATTATCTCCTGTTAATATATAGAATATCACCATTATTTTTAATGATCATCATCATCATTATTATCATCAATAATAGTATTGTTATTACAATTGTTATCATCTTCATTATTATCATTATAATTGTATCATTATTATTATTTTTCATTATCATTATTATCATCATTATTGTTATTATTATCATCATTATTATCATCCTCATCATATTCATCATTATCACTATCACTTTTATCAGTATCATCATTATCATTATCATCATCATCATATCTTATATCACTGTCATCAGTATCATCATTATTATTATAGTAAATATTAGTAGCATCATCATCATCAACATTATTATTATTGAAACACATTTTTTCAACTCTCTTTAAGATTTATTTTTCACATTTATCATTTGAAAAAAAAACCAGCAATTTTAATAACAATTCTTCTTTGGTTATCCTTCAATAATTATTCTATTCCTTTTTAAATGACCAGTGTTTGAATATGTTCAGCAATTTGGATTATTTGTAATGTAGAAGCAAAAGTTTTTAACATCAAATAAAAGTGTATACAAACCAGTTAAATCTCCCATTAAGGTGGTGTTGACACGTTGAAGTTGTCCCATACCAAGATTAGATGGTTGAGTTCTTAATTGCATTGGAATAAATTTGTTAGCAAGTTTTGATGAAGTGTTTTCTGGGATATCAAAGTCAAAGTTTACAGATTGGCTCAATTTTCCGGGCATTGGGGCTTTTACCCCTTGATTTGATTTCTGAAGCCTTTCTAGTGATTTTCTTCCTATGGGCCTAAAAAAAATCAATAAATTTAAATATTAATATGAAATCTGATAAAACAATGCCCAGCCAGTGGCAAATACTTTTTTTAGAAATTGAAAACATAAAAATCAATTTAGAAGTACTGCCATGGCAACAAATTTACATTTAAATTGAAAAAAAATAACTGAAAAAGATAAAAGGAAAACAGACCAAAACACACAGAAGTCGATAAAATTTAATAACATTTAAAAACCTGCATTTTAATATGTAACACATTTAAATAATTAACTATACACTGTACTTAAAAGAGATACACCCCTATAATTATTAGAAAATACTTGACTTTATTTTCATGTAAATTCATGTATTAAAACCTAACAATAATAATGACAAGCAGTGGACTATTGGGAAACAAAAAGCCATCATTTGACATTTTTGATTTCCACAGTTAAACAGCAATGGAACAATATGATAAACATTGGCCATCATAGGGCTTCTGAAAGAGTCTTGAGATCTATTGACCTCTCCAAAAAAAAATTTCAATACATCTTCTAAAGTACTAACATTTATTTCAAGAGAAAACATAATTTTATTTTCATAATATAATTTATAACACAATGTTAATTCTGTTGCAACTCTTGATTGAAAAACTTGCAATTAAGTTATTTTAATAACTTGCAATTTAGTTATTTTAATAAAACAATGTTTATTGAAGACATTAAAAAACAAACATCATATCATATCAGTGTTAAAAATATCAAGATAGGTCTCAGAGATTTAAAAATAAGTACTATATGTAAAAACATTATCAGTACATTTGTGATAACATTGTAAACAGACAAAATATAATAAAACATAATATTAATAATTATCGTATAATATAAGGCAAATGGTTAGTTAACGGTTAGTAAAGGATAAGCAAAAGTTATACGCAGTAGAATATCATGCTAAATGTATCCACTTGATAAAATGTCAATGAATATAGCATCTGAAATAATGCCTTTATGCATACTGAACAAATTGTGAAATATTCTGTAAGCATATGTAAATTAACCAAATTGAATACACAATAAAATTTAAAAAATGTAAACATTATTTTTAAGGGTGATGTATTTTAAAATACAACTTTTTGCTCCTACAAACAAATTATTTAAACATCATCATTTAATATACACCAATATATACCCTTATGTCCCAAAAGTGCATAAAGGTATACATTATCATGATGCTCAAGTTGTACAAGCTCACAAATGAGTCACAAAGACAACCATAATTGGCCAAATTACTAAGCAATCCAATTACACTGAAATTGTTATTGAAGCAGAAAATCATTACAAAACATTAAATTCCAAAATATGACCTTCTTCAGCAGTTTAATCAAACTTGCGCAACAAAATTGTTAAGAAGTAGCACTTTGTTGCAAACACTTCTCTCTGTCTGAACGCCATTACACTCAACAACTCAAATGCTTGTAAAGCCACAGTAAAACAGCCAATCCAATTCATTGCTGACACGATCAGATCAGCAAGAGATAGAGTCATCAATCAAAAAAAGCAAACAATCAAGGACAAAGCCAAACTTTCAAGGTCAAAGCCAAACGGTCAAAGCCAAACTTTCAAGGTCAAAGCAATACATTCAAGGTCATCACGTAAACATAGGTACCAGCCTTGAATCTGAGTGTCTTCTGAGATCAGCTAATTGTGACAATGAGCTAAACAGAGAAGAAATTTATAATATAATGGTTAGTCATGAGAGAATACTGAAAAAATATTTCATAAATTAATCCTAGGTCAAATCAGAAGAGAAAATGATGGAAGTTAGAAAGTCGGACCAAATCACCAAAATTGCTAAAGCATTTTACAGAATAAACTATTTTACTAAAAACCTACAAAGTAAATGGATACTAATCCATTTATTGCTACGGTTACAACTATGCATTTTGTTCGGAACAATTAATGCTACAAAATCTTAAAGTTGGCCTATCAAGTTAAACTCAAAGCTAGTTGGTCACTGCATCTATTAGCTAAAAGTTGGCCACTACTAAGCAATGTATTGTCTTCTAAATTCATTAACAATATGTACATCCATAACGATTATTAAATAAGCACAGTATCTAAGTACAAAATATACAATATGAGTCAATGTAATATAAAAATTATTACAAGTGCAGTATCACATTACAAGGGTTGCCCTGCAAGACTGTAGTAACTCATCGCTCTTAAACGCAATGCACTTACTACAGTCTTGCTGTCAACCCTCGACTTTTATCATATATCGGTAATCTTATAAAAAATTCATTATTTTAATACAGAAACATACAAAATACCTACACTCTGAATGGTGTTTGCTCGTTCATAATATAACTGAAATTTATAGTAATTGTAATAAAATGTAATAGATTTCATCCTGTATTCAAATTTATGGGTTTTTACTGTCATACAAACAGCTGCAACCATGTTTTGTATCAGTAACAAAAACTTACAAAGAACAACAGAATTTATTTTCTGTTGTGTGATCTTCGTCTAAAAATATGTTTGTACCTGGTCAGTGCAAGCAGAAACCCCAATATTTTGAGTTTTGGATTCCATCTATTGACACAGAAAATTAGAGATATTTCAAATAGAGTGGCTAGGTGTAAATGTACCTCAGCTGTAATGTCAGTATTTCTAACAGATAATGTTTGAAAAACAAAATTTGAACACCAGTCAATGAATAAGAGAATCTGATTGGTTGTTTCAATTCAAAATTTTGAATTTTCAACCAATCAAATCAACTTGAACATCATTCAATGAATCAGAGAATCTGATTGGTTCTTCAAATTGAAAATTTTGAATTTCAACCAATCATAGTAGTTTTAAGGTAGATTGGTATTCAAATTTTTGTTTTACCCTATAAGAAAGAGTTATTTTGTGAGAGTTATATACCTTGATCCAGTGACATCATAACTAGAAACAATACCACACATTCATTTTAAAATATCAAATTAAATTCCTCAGCAAGTTCACAATGTTTTTCAGAAAATTATCACATTAAAGCAGTATCAGAACAGAACCTTGTCAACCAAAAGTTATGTTCTAAACAAACTGCTTAATTTGTTGCAATTACAATGTATGTATATTCTATACAGTTTGTTCCATTCTCGTACCCAGAGTCTAGAAGGATTCTCGAAACTAGCTCAAGAATCTTGATAACCTCAGGGTACGAGAATGATTTTGTTCTGAATAAGTACAATGTTTATTCAAACAAAGCATGAAGATTGGAGATTGAATCTCAATAAGAAAATTATAAGCAGCTGAAACAAAATAATATACATCAATGTATTATATATAATCACTTTATAATAAACTTCAATTCTTAAGAAAAAACAACAACAATAAATTGAATCATATAAAAATGGCATGCCATAAAAAAACATGTTCATGTATAGTGCGGACATATTGACCCCGACCTTACCTTTCTCATTTGCATCTTATTATCAGACACACATATCCCGGCGAAAATCAATATCACGCCTAATCTACACTTCGGCTCGTTACGTATTTAAAATAAGCAGTCGATTTACATTGATTGTAAATAGCATCGGCGGGTACTCAATAGGGTTGCATGGGGCTTGTAGGTTTTGAGGGTGTAATGTCGGCTATGGCTTACATTATAAGTTTAACAAGACATGTATAGAGTATATAATTTATGTGCATTCAAACGTGAAACTTGTTTTCTTACATTTGTAATTACGACGGGGATGGCGGTTGTGGGGCTAACACCAACAACTTTTGAATTGGTAGCTAGCCTCATCGTATAATATTCTGGTCCGGCCTATGTGTAATAGAGACTCATTGTACACTTTAAATGTACTTTAGAATTAATCCCTGTGTTATAATTACATTCGAGCCTTAACGGTATAATCTGACTGTTTTCGAACATTAATACTACCTTCGTATTCAATGTAATGAATATTCTTGCATAAAGGTCAGGTCGGGGTCAATGTGTCCGCACTATATAAAAAATGAGAGTTTAATGAAAGCTGTTGCCAGCTCCAATTGTCAATATTTTGCAGGAGAAGGTAAAACCAGTCTTCTTTTTCTCACAGTAACAATCCTGTTGCATTGACCAGATGTATAATTAGTACTTTACAGTGGAATATTTTGAGAACATTTGGTGATGCATCTTTTCAATGTTTCTAAAGTCAAACAGAACAGAGCAGAACATAGCTTTCATTTTGTCACAATTTACATAGTAAAGACATGTGATACCCTTTCATTAAATCTAAAATAATGTCAATTTTCCTCCATAAGATAGATAATATGGAGAAGTTTCCTGCCTTATGGAAGGGTAGGTGAGTACTGGTTATAGACAAAGGTCCATGAAAGCAGGGTTAGGTGTGCTGGACACCGTAAAAAGACCTAAATGGTGTTGACACGGTGTTAAACCCAGCAAAACAAAATATGTGAACAAATTAAATATGGATACAACACTGTTGTGCAATAATCAATATATTAAAGATAACATTTATATTGATGTAGCTGGCATCATTTGTTTAAAACAGTTTTCAGGTAAGCTATCAAAATATAAAATGATATAATGGGTGTAAATGAAACTACATGTTGATCAATTAATGATTATCACCCCCACAAAATATGTGCCATGCCCATTGTGCTTTTCTGACACCTTTTAACTGCAGACTCCTTATTTTGCTGGAGCCAAGCTTGGTAAAATTTTTAAATATGGGAACAGCACATGCATCATAATGTAGAATAAAATATATTGGATAGGACTAAAGTATTTGACTAACAAAAAGTGATTACAAATTTTATCAAAGCAAAAATAAATAAAAGGTATTTTTGGATACATGCATGCTATAGGCTTGAGACTAAAATTACCTTTAACACGTTCATTAACTTAAATCTTTGGTAGTTTTTTTCTAAAACAAAATATAAGGCTTAATGCTACAGGGCTTATATCAAATGTGCAAACAAAATTAGCAAAATTCATTTTAATGCAAAACTTAGAAATGAATGTATACTTTACCAATAAAATAATTATTAGACAGAAATGCATTAAATATGGTTTTATCCATGAAAAATATATAATAAAAATATAATAAAAAGTAATACCTACACAATTCTTATGGACTCTGACCATTTAGCAACAAAATGAAAAAAAATCATATTCCTTTTATTTGGCTGTATAAAACATATGTAATTGAATACCGGTATAACAAAATTTAAGCCAAAATTGAATGCAAATTATGATTCAATAAAGAATAAACTAAACTTTACAATACAGTAAAAGAAGCCACTATAATTTGAATTCATATCAACTTTGACAAGGCGATGCTGCATGCAATGACACCAAAATACCTTTCTACACTGTCACTCTCCGGCTCCTGATCTCTTGATACTAATTTAATCTGAGACGTAAATTTAAAATGTTGTAAAGTTAACTTGGCTGATGTTGCTCTTTCCTTTGAACTATTACATCTTTTTAATGATCCTCCATGACTGTAAAATAACACCAGCTTATGATTATAACACAACCTGTTTGAACCAGTTTATGATGGCCTCCTATCAGCCTGCTTTGATGAAATTATGTTTTTTTATAAATGTTCATGTTTTCAAACATAAGAGTCCTTAAGAGTGAATTTTCCCAACAAAAGAAAACCACTAAAAGTGGTCCTTTTAGTTTTACACATGAAATTTGTTTTGATAACAGACTCATGGGGTGTTAGCAGTTGATGCCAACCCCATTTGGTCAACTGTTTGGTGAAGTGAACAGAAAAACACTCGGAAACATTCAAGAATGATTACAAATGACAATTTTTAAATATTTTCATGACAAACTAACTCAATACCAATAGTAAAATACAACAATAAATTTGATGAAATGGTAAAAAAAACCTGGTAATCCATGTTGGATGCCAATTTTGAAGAAAATGCAGGTTTCATGTTGAAAATGCAAGTTTTTCTCGATGTAAAAGGCTTTAAAGAATTATTAAAAACCTTTTTCAAGAAATTCTGCAAAAATGAAGATTTTTAAAAATTTCTTAAGATTTCATTGGGAATCCTGGTCAATGTGACTTGTTATTATTGTCCAGATCATCAAAGACAACAGCTTTCACACAAACAAAACATGTTTGAAGCTGGCTTTAATACAAAACATTTATAGTACAAAAAATAGTTTTATGATCATAGTGCTCAAAACAACGACAAAAACATAACCATCACCAACAACATGCTTGTATAAAAAATTAATGTCAATGAGCTTGTTGTAATGTTAAAAAAGCATGCAAACATATTTCAAATTTATGAGCAAATTGCAGGTTTATCACAAAATGGTCGTAACTCACTCTTTCCTTATATTGAGTTACAACCATTTTCCTGCTAAACCCCGAAATGGAAGTCCAAGGAGGACTGATTTTGTAATGAAATCCAATTGTTTAACTGTATGATCATTATTATAAAGGTATGATAACAATTAAACATATAATCATTGTTAACAACAAAAAAAGCACCTGTTATATACAAATATACACCAAAACCCAAACATTCTTGATTAAATATAACTGAACATGTAACATTGTAGAAAATGAAGTTAGAATGTCAAGAAAAAGCATTGCAGGAGGGGTTTGCAGAAGCCATTTTGGTAAGGTAGCAAAAAACAGTCCATGACAGCTTGCTCAACTATTTCAGATTCTTTAAAGTAAACAATAGCAATTTTGATTTACAAGCCTATTGGTATAAATGAAGTTTCTAATGAATAATCCTCACCTTAACCCACTTGCTGAAGCCCAGGGCTAGTGAAATTGATTTAGGCTAGTGAAAATTACTTGTTTATATGGGCAGGCTAGTTAATAATTTTGTTCCACTCTGTACAACATAATTATGTGATAAACTTGGCAAGTACTCAAGACAATTTAAGATGATGACTGAGCTCAGTTGTCGTAGCAACAAAGAATTATATTTCTGAAACATAATACAAATTGAGGGTTGCCCGTAAAACTGTAGTAGCTCGTTTTTTTATGCAATGCACTTACTATAGTCTTGCAGGCAACCATCTAAATGTGTGTGAAGTTACAAGAAACTGTCATTAGTGAATGAGGAGAAACAGCATGCATCAAAAGCCTTAGAGTCAACTACCTATGCTCGGTCACTACCAATGCTCGGTCACCCCATCTAAATTTCAGTAAATAAAATTGGAAACCTCATGATTTGTGTTCATTTTTAGGGCTATCTGTCAACTACTCGCGGAAAACCCGAAATCATGATCATTGTAATGCTTGACTGTTTTTCCAGATGAAATATGCTGCTAGCACCTGCTGTTATCGCTAGAAAATCGATTTTTAACAGCCTCATATTATTCACTTACAATTAGTATAATAATTCAAGAAATATCCTTATTTACTTAAATCTATAATATTTTAGAAGCTGGTTTTGTTTTTTCGAAACGAAAGTTAGCAAGCATTAAGATACTTTTACCTGAGGAACTTTACATCAAATATTAGAAATATGTTTATCCAAATCAAATGTGATATAAAAGTGACCGAGCTATGAAACATAACTCTAACTGAGTGGGTAAATCTAACAGCTAACACACAACTGAGTGGGAACTAGCTCTCACTATCCTTCAAATAGTTGAGCTCATATAACCAGAGACATAGACATGGGTACCTATGTCTCTGATGTAACCTATTAGATGATTATATTTAAATTCTGCTTCTGTTTATAACACCATGTTACATCAACTCATGCAAGTATACCTCTTTCTTTCTGACCAGGGTTCAAGTTCCTTATGTGGAACATGAACTGATTCCTCATAGATTTCTGGGTGGGTGGGGTACTCCAACTCGGGCAAAGGATCTAAATAGTGCTTCCTGTGAGGATTATGACAGAACAAAATGATAAAAAGTACAACATGTAAAATGAACGGTTTTATAAGCACAACATTATATACAAAATATGGCAGAAAAAATAGCAAATAATGTACCATGCACTTTAGATTGAAATGAAGCAAAATTGAAAATGAAGCAAACCACTGTCACCAGCACTCTAACACAACATACAAATCACCAAAAGCTTTCATTTGGGAGAAAAAAATTGCTTTCTTGAGTGATAGGCTGATAGCATGAATTTAGATTTTATGGTATAATAAGAAATTTATATTTTATGGTATATTAAGTGGAAGCAAATGACTTAAAACATTATCAAACATTATCAATATGTTTACATTACGTAAATGGAGATTAACTAAATCCCCCAACAATGAGAGACTTGGAAGATGAACCTAAATTTGTAGCAGAACTTCTGTACATTTAAGTTTGATTTTATTCTACTGTCAGTGGTGCATACATTAACCGTGCTGATTTAAATACTCAATATATGCTTAATATTCCCCATATATAGAAACAGTCAACAATTTTTTATGGATATAGTGAGTACAAATTAGTACTGTAAATGTAGTGTGTATTTAAATCAGTGGGGTTAACGTATGCACCACTGACAGTTGAACAGAATTCAACAATTTTATGGTTTAATGAGTAGATGGTATACAATTTTTTGTCCATAATTTATGCCGATTTGAAAGTGAAAGTAATATTTTCAACACAGTCTTTTTTCTTCAAGCTGACTGGCAAACCTCAAAGGGTGACACTTCAACCTTTCTAGTCTACTAAATTCAGTAATAAAACAAAAAACCGTAACCATACCATTTCCAAACAATAAAATTAAAAAAATGGAACCAGAATGTTCTATATTTCATACTAGTTTGGTTCCTGGCTCAAGAAACTAACTTTATGATAAAGTGTCGATAATTTTACAACAAGAAATGACATATCCCTATGCTGCAGTGTAATGATGGTTTACTGAATTCAAGCTTTTTCAAAGAGTGTAATGAAGTAAATATAACAAAAAGTAGCAATGCTTATTGCCCTTTTTGTCAAATTGCATGATTATACAAATCATTTTAATAACAAGAAATATTTTCATTGTGAATAAGTTTCTTTCCACTTACCGGTATTTCCAAAATTAAATGGCAAAAAAAACAATACATGTACAGAAATAAGGACAAAAGCACTAAAATCAATTGGTAAGTAAAATCTCAATTGAAAATGTATAAGACAATAAAAATGTCTTCCTGAAATTCAAATATTTCAAATTCAAATAGCATCATGGGAAATTTTTTTTTGGCGGGAAAATTCAAAATGTTAATTTTTTGAAGCCAGGAACCAGACTGTTTATGAGAGTTATATGATTTGTGATGAATATAACATTACCTGTGTGAGGATATATAAGTGTTAGTTCTCTGTAAGAACTGTGAGGGATCTATAAAATATGTGCTCTCAGCAGAAGTAGTCAAAACATTAGAGTTAGCAAAAGGTCGGGTATAATTCTCAGACACACTGCAACGGAAAAAAACAATGTCATCATCTATATGAAATGTAAGAAAAACACAGTATTAGACACACAACACAAATAAGTGATAATTATAACAAAGCTTGATTGAAAATTGGTCAAAATTAAGTGAAGGCAAGGAAAAAAAACAAAATTTTCATGCATGCATGCTTTATGACAGGAATTTAGTGAATTTAGACCATTTATAAGGTTTGGGTTAGGGTAAAAACAAACACAAATTCAGGTTTCTAAGGAAGTCTCACAATTGCATCAAGGTTAAATAATTGAAGTAACATGTACAAGGAAATAAAAATTATCAATTGTGTAAATGACGAGAAAACCTTATTTTTTTGGTTTCGTTTAATTTTGAACAATTTTCAGAAAAAAAGGATTAAAAGAGGACTTGAAATGTTCAACTAAAATAATGAAATAAAACTTGGCTTATAACACAGCACAATATCTACATATGACAAAAGATAATGTGGTAATATGCTGAAACAATATTACTTTTTACAAAATCTGATATGTAATAAAGAAGAGTTGTGTAAAGAATATAACAGACATATCATCTTTATTTTAAATTTAAAAGACTTTAAACAGTTATATATTTGTACATGAGTATCAATGGGTTAGTGTAGCAGAGGAATAATACGGCACTTGTACTCCCTTGTCTTCAAGCTAGCTTTTATCGCGACGTGGTAGAGTGTCCGCTTACAACTCCAGAGGTTGTAGGTTCGAATCTCAGTTCGGACCATGAATTTTTATCGGGTTACATTTGGCGCCCAACGTAAATAACCCCCTTGGAATTGTTTGATTGCACCCTTAAATAGTCCCACAGACAATCAAGCTCCAAAAATTCGAGCAAAATTAGTCTATATCCTTCTTTATTTCAAATGTAGCCGCGGCCGTGGCGTAGTGGTTAGCATGTCTGACTTCGAATCCGGAGATCCGGGTTCAAATCCCGGTCGCAGCAGGTCATACCCTATACATGAGTTGTCGGCCTCGTGGTAGGATAAGTTAGTACTGGTGGTAGAAAAAGTGTCCAGGAAACCTATAGTAAGAAGAGCTGGACGTCGTGTATATGACCTATAGATGTGTTGAATGCGACGTTAAAAAAAAAAAAAATTATTTCAAATGTACATGCAGTTACACTAGTTTTTGTGCTGACCTGTCTGCATAGAAAATGGCAAGTCAGTTATTAAGAACACAAAGCAAAGCAAATTTATAGGTATTGACTAAATAGTAAATAAAGTAGATTGATACTTGAAATTTTAAATAAAATCTAAGCAAGTTACATATGAATAAAAATCTAATACAATAAAACAACTTCATTATTTTAGTCTATTTTTGAATGTGATTTGCTACATTGATAATAGATAATATTTTGGTGATGTTACATACACAAGACACTTATATAATTAGTTTAATCATCATGACAAATGCAACAAAACCATCATAGAAACAAGGGAGAAAACTCTTGATAATTAAAAGTTGAATGAGAGTAACCTCCCTTGATGTCTTCATTAGATGATGTCAACTAACACTATAGTTTGATTTTATCCAGTGAGCCGTGACTGCATTTTTGTATTTTTAGAATTTTGGAACATTCCTACAAAAAGGTAACACAAATTGTTTATCAGCCATTATTGCATTGGACATATGTGACGGTATTGTTTCCGGACTGCGCTGATTCGGAAAATGTTTAATGGTGAACAATACTATGCATGTATACTTGAGATACAATAGTTCAAACTTATTTTCAAAATCACACTGGTTATACTTATTCTCAATGCTATTATTGGACTCTTCCAATCTGTCACAGCATGCCAAATAAAATCGGACTATACTCAAGCATTGTTTGTTTAATTTATTTCGCTTTCGCAAAGGAAAAAAACTAAGCATCAATATGACAATGTGAAACTGAACTATCTATGATGAAAAGCATAAGAATGTGAGCTTTACTAAATCAAGAACTCATTTAAATGACAATGTGCAAAAAAGCAACAAAAAGTAGGTCAACAATGCTTAATCATTAATTTCAGAACAAAAAGAAACTGTGACACATTCTAGCCTATGTTGAGACAAAACCAAAAATAAAGCTTGTGAGACATTGAATAAAAAAAGCTTTGAAATGAAAAGTTTATAAATTAACCTAATATATTCAGCATCTGGAAGAAATCATAGAATTTGTTTGAGTATTCTTTTATGGCATTTTCTTTATCAATTTGCTGATAATCTGAGAATCAATTATAAGGACACAAATTTCTCTAAACAAATTTTGTGCGTCCACATGAACTAAGACTTTTTTGTGTATTAATTGAGATTTAAGCTTAAATACAAACGGGGTCTTGTGCCCAGTGTTTTTTCCTAGAAAAAGCTAGTTCCGCCCATATTTACCACTGAAAAAGAACTGGTTCAGCCTAAATGAAACTTAAATCTAATTTCTTTACCGAAACTTTTTTTCTTTCAAAATATACCCTTACTGACCAAATTTTTCCCCAAAGGAAACTAAGACTATTTAGTTTTGTCCTTGTGGGAAAAACTGGATGAGACTGACTATCACACCTGTATATCCAAAGGTACTAACGTAAGAACTGTACAGTCGGCAGTATTCTAGAGGAACTGACAGTTAATGGAAGGCAGGGGTTTCACACAAATTATTGCCTACCCCCAGCACATGGGACTTGCACAGCAATAAAGTTTCAAATCTTAACTCTTACAATAACAGAGCTAGATCTGAAAAGCCTTGGCCACCAGCAGAGAGCCAGGTCAGCCAACACAACACATGCCAGCTGACTAGGCTCTTTGCTGTTGGCTGCTCATTGTTCAATTTTTATCCTGAAATCCCTAAAAATGACAATGGATAGTTCTAAAAATTGAAGACGGACTAATCCATTATGGAAATTCAGCATTGGAAGGATTGATAATTTTTTCAAGATTTATTAAGTCAGTAGTCTCCGTATTCTTTCTCTTAAATTTTATCAATCTACGAGGAAGCTATGAGGACGAGTCAACACACACAAAAAACTACAGCTATTGTCTAATGGTGTCTAGTTTTGTGACCTACCCAGACAATTCCTATTTATGTATCCCTATTAACAGGTTGCCTGCATGAAAGTTCCCCTCCCCATTTGTCTTAGTAGGGTGGACCCTTTCATGTTTGCAGCCTTGGTCCCTACAGCACACACCATAACAAAACCATGCATATATTTATCTACAGTAATATTATCTATGTATGTTACACAGGTGCTGGACACATCTTCAATAAGAAGGAAACTTGTGTCCAGCACCTGCGGTAAGTTACTAAGTAAATTCTATCAATCAAACCAAATATAGCTATATTATACACAACTAGCAATGGTTTATACTATAGTATATACTGACTGACTGAATGCACTCCTAACATGTTCCCTGTCCAGGTATAAAATCAACATACATGTATACATGTCTTAAATTACATTTTTTCCTGGTATACAGGCATACTAAATGTTTTGGCTCCATTGTGAAACAAGTTCGTACAACTTAGATTTATCACTTTAAAGTTTTCTTCCTGGTCCAGTACTGAGCTAGTTGGATAAAGTTTTATGCCCAAGGAAACAATGGGGTAGGTTTTGGATGGGATTCGTACCAACATGGAACCGGCTATCCAATGATTACCAGTCCAATGTTGTAACCACTCGGCCAAGCCCAACTCTATTTTTTTCCTACGATTAAGTTACAGGGCTTGATATTAACATTGTCCAATATTATTGCACACGATTACATAACTAAGATTTTGTGCAAGAAGTTATTTTCAAAAATGTTTGGATTGGGCAACCAAGGACATCCAATAGGGCAACCAGATAATATAAATGTATTTATATCCCTCTTAATTATATCATAATTAGAATTATTTTGTTCGGAAAAGTAAAAATTTGGTTCAGGGCAACTAAATTTAAAATTGGTCGCCCTACTGGGCAACCTACTTTAAGATATATTGTCAAGTGTTACATTTAAACAAAAATAACAAGTAAAGCTGTGAGCTAATGCTCACTAGTGATACCCCCGCAAAAATCTAAAAATATGCGACAAACAGGAAGTAGATGAGCAAGGAGCATGAAATCGCTTTACACCACATGGGACTATAGGATGAAGCAATATGCAAAGTATTAGGCTGCTGCATGTTATAGTTGCTGAGAAAACTGCGACGGAAATTTTGTAACGGACGGACGGACAGCCGGACAAGGGTAAAACAGTATACCCCCCTCTTCTTCGAAGCGGGTATTTGATACTAAATAACCAGTTACCTAATAATTAAGAACACGTAACATTTATATGTACTTTATATGTTTAGAGTAGATTACAAGATAGTGGTTACATAGTTGGTCAGAAAATGACCCAAGAATAAAGTATATACAAACGTACAACAATTTATAATCGCCTAGTCAACGCAGTACAATAATGAAAGAACATGTTCAATGTGAACATACTTAGTTTGGTTTTAAGCAAAAACTAAAACAATAATTTTAAAATACAAGTAAAAATTGGTTCAAATTTCTCAATAGTAGGAAAAGATGGAAACAAAAAAATAAAAACAAAATATTAAGCTGGAAAAACACACACAAGATAAAAAAGATTAGAGGAATAAAAATACAATGTTACATAATCAAATGTACCTTTTAACTTGAGTCAGCCAATCAGAGTCTGAGAAAGCTGGGTCCTTAGATGACCTTGGACTGGGTACCGTTCTGTGACCCCACGGGATTTCCGCTTGAGCTGTACCTTCTAAGTACTTTTGACTAGGTGGGGCTGGCTTTGGCAAGTTAGCATCTGAAAGTACAAATTTCATCTCAAATTTATTTAATAAAGAATAAGAAAATAAGAGTAGTTTATTTTATGTTAAAGGAGGAAAGGGGGGGAGTTAACACTGTGACAAGACAAATCATGGTCATAATACAGAGGGGGCATCTCACTTAACCTGGCTTTCTTGGACCTTAGTAAGAAAATACTCACTCACCCTTCCAACAACTTTTCCATATACCTTGTTAATAAGGAATACCAACATTATTATCAAATAAATGTTTATGGATGGGTATAAACATCCTATATGAGGCTTCAACCAGCCACCCCTCTGGGACACAAGATTTAAAATCCTGAGCATAGCCTAACTGTTCTATAGACCTGGGTCAAACAAAAACAATTGGCAAAATTATTAATCTTGAGGCACATTCTTTGAATTTTAGAGCTTCCAATCCATCTAATATAAGTATAAAAGTTAAAGTGCCATTTAAAGTCTGCTTCCATATACATGTTCAGCCGACTTTACAATCTTGTACGATAACTCCAGATCATTGAAATCACCCTCAGACAGGCGATCCCTCACAGTACCCATTTACACCTTGGTATAGTGGAACAATTTTAGGGAAATTTCTTGCTCAAGGAAATTAGCAGTGCCTAAAGAGGGGATCAAACCCAGGACCTCTGGATTTCTAAGCATGCATCCTACCACTGGACCACTGCTCCTACTAAGTATGTGCCAGTAAGCTTTTACTGATACCAAATTTAAACTTAAATAATAAATTTTACCTTTTGTTCCTTTCGCCCTTGAGCTTTGACCTCTACTTGACCTTTCTCTGGGTTCCTTAGCAACAACTTTCTCTTTAGAACTCATAAAAGGATTCTCATCAGAAACTCTGGATCTTCTACTAACGTTAACACTTCCGGATTCACGATCATTTGTGATTGGACGAACTTTTTCTGGTGCAACTTTATTCAAAGTTTCACCTTTTTCATGTTCAATATCAGATTTAATGTTTTGATCTGTATTGCCTATACTAGTATTATTCGGTGAGCCAGGGAATTTTCCACGTCTATTTCCACGACCACTGAAAGTAGTCCGTGATCTTTCCATTTTAAAACTATTACTTAACACAGGTAAATCCTTATCATTTCTCGGCTTCCCATTTTCAGCCATCTTTTTATCGGTTTCATTCTCTGAAGTTTTTCCAAGATTTTCAGTCTTTGAGTTATTTTGCATTGATACAGTACTTATAGCCACCGGTTGAGGTCTAGATGTCACTGATGTGTTACGTTCAATTTTATTCAATGTCCGAGGCATTCTAGTTTTTGAGCTTGGAATTCTTGGAGGCGGAGCTTCAAATTTCACTTCAGCAATAGGTTGTTTTCCTACTAAAGGACTAGGTGAAGTGCTTGGGGCAGGACTCTGAAATGATGAAAAGTAAAACAGAGTAAAAACGTAAAGTAATCGCAATCTTTTTTTCCTGTTTAAATGCAGCTTACATAAGGTGCAATGGAAATATACAACTCATACACCTGGGTGAAGTGAAGCAATCACAAGACAATCTCTAGTCCATGAAAATGATCAGTAAGTCTGGAGGAATTCAAACCCAGAATTTCATCAATTATCAGTAATTCAATGGTTTTACCTTCACTGCAGTACTATACAGACCATTTATGTTGTAATAAACTCATAATAGATGAATATTTGTAATGGATAATATACTTTCTGTTGACTAGAGCTATTTCCTCAATAAGGGTGCCGCCAATGTTTTAGACCTATTAGATCATATTAAGACGGTGCATCTGTTTCCACTTACGATAGAAGATTTGTCACATAAATTTGACCCTTAAGACTGACTTTAATCTTTTTACTTTCATAGGCTTTATTATCGATATTTCAAAATGCATTATCGATCAGAAAAAAATATCGACGATACAGCGATATCGTTGGAATCGATGACAGCTCAAATATAACCTATACAATAAGTTGCTACGATGTTGAATTCAACCATAAAAAGAAACACAGAAAAACCTATCTAGAGTAACACCCACTGGGAAGAACTAAAGTATGCTGCTGTTAGGAGTGTTTGCTCTGCAGAGTTTAATTCAATCAAAATTACTCCTAAGGGAAACATCAAAAGCTTTTGTTGTGCAGAGGATTTGTTCTTTAGAGGGCTGCTCTGCAGAGGTTATACTAGAGTAAAGCTACAGTCTCATAAACATAAAATTGGCCGTGAGGACACCGTACGGGCGCCGTGCGATCAAGCTCCACAAGGAACCGTATGAACTCTTGCATACCCGTACAGACTATTACGTTTTTACCAGGGTCTGTGAGATGAGCCCTGGATACACGTATCAGTTGCAGAGTCAAATCGTGAACAAAATGGTGGCCGAGTATGGACTAAACATGCATATCTTCTAGCTACAGCTCCGTATGGGTGTGTTGTTTTGTACTATGTGCATACCGTCACCTTTATATGCAAGGCTTCCTACGGCCTACGACTGTCTGCACGTACGGGTCCGAAACAAGCTACGATTTTATGAGACTGAGGCATTAGATAATCACTTACATTATTACTAGATGAAGACAAGGAGACTGTAGTTAATAGATCTGTTGGTTTCTCTGTCTTGTCTATTTTATCATCACCTACTATATTATCATGATGTGAAGTAGAACTTGTACCAGACATTGGTCTATCTTCTTTATTTATACTTCCACTACTTTTAGTTCTTTCTTTACCTGTACCCACTCTCTGTAATATACAGTTATTGATCAAGTGACTTTATACAGATTTACAAAAAACTAACCAATCAAATTGCACGATTTTCTAACAGACCCTGTGGTTGTCCAATGAAATTAAGCGATAGTCAATTCATATTGACCTAGTTATTCTGTAATGCCTCTTTTTTACAAAACGACTCCAACAAATTATAGGCTAAATGTAAGCAAACATTGCATTTTTCAGTCATTGTGCAAAGCAAAGCCATTGCAACTAGGATCTGGGCCTAAGTAACCAATTCTCGAGATAATTAATATATGGAACGGCCTGGCCAAGTTGCAATTCAAACAAGAAAAAAACAAAATGAGAGTATTCTAAATCCGTCCAGTTTTCTCAACTTTCCACTTTTCACAATATGCTACATTTATAAGCTTCTATTGTATACCAAATTGACTGTACATGTACATATCAAGTGATGCCTGCAAGACTGTAGTAAGTGCAATGCGGTAAAGAGTCAGTTACTACGGTCTTGCGGGCAATCTTTGAAACATATACCTTTGTAACAGCTTTAGCACTAGATATTCTTGCACTAGATTTTCTTCTCTTTACAGTTGGTTGTCCTACAGGTGTCTTAGATCCTTCTTCTGATGGTTCCTTCTTTGGTGCCTGATACAGTGGAGGTCTAGCTTGGTCATCTAGATTGTAAATATATAATGTTCATATATCAATAAAAGATGCATAAAGATAAACATCTCGCACATGACAAGTACATCTGAATCATCCAACAAATGAGCAAATCGTTTTTTGTGTTTCACTCCAATTCTTACAGTCTGAGTCATTTAAGGCAAACAGTTGAATTAACAATGAGAATTATTTGGCAGTTATTTTTTTTGTTAAAACCTAAAGAGATTCAATCGGTAAGTAGGTCCTTTCAGTTGGAATCCTTGGATTTTATCTTTGAAAAGATAATTAAATATATGATCAAATGTTTCTTGTTAATGAAGAAATAAACCAGTTTAATGCAATTTAGATACTTCTTCACCCATTCAATACTTTGTTTAATTTTCAGTGAAATAAAATAGTTTACAAAAGTTATTCAACCA
Source organism: Mactra quadrangularis (assembly GCA_025267735.1). Lineage (NCBI taxonomy): Eukaryota > Metazoa > Mollusca > Bivalvia > Venerida > Mactridae > Mactra > Mactra quadrangularis. Next base: position 6,578,044 of record CM046311.1, on the reverse strand, counting down.
TTCACTTGCAAACTTACAAACTTACATTCATCTTTGGCTGTTCTCTTCTTTGCCATTTTACTTTCAAACTTTCCTTCACTTGTTAATGCAACAACCTAAAATATTGTTTAATTATTTTAGACTAAGAAATGCCATTCTCATACCCCGAGGTTATCAAGATTCTAGTATTGGGAATCCTACTAGACTCTGGGAACGAGAATGAAGAAATACATGCATAATTGAACAATCTAATTTCATCATAGTTACACAAGTGATCGCAATAGGGAGTTTTATTTACTGCCATTGCATTCACTTTCAAGACCTCTAACAAATACCACTGAGCAAGATTAACCCAAGCTTGCAACTAAAATAAGATTAAATTGAACACACAGATAGATTTAAATCAGGCCTAAAAGTCCTGCTGTTAAGGGCAACTACAAATCTTGTCGACCCTAGAAATTTTTTGCTGTAAAATTAATTATCAATTTTTTCACACACAAAAAATACTACCGGTATAGGCTCTGTAAAAATATTTGGAGCGTACTGTACATAATTTCTTTGCCATTAACACAGGATGTAGGAGCAGTAGACCAGAGGTAGGATGCATGCTTAGGGATCAAGAGGCCCTAATTTCGAATCCAACTAGGGGCATTACTGGTTTTTTTGAGCTAGAAATTTACCAGCGATTTCTTCATTCTGCCCAAGTGTAAATGGGTACCTGCAAGGGTGGTATAATCTGTTACACCAATTTGTCAGCTGCACTAATAAATAGAGTAAAAAGACTCCCCAAGGAGATTAATAGATAGATACAAGTAGCCTGATGACCAGGGGTTATAGCCGTAAAGTTGGTAAAATTGTGTAAGCATGAAACTCAGACTTTACCTAAAATGCCATTACATTTTTTATAAAACAAGAAATGTAATGTGGAAACCACATTAAAGCCAGATTTAAAAACTCGAACGCAAAAATTACGAAGGGAAATAATCCATAATAAAGGCAGGTAGAGTTGTGGTTACTTTCAAATTCTGTTCATCACATGGTATGTTATCATTGTATGAAGTTTCATAAAGATCTGACAAAAATGGCAGAAATATATGGTAAAGAAAAAATTTAACGCAATTGTTAACAACATCACACGCCCGCCCGCCCACCCGTGTTTCACCAAACTATAAGCCGAATTATTACGTTGAAAAATCTGGCTAATAAATAACATTTTATTGCCTCAGAAGCAGAAATAAAACATCACTCACCACAAAGCTATATTCAGTGTCAGGAGTCAATCTTCTCACAGGTAGATTTAAATCATTACCAGAATATATAACCTTATCATTCATTATAACATCATATCTATTTAATCGACCTAGAGGTACCTCAGGTGGAGCCCAGGATATATATAACTCATTTCTTCCTATCACATTGATGTGTGGTTTGGATGGAGCATGGGCACCTGTTGGTAAGAATAAAGTTATTAAGTAATTAAGAATTAAGTTATTAAGTCATTATTAATAGGGCTGCAACAATTAGATTCATCATTTGTTGATTGCAAGGGGTCAATTTGACTTTGGACCTATGATGTCTTATTTGATGCTAGCATTAAATAATCCCATTAAGCATACATGTAAGGACAGCAGCAGTATAAACAAGAGCTGTCAGTAGAGACAGCATGCTTGACTAAGTAAGTATTTGCCACATGAGATGTGGTTGATGATAAAGAACATATTCTAAAATTTGAAAATGATACCTTAACAAATTTAAAGTAAAAAATGATATTTTTTTAAGAAAATTTTAAGTTCACTGGAAATTTTTTTGAAAAAATAAATAGTATTTGGAGTCATGAACCTTGTCACATGAGATGTGGTTGATAATAAGGAACATATATATTTAAAGTTTGAACTTGATACCTTAAGAAATAAAAAAAGTTTGAGTAAAAAAAATTTTACTGCACAAAAACTTAAATCAGAAATATGGACGCGACGCTAGGGCGAGTAGGAGAGCTCTCCATTTACTTCCTGAAGTCGAGCTATAAAACAGACCTTACACACAGGCAGATTTTTTCACCTTGTGTTATATAAGGGATACCACAGACAAATAACAGAAACAAAAACCAATTAAGTTATTTTTACAGTGTCACAATGATTCCATACACCTTTTTTGGATGGGTTTAAAGCCATAGCAACACAATGAATAAGGCCTATTATGGCGGTCAATTAATCTACTCACCATTCCTGGAAAGGCTAAATCTCTGGATTTAGCAGTTAACCAGTTAATTGGCAAATACTTCCATCAGTGACTGACAAAAGCCATACATGCTTGCAATGAAAACATGTGTACAAAGAGCAATATGATTTAATCACGGTTTTGTGCTTTTCAGCAATAATGTATAAAAACTGTGTTAGTACAAGTCAAGTCAAGTCAAGTCAACATATCTTATTGGCATAAACAATATGTTCATTGCCAAGGACTGTACAGGCTGTGCACAAATGGCAGATCTCATAAATTCGAGTTGGGAATAAGTTCTATTCACTGGAAAGCATATAACCACTTTCAAATCTAAATTTTGCACACAGAGTACATGTATTATTACAATATGAAATGAGATTAATTCTACTGACCTATTTCTGAGGTAGATCCAGTAGTACCACTTCTTTCTCCTCGACCTTTGACTGTGGCAGCACATACCTAAATAATAATAATAAATAAATATTCTCTATGAGAAAAGCTTGTTGCATAATATGAAATTCTGTATAACTATAAGATAAGAAATATAGCTGAAGACAGTCAACAAAGTGACCATTGTAATCTTAGTGCAAATATACCGTGACAACACAAAATATGGTAAACATGGATGTGAGATTTGCTGAATTCTAAGAGCCCCCCCCCCCCCAAAAATGATTAATTAATTGAAATAAAACACTATTTTTAAGCCATTGTCTAGTTGGTATTTTTACATCTCTGACCATCTACGGTAACTAAGAATAACTGAATATAGAGTCAACAAGAGACATTAAGAAATATATCAAGAAAACATTAACCAGGGCTCAAATTTAACAAAAAATTGTACTTGCAAATTTTTGCGAGGAGATTTTATTTCAACTCACAAAATGAAAAAATCACTCGCATTTTGTCTCCAAATTTTTATAGCACTCATAGTAACAGTAACTATTAAAGATGGGTTATGCGCATATTTTGCACATTTCTACGCACCCCGTACGCTAAAATCGACATAATAGCTTTATAAATCATCCCAAACAAACGTCATTGAGCTACAATTAACTTCCCTTTACCAACGCTGTCATATAAATAAAACGGTTTTAAATTTATTTTTCTTAAAAAAACTGCCAGTTTTTTAAGCCGACCGGAGATATCCGAGTGTACACGAAGCGAAACGAGGACAGGCGATAACTCCGTGACCTTTCGTGACACGCATAATTTACCTGTGTTTACAAAATGGTGGAAATCGATAGAGAAAGTGAAGAGAGCGTCAGTCAAAAGTAACGGAACTTGCGACATTCAAGCGACGAAAACAAATTTACAATTTAAACTTCGGGTCATCTAGTGTGCATATATGAGAGGAATGCATGAGATAACATGAGATGGAGCTGTCAATGGCCTTGAAGACGGATGAAATCTAGCAAAATCGTTGCTTGAGAATGAGAGGTAAGGCTCCGTCGATCGAATTTTAACAAAGAAATTGGCTTAACATCATTGTGCCGTTAGTGGTTCTGTATCATAATGTTAAGTTTTGACATTTATTCTGCTTATATTATACAATATGAAGCTTACAAAACGGCTTCATCGTAGATCGTTTAAATCATGGCGCTTCGTCCCATGCCATTTCGACCCCGTCATTGTTTACTACTAAGAGAATTTGGATGACACGTTTATCTCTTTTTATGAGTTGCAGTACGTGTTCTTTCAATATTATATTTCTAAATGTGAAAGATTAACAAATGTTTATGACAGTATTAAACAAAACTATACTTGTACTTAAATATTCACAAACAACCATTGATTGACCAGTTTACTGTCAACTAGTCAAAAGACGTACTACGTTAGTTTTAATGATTTTACTAACTCATGAGTAATGTTTCACTACTCAAGTTGTACATAAATAGTTTATGTATTTATAAGCATGTGATAACAGTAAGGAGCAGTAAACATACTGTATAGATTCTCTGAAGAGAGTCACTTGAAACTTCACTCATGTTTTCCGTGACTCTTGCATAAAGTTTGACCCAGTTTTACCTGTATCATATTTTGAAATGTATTGGTTAGGTTTTTTGGTGCATCATTCAGGGGCGGATTCAGGAATTTTTTCTAGGGGGTCTGAACTTTTCTAGGGGATCCAAACTTAGGAAAAACAAACACGTTATACACAGTACATAGGCGGATCCAAGGGGGGGGGCGGACCCTGCGTACACCCCCCCTAGAATTGCCCATTCAAAGATTTTTTCTATCATAAAATATGATATATATATTAAGGGAATTTTTATAAATATGAATGTCAAAATGTTTGGCAAGCTACAACTGCAATTATAACAAGTCTGGAACTACACTAATACAATGACATAACGTACAGCAATGTAAGAACAATTTCATCTAGGCACATATTTGTAAGATTTTAACATGATCAAAAGGCTGTAAAAATTATATGATACATATCAAGATGCTTTTATCGTATACCCTGGGAAAGGATAGTTTAGGTTCTAAATTTCTTAGAAATGAGCTTAGCCTTAAGGGGTCGCAGCAACACTGAACGCCTGATCAATGCTTCAAAATGTCCAGGACCCATAGTGGGTCCTTGAATACGGTCCCTAGACCCCCAGTCTGCTTGTTTATTTTCAGCCCCCCCCCCTCGTAACTTGAATTTCCTCTCCCCCCGATAACAGGAAATCCAAGATCCATCTATGCAGTATTACACAACACATTAATGATATGAATTACTTAATAATCAGATTTATGCTAAATACTACAGCAAGCTAAGCGAGACCGAGAAAAATTGCATCATGCTACTTAAAATTGCTTACAGTTTCTAAATACATTTAATTATGAACAGTCATATTTTGGAAATTACAGGGGCGTCCCTGCCCCCCTCCCCGCAAGATCCACATTACATTTTATGTTCAAAAGTTATCAGGTATGGGTACTGTACAGTTTGGAGATCAGCTGATGGAGTGTAAACATTTTTGTTTGGCCATGAAAATAATATTTTAAGAAATAAATTTTCATTTTCAGACCTAAAAAGTGAAACTGTGATAGTGTCTTAATTTGGAATAGTGACTGGGTAGAAGAAGATGTCATCATCATTTGTTGATCCTTTCGAGTAAGTAGGTCTACAATTTTTATAGGCTGTTCAAAAAAGGGCTGTATTATGTTATGATGTTGTCTGCCTGCCTGCCTGCCTGCCTGCCTGTCTATTCATAATCAATTGCATGTCCGAACAATAACTTTACAATACCTGTATGACTGTTCACCAAAATATTAATTGTGGATAGCTTTGGGGCAAGGAAATGCGTACTGATTTTATGACTTTTAAATGGTCAAGGTCTGTGGGAATTTACATGGAAATACTTTGTGCAGACTGCAGATGATAATCATGTAACAGCTGTATCTAGTTTCATCTAATCATTATTGTGGCATATTGCTGAGTTTTAATGAAAATATAATAACATGCTGAGGTAAGAAAACAAACATAAATGGTCTGTTTCAAAGCCTAGTGTCCAAACGACTACACCATGAAAACAACTGTGTAGTAGCATTTTACCAGTGTATATATGCATGCTAGTGGATTATTATTCTGTGCATACTAAATGGTCAGCTAATTATGAAAAGATTGTATCAAAGAATTAGTGAATAACTAGTGTTTTTTCACCCTCCTATCATGATGTAAATGTATTATTCTCTTTGATAAAGCTAAAAAAGTATATATTTCATGTATGAGCATAGTTCATTGTATCATAGTGTATAAAATCAAGTAGAGGAATCAAGTCTTAATTTTTAAGCAATTTGAACAAGGAGTCATATATGGTGCGGACAGTTATGGTAACAATGTTTGTAAACCATTATTTTAACAATCTGCTTCTTTACAGAGTTAATGGTGAAATGTCCTGATTCGTATCACAAACCACCATGAATGGAGTCTACCAGATAATGATGGTACAACTTCTTGTTTGCATGAAACATTGAGCTAAGAAGATAAAGGGATGACTCTGAAAGCATGCTTCTTCAGATGCCATTTTATAAAAGATCTAGCTGCTGCCATTCTTGATAGAAGACTATTGAATAGAATTAGTTACTATTTGAACTACAGGTAATTTTAATGTTGAACCATTTGTAATTTTTTATTTTTGTGTGTGAATAATTATGAATGTATTGACAATACATTTTGTAAACATTTATCATATAAATGGTAAATCACAACAACTAAGTAACAACAACTTGGTTCTAATATCATATGGGTATCCATATATGATATTTAACCTGAAGTCGGATTCCATAATGTTTATTGTGATTAATTTAGTAGGAAATGATTTTGTCACTGTTGCAGTATAATTATTATTGACAAATCACTAGTGTGCAATATGAGTGATTAATAAAACATATAATGCTCTTAAAATTTAGATTTGTGTTTTAATTGCAGAAGTGCAGCTGAATTGGAATTCTCGCAAAATCATCTTTTGATGTATTTTGAAATAAGCTTTGCATATTCACCAATCATATACAGAGTGAGAATTGTGCTGGCTTCATAAGATAGCAATATGAATGTTAGTAGAGAAATTAAGTTGAATAAGGATGGATCTAAAGGTATGCTTTATATCCCCTGATAGTTACACAATAAGACATCCTGCTTTTTTTGGAACCTATATACTTATCATATACATGAATGATCTTGTGTAGGTAGTTGCAAACACATTAGGTCTATAGATACTATGAATGTCCATGAATAATAGCTAATGATATTTCTTTAGTCATTTAACTTCAATTTTCTTTCTACATTTAAGTATTAGTTACTATTTTAGCAAGCCTCTGTAGGAAGATGCATATATATTGTAATTATATCAATGTAACATTGACTTGGTATTATCCAAATAATTTTAGAATAATTATGATTATGTAATTTGGAGTAAGTTTATACACTACAAGACTATATCTTATGTATGTTTTTATCAAGTCTACTGTTTTAAATATGGGAACTACATTCGTCTTTCCATTGCGATCTACTTTCCCTTTATATTAAAATGCACAAAATGAATAAAATAAGTGATACACATATTTCTTTTTCATTAGAGGTGTTTTAAATAGCTTAATTCCTATTTTCTTTGCACTCCACTGGTAACAATAAACAGGTATCACATAGATTCACTGTGCATATTTTTCAAATTGACAGTATGAATTAGTTAATGTTATGTATTTATGAAAGATGTAGCCTTGCATATTGGTTAATATTTATTTTGATTTATTTTTCAGGCCCCAGAGATTGTGTAATTTAAATGTGGAATGTTGAATGCACATCAAGAATGAGTTGAAAAATGCTCTGTTGCAAATCATCAAATATGAAAGTCTATAAAAGTTCATATGCACTTTTATCTCCTAGTAAATGACTATGGTTAGATATTAACACCACCTCCATATATATACATTACAATATAAATTTCATGAAACTGCTACATGGAAAATATTACTTCTTAGAAGTAAGGGACTTCCTGCAAGATCTATTAGTTAGATATTGTTTTCAAGTCAAATGGTTTTAAATAAGAAATCATTTTCAGTTGCTGGTTTGATTAATATTTGAGTGACAAGTCAAAAGATTGTGCTACTTTTGCCTATGTACTAGGAATTAACATAGATTGTTCAACAACAATAGGTTCATTTATGAAAGGTGTACAGATTTTTTGTTAAATTAGCCTCATTTAAGATTTTTTGATTCATTATTGACCACAATTTGAGTAAGATGGTTCTACATTCACATATTTCTGTTTATCATGTAAATGGAATCACTGTTCAACTACATTGTACCTTGAGAAAGTATTGTATTCTATCAATTCAAATTCTTAAACTGCTGTAATATGTTGATGGCATACATGTGTTACACTTAAAAGAAAGTAGAACACTTTGTTACTGACATTTTACTTAAAGTAGTTTACTCTCATACAGTGCCCATCAAAACTTTGGAGACATCTTTACATTGTAGGCCTAAGTACTGAGTAACTTCATCTTAAGTTTGATCAGTGTTTATTTGAAAATGCGTTTTAGTTTTGTTTATTCTTTGTTTATCATTACACTTATGAATGAATCTACATAAAATAGCATACAAACTATGTAATGGAAATAAATACAATAAACATAGTTTTGGATGTCAGATGCTCAATCTTATAAATATGCTGCTTTCATTGACATGTGGTTTGATTTTATCACAAACCATATTTAATATATTAAAAATATTTATTCTACAAAAATGATCATTTAAATTTAAATATTTCTTTTGTCATAAACTTTTGGTGGGCATTTTATGTATTTTACATTTTACTTTATAAACATTTGTAAATACATTGTGCATGGTTTACCAGAGGTCCACATGGATTTATACAATTGTATAGCCTCGTTAGATAAAGACGTTATTATTATTATGCTCTATTCTGATTCTAACAAATGTATTCTGTATGAGCTTTGTTAAAAAGCCTTTTTTATAATCTTGTTGGTTGTATTTCAAAGTATTATATTTTCATTCTCTGTTACTATAGCAATCAAACAATTCAATAGAGAAGGATATCATTTGAATATGGTCAATGTATTGAGTACATCTTACATACCGAATTTCATTAATTTGGCTTCTGAAGTATTGTAGCAAAATCAAAATCTCATATTCAGAATCAATTTACTTGTTCTGTTTTCATGGAGTCACTAATTGGCTTGGTTTTCGAAGAAAGTGAATGCTATTGCTATCGCTTTTTTATCGTGTTAGTGTTGGTTTTCAGATTAAATTTTTTGAAACTCTTATATCTTCAACACTATCCAAGTTATTGTATTGGAAGTTGGTATACTTATTAAGTGGGACTATGTTAACCATACCGTGAAAGGGGATAACTGTGGATGAATTATTTTTTGAGTTATTGCCCTTTTATACTTAAATTGCAAAATATGAGGTTAAAGTTTTTCCTTTGTAGATTATCTTCAATACAGATCAAGATATTTGACTTAAAGTTTGTATACTTATTTGTCGGTACTATATCAGCACCACTATGAAGGGACATAACTGTGGATGAATTATTTTTTCAGTTATTGTCCTTTTATACTTAGAAAATTGCAAATTATGACTTAAAGAAACATCTTAAGAAAAACTTCTATCAAGAATAGATATGATAAAAACTTTAAAGGCCAATAAAGTTAGATACAAGGAAATGTAGCCCTTAAACTATCTTTGGTTTGGTAAATGGCCATATGTTAACTGACTATTTCAATTGACCAGTATTGGATGGTTTAACCCAGTATTGACTGCTGGCCCGGTCAGTGCTCATTTGGCTATCAATATGCCAACCATGTAACATAATGCAATTTCACATCAATACTCTTATTCATTTTGATCAATTTGCAAATAAAACTACTTTGACAGTAATTATTTAGAACTGGGAATTTGTTGCTTTAGAAACAATTTCGGCAAAGAGTAACTTAGTCAGATCCAATGTATTTTTTTTGCTGTTTCAATTCTATTGAGATGCATGGCTAATTCAATTGGTAGCAAACAAGTCTACTGATCAAGGGGTTGAGGGTTTTATTCCCGGGCTGGGCATACTTTAGTGGAGCTTGGTCATAAAAATATTTTCAACAGCCATTCTCCCTCCTACCACTGATTTAAATCTTGTTGGGCAGTAGTCAGTCACTGGCTGAAGTATGTACTAAGTATGCGCTTCTGATATAGAATGAGGTATCAACTATAAATTATTTGAAAATAGACATTTAGGCATACATACATATAGTTTCACATTTTTGATTATGTTTTATTTGCATTATATAGTCCATTTTTTCTCAACTGTCAAAGTTTGAATAATTTCACGGTGAATGATTACACACTATCTCAATATCACGAGTGTTAGACAAAGAGCATGAAGTCCCCGTGAAATTATTCATGTTTTGACAGTTGAGAAAAAAGGAACAATAGCAAACACGTATTTGATTTTAAAAATTTTATGGTATTACTATTTGTAAATAAATTGAATATTATATAAGTGATCTTTTTATCTCTAGCATATTAAAATTGCCTACGAAATATTCTGTGATATTTCATCTAAAATGAACATGTGTTTGATAAAACCATTCCCCTGCAATAGTTATGGAAACTATAAGTATTGTGTGTAAATTTTGACCCCAAATGACCTTCCACATTTGCACCTAATTATTATCTACACATATTCCAATGAAAATCAGTACCTCGCCTATTCTACACTTCAGCAGGGATTGAAAAGTTATGGAAGTACCCAGTATGTTTATGTGTTAAAATTTCAACACATAATCATCACGGCCACGGTGTAATCGAGCATTAATACTACATTCGTATTCAATGAAATGAATATTCTTGCATAAAGGTCAGGTTGGGGTCAAACTTCATGCACAATATGTTAACCCCAAAAGTGCATTTTAGTGTATTGAATATCTATTTTGTTTAGGATGCTTAAAATGTACTTGTAAACCTACTTTGCCACCAGAGGTATTACAAACAAAGATTGTCACACTGTGCAGTCTGAGTCTTTCCATATGGAATTTTAAATGGAAACTTAAAATACGTTAGCTTGGACAATGATGCCAAAAACCTTCATAAGTTCAAAATATCTATAATCAATGATTGTGACAAACACATGAATGCCAAGACCGTAGGTGAGATCATTACCACATTTCAATCAGTTAGAGATTAAAATGGCTAAAAGACATGATTAAAGATTTATGGCATTGACTTTCTTTTGATTCTGTTCTGTAACCCACAATGGTAAAGTAGACTTGAATAGATCATAACATATACTATAACAGCACCTGTCTCATCAAATGGTATTCTGACACACATGAAGGTTAGGTACAATCTTGAAAAATATGGAAAGCAGAAAATATACACTACAGTTAGACTTCCTTAATTGCATTGTCACCCTACTAACTAAAATATTTCTAGTTTAGTTCACTCTGGTGTACAATCCTGGGCATGGTATTATCAAAAATCTTACAACGATTTAGCATAAATATGTAGAATTGCTAACAATTAAAATCAGTCATAAGACCCTTGATAATACGGCCCTTGGGGTATAATAGTTAAATATAATAAATAAAAATATGTAATCAAATAATTTATTTTTTGCAAATGAGAAACAAAACTTAGATTTGTGTGATAGTTAAGAAATAAAGAAATTATTGTTAAAAAGTAATATTACATTAATATTCAAGGGTAGATAATTATAAATATTGCATTTGAGTTATGAACCTTGTTACATGAGGTGTGGTTGATAATAAGGAACATATATATAAAGTTTGAATTTGATATCTTAAGAAATAAAGAAGTTACAGTAACACCTAATATTTCTGAAAGGTACTTCAAGTTCTAAGGAAAACAATGATAAATAAAAAAAATAGTGGAGTTATGAACCTTGTCATACGAGAAATGGTTGATATTAAAAGCCAATATTAAGTTTGAAGTTGAAACCCTAAGATAGAACAGTTGCAGTAACAATATTTTTTAAGTTCCAGGGGAAGTTAATCTGAAAAACATTGTATTTTGACTAATCACCCTTGTCACATAAGATGTGGTTGCTTATAACAAACATGTATTTTAAGTTAAAAAGTGAAATAAAAAAATAAATAAAAAAGTTGCAGTGAAATATATTTTACTGCACAGAAACTTTAATCAGAAATATGCACACAGATGCCAGTGCGAGGAGGACAGCCCTTAGTATGGTCGAGCTTATAAAAATGATAATTCAGTCTTGTGTTAAATCAGTCAAACAGTGACATGAATATAAGTCATTGTTGAACAAGTTTTATTTAATTAACTTATATTTAAACAATATATGAAATATAAATAAATATTGCTAATATGTATCTATAAGGGGTGTAACGGTTAACCGATATACCGGTTAATATTTCAATACGAATTCTAAAGGTTTTTAACCGGTTCGTTTTTCCTTGAACCGGTTTTTGTAGTTGTATGTCACACTGTTTATTTTCAACAAAATCTAAGAGTTAAATGTTTAAATTAAACTAAACTTTAAAGGTAAACTTTAACTTCAAATTAAAATGTGTTGAATACTAGCAATCATCCTACTGTGCCTAAAAGGATAAACATTTAAGTCAAATGAGAGAAAAAAACAGTCCGTTTCAAAGTACTCATTTTTTTAACATATAGACCATTTTACACAAGTAATTGAAACATTTGAATGAAGATCATTAGAAAATACACATATGCATGTTATGCTGATCCAACTAAAGCGATGCATTAATTCGTGCTTTGCATGTCTACCACAAAAACTGGTACGTATTGCAATACGAGTTTTGCATATTGCAATATATTGCAATACGTTTATTACCGTATTGTTACACCCCTAATATCTATACAGTACCCTCTGAAAGATTTTGGACAAATTAAATTTTGAGAAAAAAACGGATTCATTATTATGTACTTCAAGTAACCAGAGTATGCTACATGTTTATTCAAAGAATCTTAGTAGAAAAACAACAATATCTGTGCATAATGCATCCTGGTGGAGCGGATGGACCCTTATTAAATCTCCAAAATGACAGAACTTCATCACAAGCATATTATATAACTACACACCATCTTTATCATAAGGTAAAAACATGGAATATACCAAATACATAAATGTTGTGAAAAAAACTTAAAAGTTGAATTTTCAAATTTCAATATCTATATTTTTTTACTTTCATTTTTCACATTCTAAACAACATGATACAAAATGATAACTACATTGTATATTTATTTTAAAGGCAGATCTTATACATTGAATAGAATATAAGAAAAAATTGTTAAATTACTATGAATATAACTTCCTAATGCATATCAAAATACATAACCAGAAATTAAAAAAAAACGTTGCAATCAAATATATAGCAAACAGTTTGAAAAGGCAGCATATATAGATGATAAAGAAATGGGACTTAAATCACAAAATGTTCATGTACAAGCTTGGGTTGAAATACCTTATTGTGTTCAAAAATTATTTATGTGTATATTTATAAGTTTTTATGTCACCATCGTTTTAAGAAAAATCTTTAGTACTAGATATTCAGTCAAGCCACAATGCAATACAAAGTATAATATTAGTAAAAATATATTCATGGCAGCATTTAATATGAAAATTCAGTGCTTAGACATTCATACAAAATGACACTAGGTCATTAACATTCTATAAAACACTAAAAATGTAGCACTGTTAGTAGATGCAGTCAAAGATCTACAGCCTAATTTCAAAGACAATTTCATATTCTTCACAATTCTTATAAGAGAAATATAAGGCTAGCACAGTTAAACAAATACAACAAAAATCATAATTCAATATCTACACATATATACATTATAACACTCTAACACTTGGTAATGCCTAAAACTAAGTTTCCTTCATTGCGCAGTATTTTTCTAAAATATAATTATAAGAATTGTTCCACTGCAGTACAGATGTACTAGTAAGATATTGAATGTTGCTTTTCAAATAAATAAAATAATTAAAAGTAGTGCTCTTTATTTGCACAGAAAAAAAATGTGAACAGTGTTCCTCTCAAACTTTATGACCTAAGACCCCTTTTCTCACCCTTTATAGCCATTTTATGGGTTCTAGTCTAAGAATACATAATACTTTGTAGACTGCGATTAATATACATGATTATAACACTATGTTATATATATATGTTCTGGATGGAAACAACCAGGCAGTCTCACTGCTAGTCTACTTCAATAATCAGTGGTGGACATTTCTTCTCAACCATCTTGAATAAAAAAAAATTACTTCATCATGGTTCATAACATCTATCTCAGCCTGAAATAATAAAACAGTTTGTAAATTTAAGTACTATAAATCCAAAGTGAATGTCATTAATTGAATACCATACCTAGGCCTAATATAAGTCTCAAAGTGCTACAAATATTGAATGAATATTCAAACAGCTCAGCATAAAATGTGATTACAGTTATCTAGTTGGGATTGAGACAACTCAGCCCGCACTAAGAGACATGTCAAGCCGAGGACAACTCATCCTGTTTCTTATATGTGAAGTTATAAATCATAAAAATTGTACTTTGACAGTTAAATTTGATAATTAGATAAAAATTGGTTTATGAAAGATATAGCAGTATATATAAAATAAATAATTCTTAGATGTTAATATTTTTTTCAAAATGAGAATATTTTATTTATTAAAATTAATATAAACATTGCTCAATTCTGTTATAGATATTGAAAATAAAGTAAGTACTACATTCACTATAATTGAATGTTTTGGATAACAGATATTCACATAAAGTTTGCTTATTAAAATGAAAATATGTCATTAAATACATAGACAAACATTTTTATCAATAAAATACTGTAATTACCATGTTAAATTGTTAAAACTAGTTTTGTATAATGAATAACTAATATATATATATATACAATACGGGTTGAGTTGTCCATGGGTTAAGTGGTCCCAACTTACAGGTTGAGTTTTCCCAACTTTGGGTTGAGTTGTCTAATTTATGGTTTTAAACTTTTATGTTTCCAATTAAACACAACATCAATTTATAGTCTCAACAACTATGATAAGAACTTACGCAGTCAGTTCTTGTATGCTGGGAGTGTGTGGCTAACAAAGTCAAGAAACAACACTGGTTTTACAATAGCAAAGTTTTATAGAGATACAAAGCTGTTTATATTTACCTTAATATGATTTTAATTTTCTTCAACATTAGTCCCTACACTCTTTCCACAAGTGGTAGTAGTAGTTCTTTTTGATAAAGCACTTTTTCAAGTAGAAATATTTCTTCCTTTACTACCACAGCATCCTTTCTCTCCCACACCGTCTAACAGGTCTCACTCTAGCACGCCTCACAAGACTTGATGACTTGGAACTAGAATCCATGTCCTAGAATTTAAATAACAATACTTTATCATTGTCCAGTAAATATTACAATTGCATTTTGACAATTTCTATATTTCAGTCCGATAGCCAAGGCTTTGGCGTAGTGGTTAGCATGTCTTATTTCGAATCCAGAGATCCCAGGTTTGAGTCCCAGTCGCAGTAGGACATTTCATGATTTCTCGGCCTCGTTGTTGGGTAATTAGTACTGGTGATAGAAAATTAACCAAGAAACCTATAGTAGGATGAGCTATCCAATGTATATATAACCTCAATATGAGTTGAATAGGGTGGTAAAAAAATTCAGTCCGTCAAAATATACTTCTAAGTTGTCACTTGCATAGAACTTTCACAGTTAGATTACTATTAACTGACCAATTTGCCCAGGGGTATCCACCAAGTGCTTATTTCTAACACTATAGTTGAGACTTATTAATATGCATAACCTGTTACTGCTACTGTCATCACAAATAAGATTAAAAAACAACAACATTTTACTAAGTAGCTCATGTTTGTTTATCATGTGCAGCTGTTAAAAAAAATTCTACATGCCAATGCAATGTGTTACAAACTATTGGCCTATAGTGCGTTCGTTACGAACCCTAAATGCAACGGACAGACATAACTGGAAGCCAATTACTAGATACACATATTTTAAACCTCAATGATAATGTGACACAAGTTTATTCGTTCACAACTGTGATCATTGTAAAGAACTAAACTTATAAGTTTCATTCAACTTCAAGGGCATTATGTCGTATACGCGTATTCAATTTTGTACACCTTACTTCACTCTTCAGCATAATTAACGACAAAACTGAGTTTTCTTAAATCACTAGACAACAAATTATGTTATGATAAACGAAATATCACGAACACACAATAAAAAATTAGCTGTACTTACATAATCTATCAAAAATCGATAGGTGAACGTCTCTTCCGTTAACGTTTTGTTTACTTGTCATGAAACTCTCGCTTACCGCGTGACGTACCCGTGGCGACCTCTCGTGACCTCTCGTCACATGCATATATTAAGCATCGGGTAATGTCGGTAATTTGAGAGGGAGTCAAAATGCGCTATTTTCAGTCGCTCGTAACTCGGCTGTCTGCGGTCTGTTGACACCCATTATATTTTGATCGGCTACATTATGGAATACTAAATACATGGGAAATAAAAGCAAATCAGGTTTATTTTGATATTGGATGCGCATAAGCCATCTTTAATATAAGCAGTATAAAAAACAACATAATGCTATAATCATTCATAATAGAACAATGGCATCATTGTGGGATAGACAAATAATATCTAACATGTATTTTACTGTGAATTTTTAAATGATACTGTCAATATATCTGGTTGTTTCAATGCTGATTTCAACCTCATTAGTTTGTACAGTAATATTTTTGGCAGTGATTTGCAAGTTAAATGAAAGTCCCTCGCAGTTTTCAAAACCCGCATTTTGCAAGTATGCGAGCTTAAATTCGAGCCCTGCATGATCAACCCACCTCTATTTCATATGTTGTATTAGCTGTCAGTCCTGTCAATATTACTGAATTCTCTATAGTATGCATAACTTCTTTATCATCTGAAAGTATTCACAATGTATGATACTTTTATACCAGTACATAACATATAGGTATACAGCACCCTATTAAAGTTGTTCGACATATGAAATTTTGAAAAAAAATCCAACTGTTTTGAAAACATCACAAATAAAAACAAGAAATTTCTTTAAAAAAAGACAAACAACGTAGATTTATGTGACAAGTATAAGTAAGCAATTAGGAAGATTATATACTCAATTCAAGTAAATTACAAATATGGTATGTTTGAATGAAAAATACAGTCCATTCGCGTTCGCTCAAAACGCGTTCGCTCGTAATTACGGTTTCGCTCGAGATCGTATCTTGGTCCCGATCGAATTTACTCTAAAGTTCATTTAAAAAAGATGCGATAACTCAAAATGCGTTGACTCATATTTTAAGTTAACTCGAGCTGGATTTCGAGTCTTGTCAAAGATAAAATCACTTGAAAATTACGCGCTGGCTCAAAGTATTGATTTTTGAAAATTTTCACACCTTTCACGGCCAGGTATCATTATCCGATGAATAGCCTTTTGTTTGACGTGTCACTCGCCATTGAAAACTTACCAAATTAAATCAAACTGTGATAATGTAGAAGCCAAGATCTGTTTAATTTAAACGTGTCATTACGTGTAATTAACTGAATTTTACATCTTACCTACCTGTACTGGTACAGCATATTAAATCGAACCTTATGACAGTACGTCGTACGTCGAGAAATGTTAGTTAAATAAAAGCAAGATTGAACAAAATGTGTATTTTTTATATTTTAATTCCAGATAAAATTACACATTCTTCACAAAAAATCGCATACATATAAGTAAAGTTTTATTCACAAGGACGATAGCAAAAAACAAAATGAGTTTCAAAGTGCATGTATATGTATTCTACATAAAACAAAGAAAGGTTAAAATTGAGGACACTGACATCATCAAGTTTAACAAAATGAACAATTTAATGTTATGTTGAATGCACTTAACAAGAACACATTTAAAATTAGGAAAAATAACACCATTGAATTATTACATGTCTTTTATTCAAACTCAAATCTACATCAACATCTAATATTGTGACAGCGTGAGACGACGCCATTCGGAACAACCTCGGCGATCATCTACGAAGATATACCTCGGAAATCAGACGTAGAAGGATTACAACCAAGTTATAAGGTCCGGCGATAGTCACTTTTATGTCAACATTTTATTATAACATTGTTTCACGCTTTATCACAACGTTTCATTCGTACAATATCTCACGAGTCGTATTTCTGTGTAGTTCAGACTATATTACCGCAGAAACCAAAATTCCTAGATCTACTTTTTCACCTTATGTTATTCGAGGTTTATATGCGTAGAAGATCGCTGAGGTTTTTCCAAATGAGACAAAGCCTTTAAAGTGAATATCACGATGTGGAAAAATTACAAAAAACCAAGATGGCGGATCTGTTATACGTTAACTCGAGATCGCGTTCGCTTGAGCATTTTTTGAAGTCCCTTCCGATTTCGAGCGAAGGCGAATGGACTGTAGTAGTAAACTGACAAGAGATTTACAGGCATATAATTATCAATCCAGCTCTAATTGCCATGAATAAAATGATGAAAGTGTATGAATATACTGTATACTACCAAGACTTGGTAATGTTTAACATTATTAATTGTGAACTCAATGTTTAGTCAAATATGGCTTCCTAAGAGATAAACAATTATTAAAAGAAATTGAAAAATATTATGATGTAACATCATCTGGCCAAAACAAGTGTCATAAATTACCAGAAACTGCACAATGATATAATAAGAAATGTAATATGGAAACCACATTAAAGCCGGATTTAAAAACTTTAACACAAAAATTACAAAGGGGAATAATCCATAATAAAGCCAGGTAGAGTTGTGGTTACTTTCTAATTCTGTTCATCACATGGTATGTTTTCATTGTTTGAATTTTGATAAAGATCTGACATTAAATGGCAGAAATATATGCTAAATTATAAACTTTAACGCAATTGTTAACAACACCGGACGCCTGCCTGACCTCCAGCCCTTGTTTCACCAAACTATTAGCCAAATTTTTCATTGGAAAATCGGCTAATAAAATTGTACAGAAGGCCCTACACCAAGTCTTCTTGGATAAAATGATACAAACCTATGAAAACATAATATCCTTTTAAAACACCATTTAAATCAGCAGGTGGATCCCATCCTATCTTTAATTGTGTTATTGTTGCTCCTAATACACGAACACTTTGTGGTGGACCAGGTACTACAAAAAGAAAATAATAACATTATAAAATGTTTCCTCTCAGTCACTTCTAAACAACAATAACAATCTCTCAACAGCAGCCACCTTATATCAATATGAACACCAACACCTCTTAACATCTGCCAGATTTGAGTAACACCCATCTCTAAACAACAATTGGAAATGTGTTGATAATCAAAACCCTGGGTGGTAGGCCAAGTACAGGTTTTCAAATCCAGTGTTCCCAAAAGTTTGCTGGTTTGAGCCTCGCTTGGGCTTCCCTTCCCATGGTTCCCACAAAGATGAGAAATAAAAGCTCCCTGAATTTTGCTTATTTTTCAAATGTTCCTGACTAATTTTAGAATTCCCTGACTTTTCAATGACCTTGAAAAAAAATCATTCTCCTTGACTTTTCCCTGACCATGGGTACCCTGCTTCCAATACAGTAGGGCAATAATGTTAATTTCTCCATTAATAAGGTAAATGTATATGAAAAAGTCATAGATCTATGTTTTGTGAAAGGGGGTAGGTAAGTACTGATTATATATAATGCCAAGGAAAAATAGATTAAGTTCACAGTAAAATGACCATAATTAGTGTTGTCACGGTGACAAACTCAATAAAACCAAAGTCATACCTGCTTCCTCTGTGATAATAGATACAATATCACTAAATGGACTTTCATCACCTTCTGTGTAAGCTCTAAGTTTATATATATATGGTGTATTAGGTAGTAAACCTACTACTTCACATTCACATTGTTTACCAGTATATACACATTTTGTACCTACAACAAAGGTCAAGGAATAAAAACTACTTATATATCAGGAGCAGTGGTCTGGTGGTTGGATGTGCACTTAGGGTTTTAAGGGTCCTGGGTTAAAAGCCACCAAGAACACTGCTGATTTCCTTTATACATACACTATACACATTTAGTACCTATAAAAAGATGAGCAATGTATAAATACCTACTGGTATATATTAGGAGCAATGTTTTGGTGGTAGGATGCGCACTTGAGGATAGAGAGGTCCTAGGTACAAAACCCACTAAGGGCACTGCTGATTTCATTGAGCGGGAAATTAACCAACAGTTGTTCTATGCCATCCAGTTGTAAATGGGTACTGTGAGGATCTACTGTTCGAAGGTGATTTCAATGATCAGGAGTTGCTGTAGAAAATTGTAGAGCTGGCTGAATAGACTTTTAACTGCACTTCAACTTTTTTAATGCATAATGCCCTGGCACCCTTCCTCTAAATGTAGAAAGATTGCATAAGGGTAAAATTCTGAAGTTCTCCATCTATTTCTATTAATGTCTTCCATGTGAAACTTGTCAGAGATAGGCTTTGATTTTTAGTTAAATTTACTCAAAATTACGCCAAAGAGAAATATCAAAAGCTGTTGTTAAGCAGAGAATTTGCTTTGCACAGAGCCGCTTTGCAGAGGTTATACTCAAGCTCACTCTACCCTTCTGCACTTACCGTCGAACAGTTGATATCTAACTTGGAAACCACTTTTGGTGACTATAGGGTCCCATGTTGCCTTTAATGTATCAGAAGATACCACTGAAATACAGAAATAAAACATTTACTGTAGTTAAATCAATGAAAAAATTGAAATTGTTGTAACTACAAAGAGACAGCAGAACTTGGCAAAATGTTTATAAGTTGCCCAGGAGAACAGCAGATTACAACCAGTCCAAACTGAATAAAATGGTACTTTAAATAACATTTGAGGGTTTGTGGGATGAGACAGCTTGTGGCTTAAAAACTTATAGCCCAAACCCTAAGTTAGGCTGTCACAGGCAATTCAATAACCATTAATGTTGAACTCTGTATCACCTATTATTTTCATGAGAACTAGCCCAATTATGCTAGATTTAAAAGTGCCATATATTTCAACAAGCCAGACTATGGTATATGAAATATGAAATTTTCACTTCCACGCCTTAGCACATTAAAATTTTCATTATACATGTATGATGTATACATTAGGGCGGTTGCGAGTATGCCAGTACTCGAATATTCATGATCTGGACTAAAAATACGAGTAAGAATATTCAGCACTTTCAAATCGTCAGATCACAATCTAATTTTACAATAAATGAAAAAACTTTTTAAGCTAAATTACCACCAAAAATGAGCTGTGCCACATATGAAAACATAAATTAGTGTACATAGTCAACCGCTTCAAATTCTGAATACCCGGTATCGTTAATATTTCGGCACACGCAAAATATCTCCTCTGAATCTCTAACATAACTTCCCATGTAATATAAGCTTCTGTAGCTCTTTACTTATTTATGTTGTGTATGTGAATTCCTGTATGCTTTTTCATTAACAAGTGATTTGTGGTTCAATTCGTGAATCATTACACATGAATCATGGTTCCGACTGGATTGCCACTTGCTTAACGATCCACAACGCTAGCCCTAGTACACATTATATTTTGAATGCAAAATAGACTTGAATTTAATCATGAATAAAAGAAAAATATCTTTAGCAGAATTTGGTATATATACTAGTGTTTTTAAATACATGTACATGGCCTTTTGGGGAAGCTAAACAGCTTCTTATAAAACTTTTTACACAAAGATGAAATTTATACCCCATATTGATATCTATAAATGGCACATACATGTATCATGTACAGGTTAAATCAGCCATCAAGATCATAGATGTCTATAGAAAAGGTAAACATTTAATAATACTTGTTATAATGCATTTATAAATGAAAAGACGATATTTTGTTTTAATTATCTATGAGCTATTAAAGATATACATATATCAAAACATTGTTTAAAAGATGACCTGGTGTTGACCTAGAGCCTCAAAATAGGTCAACAAAATGGCTGCTATTAAATAACATTCTCTATTCAGTCAAAACATCACATGTCCCAAGCATGATTTAGTTATGTCTAGTCATTTTATAATTAAGTTTAAAAGGGTAAAATATCAATAAACATATTATATTGAATGTATTGACTGGATAATTATCATGTACGATCATTTCAGGCGAGACATATCAGGCTAGACTAGACTATTATTACAAGTGCAGCTCCAGAGGTATGGAGGCATTGGTAAATTTTATTCAACTGTCAGTGGCGCTTACATTAACCCCACTGATTTCAGTACTTGATATTTGTTTGATAATAAAGCAAGGGTTTTTGAAGTTGTTTATTAGTATCACTATTCAGTCGACTTTTGACATTAACTTCCCCGGTCATTGAGTCACATACCAACAGTTAACATACGGCGCAGATTGCAGCCACAGCATACAGTGCATGACCCTAACAAGTACTTATTTACATCTGGTTGGAGTGAAGCAATAGCAGTTAAATTTCTTGCACAGGGAATGTGGCAGTGCCCCTTGTGGGATTCAAACCCAGGACCTCTCGATCCCTAAGCACTGGTCCTACCACTGGTTACTGCTCCTACCCACAATAATACCCATACATTAATACAGATATCTATTTTATCCATAGTGAATACTAAAGTATGGTTATGAGCATTTATGTACAGCAATTATCAAACCAATATTGAGTACCAGTATTTAAATCAGCGCTGTTAATGAATGCACTACTGACAGGTGAATAAAATTTACTGATATAGAGATTTGAAACATGTTGGATATACAAAACTGCTAGCAGAGCACATATATAAAAGAATTTAATCAAGCATCAAGCTTCCATGCAACATAAATTGTATTTCCTGCAACAACTTAAGTCCCTTTGAAGTTGCTTTAATGTGACAACAACCACTTGTTGGTATGAACATGATTTGTTTGTATAGGTCATATAATGGCGGTCAGTCAACCTACTCACTGTTCCTGGAAAGGCTAAAACTCTGGATTTAGCTGTTAACCAACTACTAAGCACATACTTTTGTCAGTGACTGACAACTGCCCTACATAACTAAGAATCATTGGTAGGAGGGAGAATGGCCGTAGAAATAATTTCATGACCAAGCTCAACGAATGTATGACCCCGCCTGGGAATCAAACCCATGACCCCTCGATCAGTAGACTTGCGTGCTACCAACTGAGCTAGCCGGGTGGCTGGTACATGAACATGACATTGGTCAATATTTTATACAATACCCTTAGTTTAAGATTAAGTAAACAGAGCTGGACCCCTTAGAAAATGTTCTGAACCAACCCTGCATTTTATTCATTAATTAATATGATTCATCTGATAAATTTTTAATTGGATTTCATCCAAATCATGCATGGTTTAATAGGCGAGACAAGACGGTATTGAATGTACATCTGCTATCATAGCATTCCACTATCTATCTATACATCTGTCCAATATTTAGGGTTTGGTTTAATATCTAAATAAGATATTTGCTGCAGTGTTTTAGTACGAGCACTCTTGTACCCAGAGTCTAGTAGGATTCTCAACAGTTAGATCAAGAATCTTGATAACCTTGGGGTAAGAGGAACTTGTAAGAGGGGAGTTGGATGATAACTAATAACTTATTTGGGTTTTATCTATTCACAACCTTAGCCCCTTTTCACAAAAAACTTTACGTGAAAAGTTATCGTAAGTCAAGTTCATAAATTATGCAGTTCAAAATCAGAAGGATAATATATATAGACATAACAGTTACTGTGATATGATATTCAAAATAAATAAGATTTTTTACATAATTCAATAATATTTGGAATTGATTGGCAAAAAAAAAACGTAATATGAATGTTTCTTTCTTTTGACTTACGTTAAGTTTTATTGTAAGAATTTTTGTGAAAAGCACCACTTGTTTCTAGTTTTATTATACATTTATCACACTTGATGCTGTTATCCTGAATTTGCTAATGTCATGGAAACAGAAACAGGCAAAGTTATGAATAAAACTCCCAACAATGACTATAAAAGTAGGTGACTGACAACTGCCCTACCCTACATGATTTAGAATCAATGGAAGGAGGGAGAATAGCCATAGAAATTATTTAATAACAATTCTCCAGGAAAGTAAGACCCATCTGGGAATAGACCATACAATCCCATGAAGACGAGTATGCCACCAACTGGGATAGCCAGGCAGGCTTACTAAGCAATGCAAACAAGGTTTTACTTCAAATGTTTGTATTATTCTACTGGTTATAAAATATATTCAATCTGATATAATAATCTGATAAACAGATTAGGATCAATAGTTAATACCCAGTATACAATAGCTGTATATATACATACAAAATACAAAACTACAAGTAAATATTATATACAGTATTGCTTCAATACAAGTAAACACTCTATTAGTAAATAGCCTTTAAGTACAGCAGGAATTTAACCTTCACCTCTTTGTATCAAAAGTTTAGACAAAATGTTTGTTCATAAATCTATCTGACCTTAACAGACATTTTCGTACACAAGTTCATCTGATCTTAAAAGGTTTATGTCTATAACTCACTTATTTATCCGCATAAATTTCAAAAAGTACAATTATTTATGACCAAATGACCACAACACAGAGAAAGTTTGTTGGTTTGTTTGTTTTTGTTGGGTTTAACGCCATAGCAATGCATTGTATAGGTCATATATGGGCAGTCTGTCAACCTTCTCACTCCTCCTGGAAAGGCTAAATCTCTGGATTTAGCTGTTAACCAACTACTAAGCGCATACTTTTGTCAGTGACTGACAACTGCCCTACATAATTAAAAATCATTGGTAGAAGTGAGAATGACTATAGAAATAATTTCATGACCAAGCTTCACGAAAGTATGCCCCACCCAGGAATCGAACCCGCGACCCCTTGATCAGTAGACTTGCATGCTACCAACTGAGTTAGCCGGGCGGCTTCTAAAGAAAGTTTCTAAAAATTCATGTTCGTTAATAAATACAAATAGTTGATTGTCATATCCTTATTTATGGTTTGCAAAAATTAAAATTAATCAAAAGAGGAATTTGATGATATTTAGATTGGAGAATTTTAGATCTTGTTTTAATCAGATTGGCATTGAGTTGTATTTCAATAGTATAAAAATACACAATAATAGGTGTTTTTTTTTTCAATTTTACAGTAAATTAAAATACAAATGAAACATATCACTTAAAATATCCTGTATTCAATTATGTGTGATTTTAAAGATTATTCAAAGTTATGCCTAGTGAAGGCTTTGTATTCAATTTTAAGTTTTCTAAATAAATCAATTTAGTGCAGTGCATAATAATAATAATCTTTTTAATTTTAAAGACAAACCCATGTTACCCAGTCATACAAGAAAATATAAAAAAAAGAACATGCATAAAAAAGTTTTTTTTACTATGTGCTTTCAAACAGTAATTTTATTAAAAAATTTTGTTCTGTGTGTGAAATATCTCAAACCCTAGTCAGATTTTTTATTTTCAATTAATGCAGCAAAAAATCATGCTCTTCATATTTCATTTTTGTTAATCAAATTAAATATTTTTTTTACCAAAAAAAACCCCAGAATTTTAGAATTTCACAAAACTCTGTAAATGATATTTAAAGAGTCGAATGACTTTGTAGCTGGTCTGTATGTGATTTAAGGACTGGATGATGTTATTATTATTATATACCAAATTTGTATAGCGCTATTTTCATATTGAATATATGTTCAAAAGAGCTTCACAATCATAATGCATAATTAGGAAATAATAAAATGAAATTGAAAATGGTTAAGAGATGATCAAATATAAAATACCGTAATAAAATGAAGACCAATATAAAACTAAGAATTAGTGATCAATAAAGTGCTTATAGTAGTTAAGAAACAAGTGGGGTTTAACTGTAAAAGATAGTGAAATGAGTAATAGTGGACTGTTGGTAGAAAGGCAACCAAATGGTCATTGGGGAATCTGGCTAGATGCTCTGAATATTTAAGATTGTAAGGTGCAAAGTTGGATTCTAATCCAAGGATCTCGCCTGAATATTTATCAGCATCATAAATCTTAGATGTCTGAACATTCTGTACAAAAAGTATACCTCATACGATGAGGTATACTTTTTGTACAGAATGTTCAGACATCTAAGATTTATATAGTTACTGATTAAATACAGCCTAAAATGTTCATTTATCAAAAAGGTGATAAAATCTAATTGCATTCATAAATTCTATCATAAATTTAGATGATTAATTTTATGACAGTACATTAACTGAGAGTCTATCAGTAATAGACACTGCCATTATAGAATAATAAAACTGAAGTAATAATAAAATCATTTTAAGAATACAGGCCACAACAAGTTGATCACATGTTCTATGGATTCGCTTGCACCTAAATTTTGAGAGTTTTTACAAAAAATATTTTTATTTCCTTGCTCCCGCAAAAAAATTTGGTCAAACCCCTATAAAATGCAAATTAATTAAGATTTTTTTTTTTGCTTGCTTGCCCCCTTATTTTCCAGAATAATCCATAGAACACATGATCAATTTTTCGTGGCCTAAGTCCAGTAAACTTTTGGTCCAGAAAAAAATCCATTTTCCAGGACCGAATGTCCATTGGTGATGGACGTTTGATGAGGAGACTACATTTATTTATGGTATTTTATTTATACTGGGTTTAAAGCTGTGTAAACACATTTTGGTCATTTCATGACGTTCAGCACAGCTAACCTAGCTTTCCTGAACCCTTGTCTATAATCAGTACTCACCTTACCTTCAACAAGGCCAAAAAACACTCCCTATATCTTATAAATGGAAGAAAATTGACATTATTGTCAAATTTTCATGTAAGGGCATAACTTTACTGAGTGGGATTCAAACCCTTACCCCTTCGAGACATAAGATTTGAAATCCCACTGCGCTACTGACCCAGGTTCATGAAGACTTCAGTTTAAAGACAAGATAATAAACCTACCTGTTATCGTAGGTGGACTAGGTTTCGGTAATCTTTTGAGTATTTCTAATGTAATTATGGCTTCTTCTTTTAAATCTGCATTGATATCTGCCTTACTTTCAACATTCTGTAAATATATATATTACATAGATATAGCAGTTACAGTGCATACATTAACCCTGCTGATTAAAATACTCAATAAACTACATTGATATGACATTGATAATGCATACATTAACCCTGCTGATTTAAATACTCAATAAACTACATAGATATGGCATTTATAGTGCATACATTAACCCTGCTGATTTAAATACACAATAAACTACATAGATATGGCATTTATAGTGCATACATTAACCCTGCTGATTTAAATACTCAATACAGTACATAGATATGGCATTTATAGTGCATACATTAACCCAGCTGATTTAAATACTCAATAAACTACATAGATATGGCATTTATAGTGCATACATTAACCCAGCTGATTTAAATACTCAATAAACTACATAGATATGGCATTTACAGTGCATACATTAACCCTGCTGATTTAAATACTCAATAAACTACATAGATATGGCATTTACAGTGCATACATTAACCCTGCTGATTTAAATACACAATAAACTACATAGATATGGCATTTATAGTGCATACATTAACCCAGCTGATTTAAATACTCAATACAGTACATAGATATGGCATTTATAGTGCATACATTAACCCAGCTGATTTAAATACTCAATAAACTACATAGATATGGCATTTATAGTGCATACATTAACCCAGCTGATTTAAATACTCAATAAACTACATAGATATGGCATTTATAGTGCATACATTAACCCTGCTGATTTAAATACTCAATAAACTACATAGATATGACATTTATAGTGCATACATTAACCCTGCTGATTTAAATACTCAATAAACTACATAGATATGGCATTTATAGTGCATACATTAACCCAGCTGATTTAAATACTCAATAAACTACATAGATATGACATTGATAGTGCATACATTAACCCAGCTGATTTAAATACTCAATAAACTACATAGATATGGCATTTATAGTGCATACATTAACCCAGCTGATTTAAATACACAATAAACTACATAGATATGGCATTTATTGTGCATACATTAACCCTGCTGATTTAAATACTCAATAAACTACATAGATATGACATTTATAGTGCATACATTAACCCAGCTGATTTAAATACACAATAAACTACATAGATATGGCATTTATAGTGCATACATTAACCCAGCTGATTTAAATACTCAATAAACTACATAGATATGGCAATCATAGTGCATACATTAACCCTGCTGATTTAAATACTCAATAAACTACATAGATATGGCATTTATAGTGCATACATTAACCCTGCTGATTTAAATACTCAATAAACTACATAGATATGGCATTGATAATGCATACATTAACCCTGCTGATTTAAATACTCAATACAGTACATAGATATGGCATTTATAGTGCATACATTAACCCTGCTGATTTAAATACTCAATAAACTACAAGATATGGCATTTATAGTGCATACATTAACCCTGCTGATTTAAATACTCAATAAACTACATAGATATGACATTTATAGTGCATACATTAACCCAGCTGATTTAAATACTCAATACAGTACATAGATATGGCATTTATAGTGCATACATTAACCCAGCTGATTTAAATACTCAATACAGAACATAGATATGGCATTTATAGTGCATACATTAACCCTGCTGATTTAAATACTCAATAAACTACATAGATATGGCATTTATAGTGCATACATTAACCCAGCTGATTTAAATACTCAATAAACAACATAGATATGGCATTGATAATGCATACATTAACCCAGCTGATTTAAATACTCAATAAACTACATAGATATGGCATTTACAGTGCATACATTAACCCTGCTGATTTAAATACACAATAAACTACATAGATATGGCATTTATAGTGCATACATTAACCCTGCTGATTTAAATACTCAATAAACTACATAGATATGGCATTTATAGTGCATACATTAACCCAGCTGATTTAAATACTCAATAAACTACAAGATATGGCATTTATAGTGCATACATTAACCCAGCTGATTTAAATACTCAATAAACTACATAGATATGACATTGATAATGCATACATTAACCCTGCTGATTTAAATACTCAATAAACTACATAGATACGGCATTGATAATGCATACATTAACCCAGCTGATTTAAATACTCAATAAACTACATAGATACGGCATTGATAGTGCATACATTAATCCAGCTGATTTAAATACTCAATACATTTTCGGGGACCACAATGGAAAAAATAGATTTATCTCTTTTTTGTGTCATCCCCAGTATTGATGTGCATGGCATATGGCATTATACATTCTGTGTTACTCACTTTTTGTATGCTATGTGTCATGTCATTGATAGTGTTGATACAGAAATAAAATTATTATTATTAAAACATTACATTGATATAACATTGATAGTGCACACATTAACCCTCCTGATTTGAATACTCAATACTGTATAACCTCTGCAGAACGGTCATCAACTGAACAAATCCTCTGCACAACAACAGCTTTTGATGTTGCCCTTAAGAGTATGTAACTTTAATTTAACCTCTGCAGAGCAACAACTTCTAACCAGCAACATACTTTAGTTTCTCCCAGTGGGTTTTGTTCAAGAGATTTTTCACAAAAATAATAGCACTCCAACTATCTTTGATTTTAATCTCCCTTTGGAAAATAAACAGGACTTATTCATTGGAATAACACATTTACTGAAAATTTTGATTGGGTTAACAAAAAAATAAAAAATTGAAGATGAACGATTCATAAACTCAACTTCTGAGTACAAGAATTCAAATTCACAATATTTGTTCAGGAGTGTTTGTTTGTTTGTTTTGGTTTTAAGGTGCACCAACACAGAAAGGTCATATTGCGCCGAAAGCAATTAATGATACTATTAATTGTGTTCAGGAGTGAATTGGACCCCTAGTTGGTAGGCCTAGAATTTAGGAACCAAGCCATGAAGTAAGAAGCCCAAGTTCCATTTCGTGAAAAATGATCGCCAGGCATTGGGTGCCTGGTTGCATAGAAAGTTGTACAAAAATTATCTTATGAAAGGTAAAATTGCGTGATATTGTCAAAAAACCTTTACTAATCATTTTTATAGCCTTGAAATTTTAATTTCACAGCAAGGGAAGACAAGTGTGACAAAAACAAATTTTTTATGATAAATGCATATAAACAAACCAATCATAATTCAATTTAGTTTTCTGAGTGTCTGTCAATTTAGTTATTAAAGTGTCTGTCATTTAATATCAGTTTTATCAAGTATGAAAGAATCAATCTCCCAATCTATAGCTCTGGTATAACCGTATACCTAAAATTTTAATATAACCATTTAGTTTTCAATTTTGATCCACACTTTAGATAATTTGTTTTTTATGTGTGGTTAAATTTGAATTTTCATTTAATCTTACCATATTATACCCGAGATATTAAATAATAGGTGAAAATTGGGTACAAATGTATTAAACATATCATTAAAGAAAGAAACATAATACTTTATGATAAAAGATAGATAAACCAATTCAATTAGAATTAAAGAAGCATAACAACTCTTATGAGAATTTATTATGTATCATTGTAAAACTAAGTTAAGCTAGTTCACTCTGTCCTGTGAAAAGATGTACAATTTTAAGAACATTTATAGGGAGTTCACACTGACCTAAGGCAAGATTTTCAATTTCAATAACATTTATAGCATGTTCACATTGACCTAAGGCAAGATGCACAATTTTAATAACATTTATAGGGTGTTCACATTGACCTGTGACATGACACACAATTTTAATAACATTTATAGCATATTCACATTGACCAGAGGCAAGATGTACAATTTCAATATCATTTATACTTATTCACATTGACCAGAGGCAAGATGCACAATTTCAATATCATTTATACTTATTTACATTGACCTTGGTCAAGATGAACAATTTCAATATCATTTATACTTATTCACATTGACCAGAGGCAAGATGTACAATTTCAATATCATATATACTTATTCACATTGACCAGAGGCAAGATGTACAATTTCAATATCATTTATACTTATTCACATTGACCAGAGGCAAGATGTACAAATTTCAATATCATTTATACTTATTCACATTGACCAGAGGCAAGATGCACAATTTCAATATCATTTATACTTATTTACATTGACCAGAGGCAAGATGTACAATTTCAATATCATTTATACTTATTTACATTGACCAGAGGCAAGTTGTACAATTTCAATATCATTTATACTTATTCACATTGACCAGAGGCAAGATGTACAATTTCAATATCATTTATACTTATTCACATTGACCAGAGGCAAGATGTACAATTTCAATATCATTTATACTTATTTACATTGACCAGAGGCAAGATGTACAATTTCAATATCATTTATACTTATTCACATTGACTAGAGGCAAGATGCACAATTTCAATATCATTTATACTTATTCACATTGACCAGAGGCAAGATGTACAATTTCAATATCATTTATACTTATTTACATTGACCAGAGGCAAGATGTACAATTTCAATATCATTTATACTGATTCACATTGACCAGAGGCAAGATGTACAATTTCAATATCATTTATACTTATTTACATTGACCTGGGTCAAGATGCACAATTTCAATATCATTTATACTTATTCACATTGACCAGAGGCAAGATGCACAATTTTAATAACATTTATAGCATATTCACATTGACCAGAGGCAAGATGCACAATTTTTATAACATTTACAGGGTGTTCACATTGACCTGTGACATGACACACAATTTTAATAACATTTATAGCGTATTCACATTGACTTGAGACATAACGCACGATTACATTATCACAAATTAATACAGTAAAACCCCTCTAAACCGGAATTATTTCGGACCAAGAAAAAATTCCGGTTTGGAGAGGTTTCTGGAATAGAGGAGTTTTCTTTCTGACTATAAGATTTAACATATTTGTAGGATGGTACACCTACAATGATCTTGTATTAAGTGTGTGTGATCTTTTTCAATTAGTACAAGTACAATGCACATGTATTTGAAGATGTAGTTTTGTGTTGTGAATACATTTGTCCTGTTTCTATATAATATCTGTCATGCATCCTGATATTTCATGCTGGAAATTTTTCAGGGCATTGCCAAATCATTTGACTATTTATCATTGAAATGCCGTTTATGTTGTAGTTTACATTTTGATCTGTTAGTCTTGCAAATCAATAATAATAAACATTTATGTTCCATTTTTTAAATTATTTTTTATACATTATTATTACATGGTAATATGAGATCATATTTGCATTCAATCATATTTGAGATGACAGTAAATTTTTTTGATAAAAAAAATGTTCTCAGATATCAGGTTAACCTAACTTGTTTACGCCAGATGTAGGGACTGCCCCTTTTTGAAGTGATGTACGTGACAATGTCTTATTAATTGATGGCAATTAACACTGTTTAACAAATTAATGAAAGCGGCCAATTATATATGAAAAGTTCCATTTCTTAATTACATGCGAGAAATTTTCACAGCTTAAACTTTGCTTTTCTTCTCAACTTTAAATTTTAATAATTAAAAAAAGGCTTTTTAAAAGTATAGTGCACATCAAAAGTTTGGAGACAATGTAAATACTAAAATTCTTAAAATTCCAATGATTATTTTAGTATAGCTCGTTTAGGATAACTTGAGACAAACGACTCAGTTTGTTTACAAATTTGGGACTCTGGTATTACATAAAATAGGGAGGGCAACTGATTTTGTGTAATGAGATATTAAGCATGTCTGAATGCGTGGAGCGTGTGTTCTCGTACTAAATTCAATACATCTAAAACACACTGATAATGGTCGATAATTACGTGTACTTAACTTAAATCCACCTGTGTATAAAAATGGTAAGGTTGTATTTTGTCTAAAGTTATCCTAAACAAGCTATAGAACTATTATTTTTAAGATGTTTACATGTAGTATGGTTTGTGACAACAAACACAATTTTTGTGAATGAATTGTTCATATAAGATTCAGCATATGACATCTCAAGGTCTGCATAAACTATTTTCTATGAAATGCTTTTCCATACTATTATATCAATCATTATAAGTTTTTATGCTAATTTTGTGGTCTCAACGATAAATGATATTTCTTATAACTTTATTTCATGAGAATAATATATTTGGTACTAAAAACCAATTTTCAATATGTTCCACATATACAACATATAAAAAACATGAATTAAAAGCTTTATAAAATCAACTGTTATCAAAAATTAAAAAGAAGTTCTTAAATAGGCCTACAAAATGAAACTTTCCACAAATTTTGGTGAGCACTGTATATTGAAAAAGTCTATTAATCTGTCAGATGTGACTTGAGTAAATCCCATTATTAGCATTAATAATTGTAAAACACTTCAATCTCCTGTCAAGTAGAGAAAAGTAAACAAATAATAAAACTAGAATGACTTCACGATGAAACCCTTATCCTACTTCAAGCAAACTTAGCAAACTATGATTTGTAAATGAAGCTATATTTCTAATACATCCATGATAATGACAGTACCGTAATCAACCAAGTCTCTATTTACATAACAATAATAAGATTATTTTTGTTTAATGGGTTTTCAACGTCACATTCAACACATATTATGGTTATATATACAACAGCTAACTCTTCCCACTATAGGTTTCCTGGACACTTTTCTATCACCAGTACTAACTTACCCTATTACGAGGCCGACAACTCATGTACAGAGTATGACCTACCACGACTGGTCTCGAACCAGAGATCTCAGATTCGAAGTCAGACAAGCTAACCACTATGCCACAGCAGCAGCTAAGATTATCTATACATTGGTTGTTCAATGTAAGACTAGTCTATGCAAGGCCCTACATTAAAGGTTGTCCTATAGCCCCCTATGACCAATATTCAGGTTCAGGCAACAAGTTACTGCTATTAAAGATGTGGTTCAGGCAAGTTGAAAATATAGCTGGCTGTCAATTTGGGCAACCTAGTTTAACAGTTAGTGTCAAGTCCTGTCTATGTCCTTTTGCAGTGCCCTTCCAATTTATTTAACATTTATATAAGATTATTCACATATTAATGGTTTAGTGCAAAACTATTCTACATCAATCGCTATTTAAAAGTACATGTAGTTAGACTAGTTTGGTACTGACCATGCACATAGGAGCAAGGGCCGTAGGGGCAGCGGCCTCGGCCCCAATATTCTGACAAGCAGTGGCAATGGGGCCGCGAGTTAAGTTTTCATGATCATGACACATATTGAACATCTTGAGGTATCCTTATAATACAAAAATTTGTTCTTAAACAGAGGGGTACTGAAAGTGATGGAAATCGAGTTTCAGAGGCTTACATTCACAAAAAATTTGGACTGGCAGGAGGGGAAACCCCTCCCGTACCCATGACATCTGCAGCCCCAATATTCAGATCCTTCCTACACGCCTGCTGACTTACCAATTTATTTATTCTACAATGTAATATTATTCATATACTGATAGTTCAGAGCAAAACTATTCTACATCTATACTTACATGTCTATATTCTTATATATTGACATGTAGTGAGACTAGTTTTGCGCTAACCAACGATGTAAAATTAAAAGTAGAAGTATAGGTGTCAGGTTACTGTATTGATTAGCTTACAATCCTCATAAAAAATAATGGTCCTCACATGGTCCTCATACAACACTTCAACACTTCTATATGTAAACATTGTCAAGAGTTCTAACTCAAAGATTTACTTTTATAATAAAACATAATTAGAAAAAAAACCTGATTACATATACATGTATAGTCACTGGACTCAGTCCTGTTTTTAGTATGAACAAATTCACAGTAACAAAATAATTACATTTATCTGATTTTGATATGGGACCCATGATTTCTGATTTGATGCTAGCATTTAATTGTGTCTACCGGTATTTAAGGAATAATGACAATAGCCAAAACGCACCTCATAGTAATATGCATGACAAACAAAGGATCTGATTGATTTTGCTTCAAGTGACCAATAAAAATACTCATCTATTTTAGTCTCATACATGTATTTAAAGATGACATCGTTTCTTCAGCAAAGCCAAGTGAATTTGTTTGACTCTCAAAAAAAAATCTGTATGAATACAGTATATATTTGCACAATTGATCTAGTAATGGAAGAAATGTTTAAAGTTTCAGTTTACTGTAAAATTTTATTTAACTGTCAATAGCACATACATTAACCTTGCTGATTTAAATGCTCACAACTGTACTTATGTACACATTTTTAATACAATAGTATCTATTATCAACTTACTTTTAGACTAGATATAACTTGTATATGATCTCGTAATCTTAAACATCCTTTAGGTTGACTAGCTAACGTTCTTAATGTCCTGAAAGTATAACATTGGTGTGTGTTAATTATGAGTTTCAGTTTCTTTATGAAGTTATGTATGGCCTTATGCCCATACAAACATATATATACAGTAAAACTCGAACATAAAATACTCGGTTACAACATACCATTTTTTCTGGCCTGTTTTTTCATCCTTATATATAACATACTTAGTATGCTATATGGATATAACATACCTCGGTTATAACATACCTTTTTTCTATGGCCCAGCGAGTATGTTATATCCGAGTTTTACTGTATATATATATAATTTATAAATATACAATTTATAAATACGCAAGTAAATATACACTGTAGTTTAGAGCAGTGTACATATAGTGACATTTCAAATATATAATACTGTGAAGCTGACATACAAGTGAAATATGGAATAAGCTATACTTTTGTTCACAAATCTCATGAGTAAGAGATCGATGATTTGATCACTGCAGTGGGGCTTTACTGTTTTGAAAACGGACAAAAATAGTTTGTTTGGTCATAAGGTGTAATGCAATAGCGCTGTTTCTAGATTCTCTTATTTCATTACAAATAAAGTGACAGAGACGCACCTTAGCAAAGTAATTATCAAAACAAGGCATCTGAACCCAAATCACAAATAAAATGGCAGCAATGGGGCAGAGAAATAATGGCAAAATACGATTTTTGGTCTTTTTCAATCCTAAACTTGAATTTCAATTTGTCATATTTCCCCACAATGATGTCTAAAGTGCTATTGCTTTTCAGAGGCTGAAAATGTGCTTTCCTGTCATTATTTTGTATCATTTTTCTGCACTAAAATGTTGAAATTGCTGGATTTACCAACGTAAAGCCTTACTTCTAGCAAAATTGTGGGATTGACCTCATAAAATCTTTCATCTTGCATGACACAGAATATTTCACAAACAAACATTATTAATATACTATAATTAATTCAAGGATTAATTTATCTTAACAAAATTGTTTAAAGACTAACTTTTCAAAGGCTTTGCATAATGAATAAATTTAAAAATTCATGATTTCAAGGTAAATATTTAAGGATATTACATACATGTAAATATGATCATAAGATTTTAATTTTGGACGAGGCAAATAGATCTTCAGTTCTAACTCTAAACATTCCCTGTTCAGACCTAAACCTTTGGACCAAGTACTAAGCACAAATATCTTCCCCAAAGGCTGACAACAGGCCAACTGGGTACAAAAGTAGGAAAGTAAAAGGCTGTTGAAAATTTTTTCAACAGTCATATGTCAATGATTAGGTTCAGACATGATGGTCCCCAAACACCCTTATAACATTTTAAGAATAAAGTTTTTCTCTCTTTTTTTGGTTGGGTTTAACGCTGTAGCAACACATTGTATAGGTCAGTCAACCTACTGACTCTTCCTGGAAAGGCCAAATCAACCAACTACTAAGCACATACTTTTGTCAGTGACTGACAACTGCCCTACATAATTAAAAATAATTGGTATGAGGGAGGGTGGCCGTAGAAAAAAATTTCATGACCAAACCCGGGAATCAAACCCACGACCCCTCAATCAGTAGACTTGCGTGCTACCAACTGAACTAGCCGGGCAGCTAAAGTTTTTCTGTTCTATGTCATATAGGGGTGTAACAATACGGTAAAAAAGATATTGCAATATATTGCAATATGCAAAACCTGTATTGCAATATATTGCAATATGTACCGGTTTTGGGAGTAGACATGCAAAGCACGAATTAATGCATGTACATGCATTGGTGTATTTTTAAATGATCTTTATTCAAATGTTTGAATTACTGGTGTAAAAGGGTCTATATGTTAGAAAAATGAGTACTTTGAAACAGACTTTTGAAGATGTTTTTTCTCTCATTTGACTAAATGTTATCCTTTAAGGCACAATAAAATTATTTCAAGTATTCAACACATTTTAATACTAATTTAAACATTTAACTTTTAGATTTTGTTTGAAATAAACAGTGTGACACACAAGTACGAAAACGGGTTCAAGGAAAATCGAACCGGTTAAAAACTGTTAGAATTTGTATTGCAATATTAACCGGTATATCGGTTAACCGTTACACCCCTAATGTTATATAACACTTACATTGCAGCAAACCAGCCAGTCTCTGAATCTTCAGCATTTAAAAGAACTGACAATGTTTTAAGGATTTCTTCTGAATGTATGTTACCAAGCAACCTTGAGTGACCTTCTGAATTAGTTGCTAGGCAACTAAGAGCAAAACAAGCATTTTTACTGGCACCAGTGTCATTACAGCTTAACATCTTAGCTAATGAGGATATCTGAAATATATAAAACACAACTAAGTCTTAGATTGATCATATACCCGTCCATTGCATATTGACATAATAAACAAACTTACAACATTTGAATTGTATCAGTGAATTATGATTAAAATGTAAGCAATTATGAAAAACTTGAAGCGATGCTGACTTCAACTCTGCATGACATACAATTATTTTCCATTTCCTTCACAAAATAAGGTAAAAATAAAATAAAGTCATAGCAGTTTATGGTCTAAGTTTCATGACAATTGCATGTTCACCAACTATTAAAACAGCTATTGATATCTATCTATCAATCTCCCAGAAGAGCCTTTTACTTTGTTTTTTTTTGTGCAGCCAACAAATTGACACAACAGAATTATACCACTCTTGCAGGTACGCATTTACACCTGGGTAAAGTGAAGCAACCACAAGTTAAATTTCTTGTTCAAGGAAATTAACAGTATCGAAGGCGGGATTTGAACCTGGGACCTCTTGATCCCTAAGTACAAATGTATGAGTCCTTCCACTGGACCACTGCTCCAC
Organism: Mactra quadrangularis; assembly: GCA_025267735.1. Classification (NCBI taxonomy): domain Eukaryota; kingdom Metazoa; phylum Mollusca; class Bivalvia; order Venerida; family Mactridae; genus Mactra; species Mactra quadrangularis. The sequence goes on along the minus strand of CM046311.1, from coordinate 6,540,029 downwards.
TAAATAAGTATACCAACTTTCTATAAAACAACTTAGGCAGTGTTGAAGATATAAGAGTTTCAAGAAACTATAACCTGAAAACCAACACCAATGCAAAAGTGATAGCAACAGCTCTCATTTTCTTTGAAAAGTCAAGCTAAAAATGGTAAATCTACATTATTGGTGCTAGGACAGGGTCGTTTTATATACATACCATTCTTTCACTATCTGATAGCTGTAATAAACGTTTTCTACCCTGATCCATATCACATAATCTACCTATTGCAAATGCTGCATTCATACCTCTTCCTATAAAATAACATACATTGTACAATTACTACAATTACACATTTTTCGAGTTTTCATTAGCAGGGCTCGACTCTTATTTTACAAGTAGGTTGCCTGATTGAACAACTAGCTATATATTTCACTTGCCCAAACCAAGTGTTTACTAGCAGTTAATATATCCAGAACTCAAATAAAGGGTTGTCAGGGGCAACTGGACAACCTTTAATGCTGAGCCCTGCATATAGGTCTTAAAAGAGTTCTGTGTCTCCCTTCATTTCCCAAAAAATTCAGGTCTGTAGGAAGGCAGTTTGTTTAGGCTTGAGTTTTATCATTTCCATTTTTTTTTGGCCAAGTTTTGTGGTTATGTTCTATGTTTGACACAAAATCAATTTTAACTATATATCTGTAAACTGTTTGGCACTGAAACCAGAAACATTGCTGATTATAGGCTCTATGCAGTTCTCGAAATTGTCATGCTTGAAGCTAACAACTTTGCTTTTTTTGTCGCGGGACTGTGCTGAAGGCCTATGGATTGAAATAGCAATATAGGTAAATCATTACTATTTGATGATATCTTATAGCAACCAATCCTACCATATCACATGACTATACAGGGACATATTAACAGTGATTTTTTCTTAAAATTAGAGCTGAACTTAGGCCTTTTCACAATTGGCAAAAATTTACAAAAACATTACCTAAATTTCACAGTTATTAGCAAGATTACTTCATGCCAAAAAAGTCTAAACGTAATAGCTACCATTCAATGCCTTTTTTCTGTTTATAGCTGGGTCAGAAGCATAAATGTGTTTCTGGAACTACTTTTCATGAGAGTTGGCTGTTAAAAAAACTCATTGATTTAAGGAAATTAGTATACATACATCTTTTAAAACATTTTCTCTAGTTGTTCCACAATTTTTGTTCACAATTTAGGTGAATGTGGCCTAAACAAATCAGTAATGAAAAGGCAAGGGTTGTTTTGAAATAAGTAAACAGAAGTAAACTTACCAGCTTCATCAATACCCAGTGATAATATCAATTTAGATAATATATGTTGTGAATGTTCATGTTCTAATACCTTACTACAGCCACATTCTGATATACTTAATCTGAAATATATATGTATATGTATGTATGTTAACATAATACAGTAAAGTTCCGCTATTAAGACCAGCAAAATAGATGGTCTTAATAGCGAATCTGTCTTAATATAGAGACCCTTTTGTTCACAGATAAAGCATTTGGGTCTTAATAATTGTCACAAATCTCATGATTTTGAAATAACAAAAGTGGTCTTAATAGCAGAACTTTACTGTATATAGTTCATGGACAATATTGAAGATAATTGTTGTCTTTGGATTAAGCAGGGTTCAATACTAACACAGGGTTTTACATTGCTCTTCAACTCTGGGGGTCCAATGGACACAGCACCTGTGAAAACAGGGGTCCCTGGAGCAAATATTTGGGGTCCAACAGATTTAATCACAAAACGTGCATATCATTGTCATATTAATGAAAAGATGTTGGACAAAATGATGCATGATATGTTAGATTTCATCATGGGTTGGTGGAAAGAAAATTAATAATTATCAGTTAAGCAGTTTTCATACTCCTCTGGCTTAACATATTTAGTGCCTCCCCATGGATGCAGACTTCAGTTATTTATGCATACAACTTGTGATTTATGCGTATATGGACGCATAATCCTGCGTCCAGTAAAGCCCTGCTAACAGTGTCCTGGAATTTCGAGGATCCCAATAACTTGGAAGGAATCCCAGTGAATCTTAACTGAGAATTTTGTTTTATGTGAATTTGATTTTCCATGGATTGTTTATCACAATTTTTAACCGCAAATCAGTATCCGATTTTTTTGTCTTTTAATGGAGGTTTCCTTAATAATAGGGAGGATTTCCTAAGTAACTAACAAGGGGTTTCTTTCAGATCAAACTGATATCTAGTATTTAAATCAGACAGGTCAATGTAAGAACCACTGTCAGTCAAATAAAATCTAAGTAAATAGATAAAAGTAAGATTTAAGGCTACCTGCACTGTATAAGGCCACAACAAGTTGATGATGTGTTCTACGAATTTTTCTAGAAGAAAATGGAGCAAGTGAGCGAAGAAAAAAAAATCTTAATTCAGTTGCTTTATAATAGAAGTTTGATCAACTTTTTATGAGCGAGTGAGGAAATAAAAATATTTGTTTGTGTGTAAAAACTGTCAAAATTAAGGGGTGAGCGAGTCCATAGAACATATGATCAATTTGTTGTGGCCTAAATGTATAAAATGTCTCCAGTGGATCAGCACAGTGTCTGCCACTAATGTTTGTTTGTTTGTTTTGTTGGGTTTAACGCAGTAGCAACACATTTTATAGGTCATATAACAGCCGTCAGTCAACCTACTCACTCTTCCTGGCTAAATCTCTGGATTTAGCTGTTAACCAACAACTAAGCACATACTTTCGCCAGTGACTGACAACTGCCCTACATAATTGAAAATCATTGGTAGGAGGGAGAATGGCAATAGAAATAATTTCATGACCAAACTCCATGAAAGTATGCCCCGTCTGGGAATCGAACCCACGACCCCTTGATCAGTAGACTTGCATGCTACCAACTGAGCTAGCTGGGCTGCTCTGCCACTAATGAGTTGGATGTAGAATCCTATTCAACTAATGAACTATAATAATGCTTACTTTATTCGGAATACTGGTATTTAGGGACCATACAGAAATCTTAAGAGCAAGTGATATCATTAATCTGACCTACAGTCATAGTTGAGCTAAATTGAATTCACAATTAATAAAACATATTGTGAATCAACTATTCAAATCTACGATCCAAAGTAGCGAATAATAGTTTTTTCTGTTGATCAATGTATTTTGATTGGGGGGGGGGTAATTTATCAGTCGAATAGTGAATGTTGACATGCACAGACACAAACTAACATATCAATCACAATCTATACAGGAGTGAATGAATCACACATGTTTTGATCAGTTTATTATATGTATGTATTGCTCAATTAATAAAATATTATAAATCTCTTTTTTCTGGTAACAATGACATGACACATGGCATACAAATGGTGAATTTGAGAAATCACAGACTTGTAGGGATGAGGAACAACAAAAACACAGGTTGGATTGATTGATAAAAGCATTTATTTTTAAAATGCCATTTATTTGCAATATTGAGGCATGAAAAGACATCCTCACAAAATGTGATATACAAGATATTCCTTCAAGCTGTATAAATCATAGGATGTCGGTATGAAAATGTCCTTGCTCAAAATTTGTTTTATTATATTATGTTTATATAATAAAATAATCTTTTTAAAGGTGGGACTCTTTCATGCCAGAACATTTTAAATGTGAGCATATTTTATATCATTATATACAACATAGCTTAATATCTGTTGCTCAACAATTTATTATTCTCCATGATATGAACACTGAACCTGCAGTGGACTGACAACGTGGGGGAAATCTTAATAGTAAAAACATGGGTCTTTCCCCTGTTATCCCTCTAAAAGGCACAGAGCTTTTTTCAGTACTTGGGGAAGGGGCCTGGGGCCTTTTTATATATAGAACATTTGGGGAAATTTTATCGCAATTTCATAGAAAGCGGAACAAAATATCCAAGGTAAACTCAAAATTTGGGTAAAAACTACATGACTTTAAAGAAATTTCTAGAGGGGAAGGCGCCTGTTAATGGCCCCTGTTATATAAGGGGAAAAAAGCCAGAGGCAAGTGGTTTAATATGTTGGACTGGTAGTCATTGGTTAGCCAGCTCCTCATTGGTTCAAATCCATCAAAAACCTACTGCGTAGTTTCCTTGAGCAAGAAACTTTACACTACTAGCTTAGGACTGGGGGACCAGGAAGTGGATACAAAACTGATTTATCTATGTTGTAAAAACTTACAGCTAAAAGAAATTAGTGATGATAAATAACAACTGGGATTTTAGGGCAGGGGTTTTGCAAAGGACACAAAATACAACACACAGATATTTACCTTGCAAGTACAAGTGCAGCATTACTTGCAGTCCATAGATTTTCCGAATGTAATAAACTGGTAATATGTTCTAATGTTTGAGGTAGACATTTCTCACTCAGTATCCATTCTCTTCCTTCATGACTCTCAGCCTGTGATGGAAGACAACAAGGTATCAATGTATTGTTCAACTGTCACTAGTGCATACATTAACCCCACTGATTTTAATACTCATATGACAGTGTGTATGTTCCAAAATCAGCACGAATTATTCTATTAACATAGATTATGATTCACACTATAATTATACATGAATAACTTTTAAGTTGTGTTCAGGTTATTTCTGCAGTGCTTCTTCAGCCTATCTCACTTGGCCGAATATGGGCCCCGTTCCCAATGCCAAATAATGACCATTTTTCCTAACTTCAAGAAAAAAAATCCCAATCCTTTGAACCGGATGTCTTTTGCCTTTACAAAAGAAACCACAAGATTTCATCATGTAAAAATAATAAATACACGAGATTTTGCATTGAATGCCTCATTAAACTGTCAGAACAAACACTTTCAGAGACACCAAAGCAAGGCATATAAAGATTTAATGCAGAAAAATTAATGATGAAATTTCCATATTGGGTTGATTTGTCGATATTTTTTCCCAAATTGGCATTAAAAATTCCCAATTTGGGCAGGGGCCTTTTTCCCAAAACCCTCTGAAAAAGCCCTGTTCTGTGTATGACCAATACACAATAATTATCCCTTTATAAATTTATGCAACGATCTGCAAGTTTGAGATGTATACCCTTTAAGAATATAATACTATTGGTTTGGTTTAAAGAATATTTATTGAAGTCAATACAAACATTAATAAACATAAACAGTAATAGTAAAATGTTACAGTTGCGAAGATTGAGAAAGATAGCTTAATAAGCTAATTTTTATCTCTCCTCAAATTACAAAATACAATTTTATTTGTATTACAAATATATACATGAACCAGTTATATATTTTAATATAATAGCCAGTAGGTGAAAGCAGCCACGGTTAAAGACAGAGTATGTGAAAGACAGACAGAGGTAGAAAGTGATAGAATGGGATATTTAAGAAGTCTGAGATACTTTGAAGAGGTCAATCCTTTGTAAACTATAGGCAGCTTTGAATGAATACGAGAGGCCAAATGTTTCTAATTTATAATACTATTACTTACCAGAGTTCCCATGGTACCTGCAGCATTCATCACACTCTCAGAATCATCAAATGTAAGCATTCTTGTAAGATCAGGTAATATTTTCTTACTTTCATTTGAGCCATCTTGTACTAGAGATATCACTCTCATACACCCAATCTCTGACTCTGCTAATGTACCAAGAATATAGGCTGCATTCCCTGCCACCCTGTAAATAAATGTAAGCAATTGTATTAGGAACAGCAACGGTATAAAAAACAACAGACTTACTGCACAGAAAAAAATAAAAGAGGATTTTTTTAAATATTTAAACTTTTGTCATAAAAGGGAGGCCACAAACAAATAATATACACAAGAACCTAAAGGATGTCCACCTTTGAAAAGACAGTGATTTTTTAAAGTATTAAAGTGAATAAATGTATAATTTGTACAAACTATTTAATCTATGAATAACTGACTAGGGATTCCTTTCGAATCCCATGTAAAAACAGTAAAGTGCCAGGCCCTGCTTTAGTTTTATCTTTACTGGTAAGATTTTTCAACTTGACATTTGGCTCAGCTGAGCTGTATAATAATGCCTTAAATACACTTAGTTCATCTCCAGTGAAAATGCTTTCCAAAGTAGTCAATATAATCACCATTAGACCTGGTATGGTAGGGTTAATAAATCATAAGAAAAATGTAAGAAAAATTTAACTTCAAGTTATTTGCATAAATCTATCTACTTGTATCTAACCTAAAATAGATTTGGAAAATAATGTGTACTTCTGTTGGTAGCTATAATCTATGTCAGGGAACCTGAAGTGTAATTTATGGGAGAACAATGTGTGTTAAAGATTTAAAAAAGCCTTCACCAAATTGGGTAGTTTTAGCTCAAACATTACGTTTCAGAATATGAATAAAGAGCACTGGTGCTGAAATTGAAAAGGCAGTATGTATTTTAAGAACAATAAAACAGAAAACTAATAGCTTATCTATTATGACGTCTTAGTCCTGAGTTTAAATGTTGATGCAATAAAGTTAAATTTTAAATAAATTAAAGAAAACTGCTCATGGCAATTGTTACACTAACTCAATAATGATGAAAACGTATAATGTTTTGATGGGTCAGTATGCAAGGTATGCAGTATGTAAGGATGCAGTCTAGTATTGTGCTGAGCCATCGTTAAAGCTTAAGGTCTTCTACATACTCAAGTGTATACTATAGATAAATGTGTATCCATCAAATGAAAATCAAAATGTTCTTACAAATGTACATGTATAAGGTTTTGGAAGAAGTATGCCATGTAAATTGATACATGGATAATCTTGGATGGAATGGTTTTATATTTGCTTAATGGCAAGCCCATTTGATGTAAATGTTGCAAGGTATTAACCTTTCACTTATGTTTAATTCATGAGATTTTGGTTGTACTATTTTTTTTGAAAATATTAAATGCCTATTATAACTCAATTAAAGTCCAATTAAGAAAGCACCTGACTACATAAATTGGGATAAAATGTCTACCTGGGAGTGTCATTTCCAAGCAGACGAACAAGACCCCAAAGAAAGTCTTCAGATCCTGAATGACATAAAAATGCATTGACAGTTCTCTCCTTTTCTGCATGCAGATCGTCTACTAACATTTCCAGAGCAGTGTGCGCTCGTTTGTCACTGCTCATTAAAAGGGAGAAATAATCCTCCTTCTGCCACGAACAAGGCATTCTGGGTGTTTTAACGAGCACGCGCACTTTGTTTAATTAATCCATTGTTTGTAACAAATCGTTGATGAGAATAGAATACCACATTATCACGTTTAAGTACATATTTATCACATGTTTACATTAAAACGGCGTCCTTTGTAACCAAACATGGCGGATTAAAGCGAGATCTCGCGAAGAGCGAGATTAGTACGAAGATTCGTACCCAAACAGCATGCGTTTCTGAAGTTTGTAAACAATCTCTCAATTTTTATTTGACAGGATGGATGACGATATTGATGCTGGTTTAAATGTTAATATAAGTATTGCAACAAAGAGGCCAACGTCTTCTGCGACAAAACAAAATCGTAAAATCGCTGGAAGTCGGGTAAAGATTGGTCCAATTTTATACTATTGCGTACCCTGACATTTTCGTACTTAAAATTTTAATATAATTTGTGAATTATTATATTCTTATATTATGATGTTTTTATTGATTAAAAATTTATAGTTCTATACAATGGTTGAAAAGATATATTTTTATTTGCGTGTATATACATGTTATAATGCACCCAATGCCTGTGACTGTGTTGACATTTGCAGATGGTCAGCTGAGCCTGTTGACCATGATGTTGACATCTATGAAAAAAACCCCATCTGTCTGCTGGTCCTTGTCAATAAGATACGAGTAAGACCACCAAACCACAATTTTCAGTGGCACAGTCCCTGATAAGTTTTAACCATCATCCCACATCTAGACAAATGAAATCTAAATTTCCAGAAACATTTTCGTACTGAATGATTAATTTGACTTTGTTAATTTTACAAAATGACTTTAACTTTTGAAATATAGTCCTAATAACTTAAAAGTGCAGTTTATTGCATTGTCAAATATTATCGTGACTTGCTATTTGAAATTGTATTTTCACAGATACGTGGAAATTGAATGACATACCAGAGACATAGATAACAGTGTATCTTATTCCCTGGCCATACGGCAGAGTGAAAAGCCTGACATTTAAACTGATGTTCTGGCTCTGATTGCTGGATTAGCTGGACTATCTCTTAATTTACCAGTCTTCGAACTTAGTGGGTGTTGGATTGCTACTCTTTAGTTCCCGCAACCAACAATTTCATTTGAGCAACCTAAATTCTGCAAATGAGAAATAGTGCTTGCTCTTAAAATGATCTATTTGGGCAACCACTTTCATATGCTAATTTTCGTAGACTGATTTACGCATATAAGTAGAATTGTCACTGAGGTAAAGGCCTTTCTAGTGTGAATGTTGAATTTTGAAGTCTTGTTAGAAGAAACCTTATTTACTAAAACGAATATATGATTATGAACTTTATTTGTTTATTCATTTTACTTATTTTAGCAACAAAGAATAAAAGCTAGGAGATCTCAGAAAAAATGGAATGAAAAACAAAAGAAAAGATCACACTCAGAAAATATTAATGTTGATGACTCATCCAAAGTAGAGGTAATTAGATGTGATACTTTGCAATAATTGTACCTTTGATTATCTCACTTCATTTTTAGAAGCAAAGAGTAATAATAATAATAATAATAATAATAATAATAATAATAATAATAAAGACTTTATTTATAGAGGCAACACAGTTAGGCAGAGCCCAATCTTCCCTGTGAGCCTCTTAACAAAAACATATTTACATATTATGTACAGCAAGCATGATAAACATTGAAATAAAACATTTATAAAATATATACAATGAAATAAATAGGAAATAAGGAAAACAAGATCAGCTCAATGATCATTTAAGTTACTTTAGTATTCCACCACAAAGTATATTTATGTTTGAAAGAATGTAAATTTCTGGCCGATTATACCTCATTTGGTAATGCATTCCATAATTTGGGGCCTGAGTAATTTATAGATTTTTTGTAAATTCCAGTCTAGGCTTAGGTACATGAAGTACATGTAGTTGATTATTATCTGAAGACCTTAAATGATGGGTACATTCTGTATTATTATACCCCCGCTTCGAAGAAGAGGGGGGAATACTGTTTTACCCTTGTCCGTGCGTCCATCCGTCCGTCTGTCCGATGTTAGTTTGAAGTTTATTTTGAACTTCATCATGTGATTTACCAACAGCTGTAATTGTAGTGTTGTCTGCAAACATATCAGTAAAAATGTTTTTTAATTCATTTGGCATGTCATTTATGTACATGATAAAAAGTAAAGGCCCAAGGACTGATCCTTGAGGGACTCCAGATGTTATATGACCTGGTACTGAGAGTTTACCAGATACTCAAACGTTTTGATATCTATTTGACAAGTAAGATTTTAACCATTGTAGTGACTTGGGACTAAAATTAAAAGATTCAAGTTTTTTAATCAGAATGGAATGATTAACCAAATCAAATGCTTTTGATAAGTCTAGAAAATACAGTGCCTACATACTGATGATCATTTATAGCACCTATCCATCTATCAACAATTGATATAAGTGCTGTTTCACAAGAATGATTGGTTCTAAATCCTGATTGGTTTTTATACAGTAATTTATGATCTTCTAGATATTTTTTTATTTGGTTAGCTACATGCCTTTCAATATTTTTTGATAGGACAGGAAGTATTGAGATGGACCTGTAATTATTTTTATCACTAGTAGCTCCTTCTTTATGAATAGGGGTTACTTTTGATATTTTGAACTGTGTGGGGAAAATATTTCTGGTAATACTTAAGTTCTGAATTTTTGTTATGGATATTGAAATAACTTTAGCTGAAGATTTTAAGAATTTTTGACTTTTTGTCCAGTAGATTTTTTGGGGTCAATATTCAAAAGTTGTTTTTCAACAAAACTTTCCTGTAGAAAAGGAATTTCAAATTCTACTTGACCTGCATTAAGATTAGAACAATTATTTATGTTAGCAAAATCATTGTTGTTAAATGTTTGAGTTTGGAATGACTGAAAAATATTTATAAAGAAATCATTAAATGTATCAGCCATTTGTTTATGGTCTAAAATAGGGTTACCTTGGTCTTCATTAATAGAATTAGATTGTGTTTTGAAGAGTTCCCTGTTAAATCTTGCAAAGTTTTCCATAGTTTTGATGGGTTTTCAGGCCTTTTTTTGCTTATATAACAGGGGCCGTTAATAGACGCCTTCCCCTCTTGAAATTTCTTTAAAATCATGCAGTTTTCCCCAAATTTGGAGTTCACCTTGGATATTTTATTCCCCTTTCTATGAAATTGCGATAAAATTTCCCCAAATGTTCCATATATAAAAGGGCCCAAGGCCCCTTCCCGAAGTACTGAAAAAAAGCTCTGGTTTTGTTTTTCCTTTATACGAATTGATTCTGAAACTATTTGTTTTTTAGACTTTCTTATTTTATTACGAACTTTGTTACGATACAGTTTGTAGTACCTGTATAGCTGATATAAATTTTATATTTTTACATTTGTTCATTAAAGGTATTGGTTCACAGATTTGGTTTATTTTTTCTATAAGTTCAAAATACCGTTCAGTGTCTGAAATTGTGTCAAAAAATAAATTCTTATTATTTTAAGATGAACTGACCAATATGTTGCAAGAAATATACAATAAAAGTCACACAAAATTCACTAAACGTGTCTATTCTGTAACATACGGGGTAGATATTTACTATATGAAACACCATCATTTGTATTTGTATCTCAATTTGCACTAAAATTGTCATTATCAGAGCACTACTTTCCTGCTTCCAAAAATATTTCCATACACATGATACAGTTTTGATAGTTTTAGAAAAAGTTGATATTTAAGTTGAAATCTGTGAATGAGTACTTTTAAATGAAATGAAAGAATGATTTTGTTCAACTTTATTCAACTGTTGCAAACATTAACCCTGCTGATTTAAATGGATCATGAAGTAGTGTAGTGAGTATTTACATTGGTGGGGTTAATGTATGCACCACTATAATTGAATGCAATTTAACAATAAAGAAGATGGACAACCTAGGATTTATAGCCATAGGTGAGAATGCTACTCCAAATCTAGTCTAAAAAATGTGATTAATTACTTATCTACTTTAAATTTTTAGACGGAACAATTCAGCTAATAGTTTGGCAAAACATGGGCTGGCATCTGGTGTCAATAACAATTGCTTATAAGTTTTCAATTTAGCATATATTTCTGCCATTTAGTGTTAGATCTTGATGAAACTTTAAACAATGATAACATACCATGTGATGAACAGAATTAGAAAGTAACCACAACTCTTCCTGCCTTTATTATTTATTATTTCCCTTTGTAATTTTATGTTAAAGTTTTTAAATCCGGCTTTAATGTGGTTTCTACATTACATTTCTTGTTAATATGTTAGTTTTATTAATTCAGAAAGAGACAGTAGTCAAAGATGTCTATACAAAGTCACCACAGAAGGACATAGTAAGTCAGCCGTTAGATCACAAAAATGAAGGAAGTAAAAAGAAACCCTCTGGTGTTGTAATATCTTCATTGTTTCGACACAATCCTGATATACCTACTGTTAAAAGGTGGGTCTTTTTTTTTAGCTTTTTATTCATATTTATATTAACAGAGGTGTTTTTTGATTATGGTTACCAAGTTTTGGAATGACATTGCCTTTTCTCACTGCAAAAAACATTGGGAACGGTGTAGTTTAATTGCAACTTCATCACACTGAATGTGACAAAATAAGAGCATTCTAGAATACCCCATTGCATTAAGTGGCAAAATAGGCCAAGTCAATAATATTTTGATTAATATCAAGTTAATATATAAATATATATAAATATAATATTGATATTGGCAGAGAATTTCTAAAGATGTTTTATTGTTGTCACTGCCTTTTATATTACCAGCTTTTCTTTAAATGTGATAGTTTCTTTTAGGCTGACAGTAAAACAAGTTAAAGAAGATCTATTTTCATCGGACAGTTTTCAGGATACCCCACTTCATCCTTACATGGTATACAACTAATATCATTATACCTCACGTGATTTGTTTATTTTAATTATAGCCTAGTGTGACGTCACCAGGTAACAATATTTTGTGTTACCCTCATGACATCACCAATTGGCCTGCTTGACATCACCTATTGGCCTGCTTGACATCACCTATTGGCCCGCTTAAAACGATGGGAGTCTACTGTGTTGGAGTTTGCTAATATCGGTACCCTACTTTTTAGCCATTCAATTTGAGTTACCTCCCTTGCACAGACACTTTCATTTTCGAAACAACAACTAAACTTAATGGTTTAAACATTTCTTCAAGTTCAGAAGCAAATAAAACAGATAAAATCAAATGGTTTGTGTCTATTTCTGATGTTTGTTGTTCAATATAAAGAAGTAAATATCACATCCTACAGAGGGTGATAGAATGGAATGTTCACCTGAGACAAGTAATGTCAACTGAGGCTTTAGGAGCCTGCTTAACGCATAGAGATGCATGTTGTTTTGTAAACAAAACAGTAAAGAATGTTTTTGCAAGTTTGATGTGCAAAAGCATGTCCGGCTAGTAAAATAGATTTTTACAAACCTTATTGAAAAGATACTAGTTTTTTTGCTGTTGGGCTAGTGTGAATTTCAACCACTGTATTTGTAATTATTTTCTATGTATCTGTTTATAGAAATCAAATCTAGAAAAACTTGGTTTTTCAAAGATGACATCTGTACAACAAGAAACTATACCTAAACTAGTACAAGGTCTTGACGTCTTGGTGAAATCACAGACTGGCTCAGGTAGGATATTTTCTGTGTCTCCTCCCACGTTTTGTGACAAATTTTCTTATTTGGTGGCACCTATGGTTAGAGCTGTCCTTGATTGGGCTCAAAGCATATTGACAATATTGATAATGTCGAGAAATAAATATTGACAATAGATAGATACCCCTCCCAAATCCACCCCAACTTTGCCCCCTCCCCCCACTTATGACCCCTCTGGATCCAGCCCGGTACCGGGTAGTGACTCAACCCTAGTATTGACTGTACTTTCATTTATATTCCAGGTAAAACAATGTCGTATGCTATACCTATTATAGAGAATTTATGTCAACAAACGCCCAAGTTACAGAGATCTGATGGTTGTAGGGTAATTGTCATAGTACCTACTAGAGAGGTAGGTTCATGATGTCTTTCAAAATGTTCATAATCAAAACTCAAATTTGTGGGTTTTTCCGGCTGACAGAAGTTTTGCTTGTAGCGGATGCATACCTGCCAAACATAGTTATTTTACATATTATTGTTGAAAAGTATGCAAAATTGATTAAATACTATTGTTATGTACAATCATTTTTATTTCATCTTTGTTCGAACTTCCATACTGGTTCATCCAGTACAAACAGTTGAACTATTTTTTTCTGCTGAGAAAATCCAGCAACACAAATCTATTACTGGAAGCTGCAATATGTGTTACATGTACATGAATGAAAGTTTTCAGGATCTTTCCTGAAATTCAGGATTTTTTGGAACCAAGAAAATATTTCTTTCCAATGTAAATGCTGTTGAAATCAGGAGTTTCTAGATTTTTAATTTTTTAACTTTCGTACTAGTTTATCATCTTCACTACAGAAACACACATAGCATTCATTAAATGTAAAATTTCCAAATGATGTGGGGAAATTTTGAATACTAATTGTGACTTCATGTTCATAACACATTATAAAACTACATTATTCAAAACACAAAGATATTTATCTTAAAAATTTCATTACTTAAGTTGATTTTATATCATCACTCCCATTGCTTATTTACTGAACCATATGAACTGTTATTTTTCAGCTTGCTTTACAGAGTTACGATGTTTTTGTAAAACTATTGAAGGTATATGTTAGCACCTGTAAATTTTTGTTATTTTCTTTACATTTATTTGTAATTAAGTATTAATACTCACCTATCCTTACACAATACTTGCAACTTCTTCATATACCTTATTAATGCCTTATTAATTTAAGCTTTTAAAGCTCTTCAAAACTTGTATTTGTATCATGTTATGCTCTCCGACTTTATAAATAAAAATTACTTAGGAAAATTGAGACCATGTCGATAGGCTCAGGTAGGATTCAACCCATACCCCCTTCAGGAATCATGCTTTGAATTCACTAGGCGCTACCAACTGTACTATGGAACTTGATTTATTGTAATTATTATTCATACCACTGTAACAGTTAAACACAAACTGTAAACATAGAAATTTGAGATCTTATTCTCTTTCTTGTTTATTATATCTCATTTTATTACCCTAAGATATGTTTAAGCTGCGGTCGTTGCATAGTGGTTTGCATGTCTGACCTCAAATCCGGAGATCGCAGGTTTGAGCCCGGTCACGGTAGGTCATACCCTATACATGAGTTGTCGGCCTAGTGGTGGGGTAAGTTAGTACTGATGATAGAAAAAGTGTCCAGGAAACCTATAGTAGGAAGAGCTGGCCGTCGTATATATAACCTAAATATGTGTTGAATAAGACATTAAAAAAAGAAAAGTTTAGGAATGCTCTTATTAAAATGTCATTTCATTCTTTAGAAATTGATGTAAATTTCTTATATAATTTTAGCCTTTCACATGGTTAGTTGCTGGATGTATTATGGGTGGTGAGAATAGAAAGAAAGAAAAAGCAAGGTTTGATATTTAACATTAATGTTAATTTAATTACTTGGAAGAGAAAAGGTTTATGATTTGAACAATAGGATAGCTTTAAATAAAAAGTGAAATTTCTCTAATTGACTAAAACTTGCCATTTTCAAACAACAGCATTCTCAAAATCACTCTTGCCAGTCTAACAAACTGCACTTTAACTTTAATCCACTCTTTAATCAATATTACCTCTCCTACCCAGTAACATTTAAATTAACATTTATGCCAATCTGATTAAAACCCAATCTAATTTTTGATTATACGTAACTTGTTTACATCGTCTACGTCACGCAATTTGAAATGAGTATTCCAATTGCAGACAGTGAATAATACCACTGTTGAATTAGCTTGCAAACATTGATCTAAAAATAGAAATTATGAAATAAAAATGTTATTAATAGTGTTTCGTCTAGATGAAAGCTAGGCATTGATTGGTCGACACAAAGTTCATCTTGACGTGACCTTCCGCGGAGATAGTAGAGATCCTGTACGACAATGCTCTATAGGATATCTATTCATGGAGATTGCATTCATGCATGCCTACTACTGACTGTTAAATCTAAATACAGAGAGGTTTTGCTTTGTTCGTAAATGACATATGTTTCTTAATTTAATGTTGATGTTTCTTCTTTACTTTGAATTTGATGCATAAAAATTAAAATTAAATCATTCATTTTTTTATATTGTTTTATTAGATTGAAATTTATTCTGTTTTTGTCTTGATAGTTTTAACTTATTTTATTCTATTTTGTTACCAAGGTTACGTAAAGGTATCAACATATTAATAGCTACACCAGGACGTCTAATTGATCATATTGAAAATACACAGAATCTGTTGTTAGGGAAGATTAAATGGCTTGTACTGGATGAAGCTGATAGGTAGGGTTATTTTATATGAAGATATAAGTAGGTAAAAATGCAAGATCCTTAGTGTGAAAAATGCCAGTTGTAAAAGTGACAGAGGTTAAAATGTCAATTTCTAAGAACCTATGTGGTAAAATGCTAGTCACTTGTTGGGAGAATGCCAGATCCTAAGTGGTAGAAATGCTGGAGGTAAAAATGCCAGAGACATTAATATCAAGCTTAAAATTTGGTATAATTGCTAGAGGCAAAAATGCTAGACTTTATTGGTAAAAATGCCAGAGATGAAAACTTGAGTAGTGAAAATGCTAGAGGTAAAAATGCCTGATCCTCACTCCTTAGTGGTAAAAATGCTAAACTTTGGCTGTCATGTGTGTTTTTGAAGAAATAATGTTGCATTATATTTGTGTAAAATTATCTCAATTAGAGCACAGAATAAGTTTGAAAGAATCTTATTTAACTTTGTAGTAAGATCTACAGTACCCACCAAAAGTTAGGAGACAAAGGAAATG
Source organism: Mactra quadrangularis (assembly GCA_025267735.1). NCBI lineage: Eukaryota > Metazoa > Mollusca > Bivalvia > Venerida > Mactridae > Mactra > Mactra quadrangularis. Next base: position 6,523,933 of record CM046311.1, on the reverse strand, counting down.
TAATAAAAAATAAAATTTAATTAATTGCTTTAGGTAGAACCATTATTTTTGATATATTTAATATGATTGATGATTAAATGAAATCAAATTCATTGAATGCTTCACATTTATAAGATTCAGCATCTGAAATCCCAAATCCCCTAAACCAAAATCAATGTATTTCTTTTCTATAACATAGATTTTAGGCTTCTTTGGTTGTCTAAACAACAAATAGTACTATAACAAAAACATAAGTAAAACTAAAAAGCATTTTACAATAAATGGTAATTAAATTTTGACAAAACCTATGTGGTAGGCTTAAAAAGTGATAAATGTCTCCTAACTTGTGATGGGTGCTGTATACAATGTGTTGCTATGGCATTAACCCCCCCCCCCCCCCTCAACAAAAAATCCCTTTATTTCAACTCTTGAGTTTAGAAAAATGACTTTCTCTCAAGGTTAAGCCAATCTTCAAAATGTTTTTTTAGAGCTCATTCTGTTATACAAAAAAATCCTTCACCAAAGTTGAGGAATTTCTTCTATTTATTAAACATTTGTGTACATATTTCCAGGTTATTAGATTTAGGTTTTGAGGAGAAAGTAGCTATGATTATTACAGCTATAGACAGTAACCAGAGTGTTGAAAGACAAACTGTATTGTTATCTGCTACTTTATCTCAGGGTATATATCTTTTATTATATTGAAATCCCCATCCAAAACTTGCCCCACTGTTTCATTGAGCATGACACTTCATCCTACCAGCTCTGTATCAGTGGTGCTTTTCACAAAAATTCTTACGAAATAAATCTTCGTAAGTCAAAAGCAAGAATTATTAATGATAGGCTCATTTTTTGGCTTATCGATTTTAAATATAATACAAATTGTGTAGAATTGTGTATACCTTTTTAATATCATATCATAGTTATGCTTATTATCCGTCTGACTTTGAAGTGCCATTTATATGAAACTGACTTACGAAGATCTTTTTCGTAAGAATTTTTGTGAAAAGCATCACAGGGGACTAGGTAGTTGACTCAGAAATGATTAATATAAGTTGTAAGAACTTGTTTTAAAATCAAGCTAAAATAGATTAGACTGTCGTCTGTTATAAATCTATTTCTTTTTTGTTGAGCCAAGGTTTGGAATTATTTATTTGGTGTAAAGTGGATAAATTAAAAGAATGAGAAATCTACCTATCTAGTTAATTATGTGGAAAAAAACTCTTCAGTGCTCTACTCGGTTATATGGCAGGAGAGCTTGAGGTTTTGAGGTAATTACTGTCACCTGTTGTCTCTTTGCTCTAAGTTGCTTCTTTTGTTATTTTTTGTCATTAGAAAAGGAAAAGTTTAGAGCCTGATGTTAGGGTTGGATCCAAGATCTCCTGCTTGCAAGTTGGATGTTTTCCCCAAACTGAGCTTATCACGCTGATGATTATTACTCAAATAATTGAAATAAGCACTATACATATGTATATACAGTCCTGCTATAGAAATTATTGCTTGATGAATAGGGTCTATAGATTAATGAAATTGATGTTTTGGGGTTGTTTTTTCTTGCATATGTTATTTTACATTTTCAGGTGTTGAGAGGTTAGCAGGAATGTCATTAAAAGATCCACAAAGAGTTTCTATATCAGAAAATACTGTCACTTATAGAACTATGATCAAAGATAAACCTAACAGTACTACATCGACAGACTATGTTAACACTAGTCCTGACATTGTACCAGAGAATGAGAACTATGCTCTACCAGAAAGTCTAAAACAATATTTTGTTATAACACCTTGTAAACTAAGACTTGTCGTTTTGTTGATTTTAATACTCTCAAAATGTAAGGTAAGAATAGTTTCATAATTTTGTTTTTTATGCTCGGAGTTATTTCTTCTTATATGTTGGGGTTGTTCAATGGCCACTTCCCCCTTTCAATAATTGTTATCAGTCATGCAATTTTCCTTATTCTAATTTTTTTTTAAATCATGCATTTTTCTCTTATTGAAAATTACCCTTTGGATTTTCTTCCTCTTTCAATGATATTGTGATTAAAACATTCTCTAATTGCCCTATAGAAAGATCCTTTCCAAAAAGATCTATTGTTAAATTTTATTCAACCGTAAGTGATGCATACATTAACTCCTATAATTTAAATCAAATTTGATTGCAAATACAAAGGCACTAAAGTGATTATTATACCCCCGCTTCAAAGAAGAGGAGGGTATACTGTTTTACCCTTGTCCGTCCGTCCGTCCGTTACAAAATTTCCGTCACAGTTTTCTCAGCAACTATAACATGCAACAGCCTAATACTTTGCATATTGCTTCATCCCATAGTCCCATGTGGTGTAAAGCGATTTCATGCTCCTTGCTCATCTACTTCCTGTTTGTCGCATATTTTTAGATTTTTGAGGGGGTATCACTAGTGAGCATTAGCTCACAGATTTACTTGTTCAAATCTATGTTAATGCTAATGTTTGCGTTATGACTACTGGATAAAGTTTAACAATGAAAAGCCCTGATTATAAAGTTTTTACATAGATTTGACTGTTGTTGCAAGTGGTGGCCAAGGGTCAAGACACATTAAAAAGTGTTAAAATACTGTAGGTTTGACTGTGGTGACATTTTTTTTTCCAGAGAAGTTTAGGTACTAAAATGTTAGTATTTGTATCCACCCAAGATGGTGTAGAGTTCTTATATAGACTGGTAACTTATTTAAGTATAGAACATAGTTCTGATAGTGATGTTGATGACGATGATGATGAGGAGGAGGTTGATGATAAAGAACAGAAAACCTGTCTAGATGTATACCGTCTCCATGGTGATATGTCACAGAAGGTAATACAATAATTCTAGCCAACCCAGCTAGCTCAGGTGGTAGTGCAGAAGTCTTATGATCAAGGGGTTGTGGGTTCGATTCCTGGCCAGGGCATACTTATTCCTATTTCTACAGCCATTTTCCCTCCTTCCACTGATTCTAAATCATGTATGGCAGTTGTCAATAGTTGACAGTAGTATTTGCTAAGTAACCGGTTAACAGCTAAATTCAGATTGTTAGTAGGAGGTTAAGCTATAATAGGAATGGTGAGGAGGTTGACTGACCACTGTGATATGACCCATACAATGTGTTTCTATGGCATCAAACTCGACCAAAAAATTCTACAGTGCAACCACACAATTCCTATTAGGTAATACATGTATATATTGAATATCATCTTTAATACAATACAAAATATGGTTAGTATAGGATTTAATACAGTTCTCTCAGCATTCTTGTACCCTTCAACCCTTTAGGTGTGATGGAGACAGTTCAACCCCAAATGGTATTTTGCTATGAATACTCAATTAAAATGAGTTATTTATTTGCAGATGCTGTTTCAAAAGCAAATATAAAATGGGCACCTATCATAAGGTGTTAACAGTTTTCAATACACAAATGGACCGATTTGCTATTAAGAGCGACTCGACATTAAGATCAGTTTCTGTCAGAATGGCAGGTTGTCATATTTGTAAAACTTTTTTGTATAAATATTTGTTACATTTCAGGACAGGACGTCAACATATCAGAAGTTTTGTACAACAAAGTCAGGTGTATTGATATGTACCGATGTGGCAGCCAGAGGGCTTCATTTACCATTTGTACAATGGGTTGTACAATATTCTTGTTCTACTGGTGTTACTGATTATATACATAGGTATTCTTGTATCTTGTTGTTCAGTCTTAACAGTCAGCCTCCGGCACCAGAGAATTTGCCAAACTTGCTTGGCTTGAATATGTTTCTTTTTTTTTAACATTGTATTCAACACATATTTAGGTTATACATGTATATACGACGACCAGCTCTTCCTACTATAGGTTTTCTGGACACTTTTCTATCACCAGTACCCTACCATGAGGTCAGCAACTTATGTATAGGGTATGACATACCGTGACCAGACTCGAACCCGGATCTCCAGGTTCGAAGTCAGACATGCTAACCACTACGCCATGGCTGAATATGTTTCAGATCTGATTCAATTACATTTCTGAACCAGTCAGTCACATACAACTGTTACTCTTGCGGAATTTGTCTATCAAGCAGACTAGTTAACTCTTAACCCTTTACTGGTTGCGACATGTGTGAAAAGTAGCCATTTTTAGCCGGATTTTTCAACGAAAAAATTCGGCTAATAGTTTGGCGAACACGGGCGGGCGGGAGGGCGGGCGTCCGTGTCGTTAACAATTGCGTTAAAGTTTTTATTGTACCTTGTATTTCTGCCATTTAAAGTCAGATCTCTACGAAACTTTATACAATGATAACATACCATGTGATGAACAGAATTAGACAGTAACCGCAACTCTACCTTGCTTAATTATGGATTATTGCCCTTTGTAATTTCGGGTGTCTGGTGTCGTTAACAATTGCGTTAAAGTTTTTAATTTAGCATATATTTCTGCCATTTATTGTAAGATTTTTATGAAACTTCATACAATGATAACATACCATGTGATAAACAGATTAAGACAGTAACCACAACTCTACCTGGCTTAAAAATGGATTATTTCCCTTTGTTTTTTTTGCGTTAAAGTTTTCAAATTGTTGGATAGCTCTGCCATTTATGGTTAGATGTTTATGAAATTTCATACAATGATTTAATACCATCTGTTGCAAAGAATTAGACAGTAACCACAACTCTACCTGGCTTAATTATGGATTATTTCCCTTTGTAATTTTTGCATTCAATTTCAAATTGTTTGATATCTCTGCCATTTCTGGTTAGATGTTTACAAAATTTCATACAATGCTTACATACCATCTGTTGAAAAGAATTAGACAGTAATGGCAACTCTACCTGACTTAATAATGGATTATTTCCCTTTGTTTTTTGTTAAATTTTTCATATTGTTGGATATCTCTGTTATTTATGGTTTTATGTTTACGAAGTTTCATACAATGATTACATATCATCTGTTGAAAAGAATTAGACAGTAACCGCAACTCTACCTGGCTTAATAATGGATTATTTCCCTTTGTTATTTTTGTGTTAAAGTTTTTAAATTGTTGGATAGCTCTGCCATTTATGGTTAGATGTTTATGAAATTTCATACAATGATTACATATGATCTGTTGAAAAGAATTAGACAGTAACAACAACTCTACCTGGCTTAAAAATGGATTATTTCCCTTAGTATTTTTATGTTAAAGTTTTCAGTATGTTGGATCTCTCCAATAGCAAGTATTCTGGCATTTTCCAGTCATATTTTCCCGCCTTTTTGTGTCAACAATTTCACCATTTGCCATACAAGGTTTTTTTTAAACAAAATTCTCTTGCCAATTTCATATCATTAGCTTTGCATTATTTTCATCCATAGTTTTTATGTCTTATGCCATCTTGGTCAAATACCAACAAAATACTCAGAAAAGATACAATAGGACATATATATAGTTGCTGAAACTCTTTATTCCTTTAAGATTAATTATTGCCCTTTGTATTCCTTCTAATAAGCAATATATCAAATGACTTTCTTTTGTAACAACGTAAACTTGTTCTCAATGTTCCCATATGCAGAAAAATCCGGCTTTAATGTGGCTCCCACATTATCTTTCTTGTTTCACTTTTATGCGCTAGGGCTATTTCAAGATGCTCTAACTTCATTACTAATTATCATACAGATATGCAACTTAGCCAAGTTGTTTCTTGGGTGAATGTGTTTCAGAAAAACCAAGTTGAGCCCCGATCCCAGTTACCATGGCAACACTTGGGTGGAGCAAAAAATGCAATTTTTCGCTCTTTTTCCACCCCATATTTGCATTTCAAACAGTAATATTTTCCAAAATTGATGTCTAAAGTGTCGGGTCTTTTCAGAGACTGAAAACATGTTTTCTTATCAGCATTTGGAGCCATTTCTCTGCATTCAATGACCCCGATTTTATTTCTGGCGATGAAGGCGATGCACCCGCTTCAAACCCCAGCAACAAAGGGGGGCACATCCTCCCTTCGGAATCCCCCTGAGACATCTTTTGCTGGGGGAGGCGCGCAAAAAAGGCTAATTTTTGGGGGACAACTATCCTTTAGTGAAATTCACTAAATCTAGTTAAAAACATTTTGGAGGGGGATCTAGACACGTAAAAATGCGGGATTGAGCGGTTAAGGTTTAATGTAATTTTTTTTTTATTAATTGATATACAGTGACATAATATTTAACAATATAATAATTTTATCTCTAACTTTCAGAGTTGGTAGGACAGCTCGAGCAGGTACTACTGGAAATTCTGTGATGTTTTTAATGCCATCAGAAATAGATTTTATAAAACATTTAAATAAACAAAATATCAAGTAAGATTCTTTCGTTTACTTTTAATTGAGATACTAGATATTTTGTGATATTAAAGTGGAATTGATATGTTTTTGCTGATGCATATTGCTGACACTAATATCTTGGGCACGTTCCGCAAGGCGATCGCTAGCTAGCGCTTTGTAGCGATTTCCTACGGAATGGTCTGCTACGATCAAGCAAATTGAATCGCTAGCTAGCGAAACGTAGCAAGTTTCTTTCTTGCTAGCCGTATCATTCGGAACATTTCTGCTTATTTCAAAATGGCTGCCCCCTGTGGGAACGGGTTTCTTTTTCAAGAATACTGATACAGTCAAACCTGCCTTAGCGACCCTCTGTATAATATGACTATCTGTCAATTGCGACCTAATTTGGTGTCTTCCGTGACATTTTCCTATATATTAAACCTGTATATTACAATCCTCTGTCTAATGTGACAAGTGACCTATGAAATTGAGGCTGAAAATGCATCCGACTCTGTGTATTAGGACCGTGTCAAGTGAGAGGAGAGAGCCAAATTCCTGTTCCAACAACATCGGAAGCAATAGACTTAGCATCCAAACTTAAATTATATTCCCAACATACAGGAAATGTTGAACTAATAGATTTAGCCGCCAGTATGAGTGACGAATTAGTAGAACTGTCGTTAGTGAAACGCAAACAGATTTTAAACATTTTTAACATTAACCTTTGTGTTGGATACATTGTACTTCTGAATAGCTTGTTAAGTAAATAGTGTACACAAAACTTGAGTTGTATTTGTACCCTGCGTATTGTGACCCTCTGTCTAATGTGACTTTTTTGGCTAACTCCGAGTGAAGGTCACAATACACAGGTTTGACTGTATATATTTCATTTAATGCATATATTTTGTCAAGTGGTAAAAAAGAATATTCATGGGGATAATTGATTGAAATATTTTTCATTTGTTACAATTCTGAACTTTTTGTTTGAGAAAGTTGCCATTTTGTTTTTGCTAGCTTGAAGCAAACCGTTCCGTAGACCTCTTATGCTACAAAAAATCGCTTTCAAAAAGCGCTAGCTAGCGATCGCCTTGCGGAACGTGCCCCTTGTATCATTTTTTTTTGCTTTTTTCTATGTTCTGTCTGAGATATTTTACACAAATGTAATATAATGTCATTTTTCCTCAAAGATAGTAACATTTGGAATTTATATTTTCACTGCAATGTAGGACTCGACATTAAAGGTCATATGATTGCCCCTGACAACCTATATTTGGGTTCGGGCAAGTTGTTACTGCTAGTAAACATTTAGTTTTGGCCAGTAGCAATATAGCTGGTTGTAGAACCAAGCAAACTATTTTAAAAATTAATGCCCTGGCATGAAAATATAAATTTTATATTTTCATGGTATATTTTCATCGTATAAGGAAAAATTGCTTCAAAAAACTTGACAGAAATACATTTTTTACTTATTACAGTATTGAAGAATGGAAACTTGGGATGATATTAAAAGATGTTACAAGAATTCTACCTATGTTACCAGGTCAAGAAGAAACTCAGGTACATTACATAATAGAAGAAGTTGTAATATTACATTCTGTATTAACTACATGGAAGTTTGATGTTATGAAATAGCAGGGCTGCAAATTTTGCATCACATACAGTATAACCTGCATTAAGCAGCCAGTGAAGGGAAGTGACTAGATTGGCTGCTTACAGCAGGTGACCACTTAATCCAGGTTCAGATAAAAATGCTTTGATTGGTCCAACAGCAGTGAGTGATTATGTATACTCCCTTTAGCCATGAAATTAATGTAAATACTGATTTAAAATTATCTTAATTAAGAAAACAATAATTTAATTAAATTAAAATGAATTAAAAATTTAACCAATTATCTAAATATAAGCTATATATTATATATTTGATTTGTCCAATCTTATTTAAGATAATTATTGATGCAGTTTCGTATTAAATGATCTTCAAAAAGGGCAAAAGTGACAATGTCAGTTGTATATTAAAGGTCTTACTTTATGTGATGACACTTTGTTGATAAAGTTTGACTGTTATAAGATATACTGGGTGGGTATTCACACATCTAGACCATTATACAATGATGGTGACTCTTTGTTAATTCTAAAATTTAATTGACCGTGACCGCTTAATACAGGTTAATTGATGAACTTGTTAGGAAATGGGTGACCACTGGCCACAGACAGCAGGTGACTGCTTATAACAGGTGCAAAATAGAGTGATTTTCATTGGGAGGTAGCCAGATTGGCTGCTTACAGCAGGTGACCGCTTATTACAGGTGGCTGTTATTGCAGGTTATACTGTATTTGTTTGCTGATGTAGTAATACAGACCCCTGTATCAATGTAATGATGTTATTACTGATAGCTGGTAACAGTTTGGGCCAGTGGTGGTGTGCTTGATCAACATATGATCATTTTACGGTCTGGTTACCAACAGTAGTGTCAGATCAGAAGAGAATGGTATTCAAGCTAGATAGTTGAAGGGGGTCGGCATTAGATACAGTTGCTTTAGTAACAGTTTTGGCCATTGAAAGGGTGCCTGATTAACACATAATCATGTCACAGTCTGGTGACCTGCAGGAGCGTGAGATCTGAGAGTTGTATTCTTGCTTAGATAGATTAGACATATGATTCCTGTCATGTAGGTGGTTACAAATAATTAAATGAGAGCGTCTTGAAATAGCCCTTTCACATTAAGGTGAAAAAAGGCCAATTTTGGCTCATTTCCTGACCAGTAAAATGTGAAACACTAAGACTGATATTTTCTACTGGTTTCATTGTTTGATTTACCTGTATATTACAGAGGCAAGCACCAAAAACTGTTGAAGAATCAGCAACATATCTACAGAATTGTTGTGAATTGTTCGTTAAAAATGGTAAAGATATGCCAGCATTAGCTAAAAGTGGTAAGTTAATGTGATAGTCTTCTTTTGTCATTATACAGTGGAATACAATATGCCTTCAAGACAATCTTTCATAAGCACTAAACGTTTTGCCAGCAAAATGAAATTTTCACTGGACCATACGAAAGTTTACTGGACCAAAAGATTGTCTTAGCCTTATGTCAAAATATGCAGTCCGTTTTAATGATTTTGCACAATATATCTTAAAAATTATTTAACCCAAATATATTCAAATTCTGAGTGAATTATATTGGTTACCCCATTCATAAAGTAAGATTATATGATTATAAATACAATGTAATTTCAAATTATTAAACTGCAGAATTGTTTCTAGTGATTAGTAGTTCTGCCCTGACTTGGTAAGCTTTCAAAAGTTTCAGATTAAGTATATTTTAACTCTAAAATATTCTCCCTCTTTGCTTTTTGGCTGCATGGTAGGTTTGTGTTTTTTCTACTGATGCTTTTACCGCCAATCATGTTTGTTTACACCTTTTAGGAACAATGTCTTAACATCGTTCCAATGGTAACAAGAGAGTAAAAGATTTCTCTTTCCACGCTTGAACAATTTTCAACAAAGACAAAGAGGCATAGTTCAAGAGTGACATCTCATTTTAATATATCAAGTGTGGCTTATGTTATCCCCTTTTAAATATGTAAGACCTATAATGTCAATGACACACTCATTAGGTGGCTCTGTCTAACAATAACAAACCCGCTTTCTTTCCATTATAGACTCCGCCTTCAATACTTTATTTTACTTTACAGCGTACCAGTCATATATACGAGCCTATGCCACCTACCCACATGACTTGAAGCCTATATTTAATCTACGTAGCTTACATCTAGGGCACGTAGCTAAGACCTTTGGTTTACGTGAAGCACCATCGAATATTTCTAATATACCAGGTGTAAATAGTGGTAGTCTACAGAGGAAAAGAAAGCTTAAGGATGATAGTAAAAGGTAATATGTGAAATAAGCTGCTTGGCTAGCTCAGTTGGTAGCACACAAGTCTACTGATCCAGGGGTCATAGGTTCGATTCTAGGGTGAGGCATACTTTAGTAGAGTTTGGTCATGAAATAATTTCTATGTCAGTCACTGACAGAAGTATGCGCCTAGTAACTGGTTAACAGCTAAGTCCAGAGATATAGCCTTTCCAGGAACAGTGAGTAGGTTGACTGACCTCTGTGAATTGACCTTTACTATGTGTTGCTATGGTGTTAAACCCAACAAAAATAATTAGTATGCACGTAGTAGAGTAGTGTAGTGCTCAGAATGAGGTATTGGGACTGAAAGGATAGTCCTGTGTCTGTTGTTTGTATTGTGCATCATCGAGGCAACATTTTTGCTCCAATTTTCATCAAACTTTGTCAGAAGTTTCATATTTGTGAAATCTAACACTTCCTTCATAATAAACCATGTGGGGTCAAAAACTAGATCTTATGGTTGAATCAAAGGAAAACCTTGTTATTGCTATGTAGCTCGCATGTTTGTTCTTTTTTCCGTTAACCCTCGGTTGCACTCTGATGAACAGTAAAGGTCCATCTTGCTTTCATACATTAAGCCTTGAAGATATTTGGCGTAGATTTATGCCCAGTTTTGAATGTATTAATGTTAGGCCTCTTCTTATTTTGTTATTAAAACTCAAGTCATAAAACATTTGCTAGTGTAGATTTTAACTCTAGCTGTTTCATTATGAGGGTCACATTCAGGTGACCATTTCTCATTATAATATTCATGACGCAATCAATATGTTTAGTAACTTGTTGACATTGTTTATGTCGCACAATTTCAAATGAAGTGTCCCATCACAGCCTGTGAATAACACCATCATCAAATTAGCTTGCAAACTTCGGTCTAGAAATAGAAATTATGAAATCAAAATGCTAATTATAGTGGTTCGTCTAGATGAAAGCTACGCATTGATTGGTCGACACGACAGTCATCTCAAGGTGACCCTCCTAGCGAACCTTAGAGATCCTGTATGACAGTGCTCTACAGGATGACTGTTTATGGAGATTGAATATAATTCATTAATTGATCAATAACTAATGATGTCATTACTTTATTATATTATTTCAGACAAGGAATGAAGAAAGCAAGACATGAGCCAGTATCAGAATTTAAAAGTCCTTTAATATTTACTAAAAAGACAAAGAAAGACCCTAACAATAAACAGAAAACTAAAAAGGTGAAAATATTCCAAGGAAAGATAATTAAGAAGAAGAAAGGATCAAAATGATAGAATAGTATTTTTGAATTTATGTACATGCTTATGAAATTGTCATGAAATTAAATAAAATTATGTAAGTTTTAAGGTATTTGTTTTTTTATCTAGGGTTTTATAGTGCAGCTGTCTAAGCCAACTGTTGACCTATATACAATTTGCTCTACCATACCTGTTTGTTCAATGAAATTTTCTTCTTGTATAGAGAAATGGATAATAAAAGATGTGGTACCATTGATAATTTGTGATAATCTGTGTAGCACGGACTGTAGTTGCGTTTAAACACCATGAGGGCATTATATAGTATACGAGGAGTTATATATGCCGGAGTTCTTGTAGTTTCTATTACACTCTTTGTCTGACACTAGTTAGTGAAAGCTAACAATCTAAATAATATAGGATGTCACTTCCAATGGGAATCTATGTAAAAGATTACTTTTCATCTCATCACAGGGCCAATGAAAAATAAATTGAACTTTACCTATAAATGAAAACTATAGCGCGCCGGGATTTGGATACTCGTGCCCGAGGGGGTGCGGGTTTGAATCCCACCCGGGGAGGTTATACCCTTTCATGAAAATTTGACAATAATGTCGATTTTCCTCCATTGATTAGATAATATGGAGAGGTTTCCGGCCTTGTGGAAGAGTAGGTGAGTACTGGTTATAGACAATGGTCCAGGAAAGCTAGGTTAGGTGTGCTGGACGCCGTGAAATGACCTTAATTGTGTTGATACGGCGTTAACTCAAATAAATAAAATGAAAACCACAAAGTCCTCTCATTTGGAAATCTTGAAGGAGCAGAAAAGGAGCAGTCAGTTGTCTTATTTCAATATAATTGATGAACAATTGATCTTATCACTAGTTGACAGCTTCAGGAGCAAAGAAGAAGCCAAGAAAAACAAAACTATATGATATAATTTAGAACACAATTTTATTGCCTCAAACCAGCTGTATACAATGTTTATATTTATAAGGAAAATAATCTCTAAATGAAAATATGTGTAAGTTTTCAAAATATAATATCCTGAAAGAGGTAAAGATTCAATGACAAAAAAATGGGTTTTGTTTTACAAAATGCTGGTACAGGAAACTATGCTCTTTAGTGACATGTATAGCTCGGAAGTAAATCAATTTGTGGAGACTATCTTATTGATTGAATGACTGAAAATGGAAAAACATTGACACGTGGTTTCTTTCTTTACTTGACTAATGAGAAATATCTCTTTTCATAACTGGGTAAGCACTGATGATCAAAAATTACAAAATGACCCTACAATTTATTATCTGTATAATTTAATGTATGTTACCTTCGCCATTTTGTTATGGAATGAACGCAAAGGTTACTGTAAGTTCAAGACTTTAATTCTCACATGTACAAGGCAAGCAATTGACAGAACCAAAATTTCAAAATTCCTATCTGTAACCAATGCAGGCTTCCTTCGATATCAACTAGTCATATGGAGTGAGCTTGGCAGAGCCGTTATGAGGTTAGACTGGTAATCATTGGATAGCAAGCTCTGTGTTGGTTTGAATCCCATCAAAAACCTACCCTGTTGTTTCCGAGAGCAAGAAACTTTATCCTACTAGCTCAGTACCTTACTGAGTGACCAGGAAAAGGACTCGAAAGTGATTAATATAAGTTGTAAGAACTTGCTTCACAATTGAGCTGGAATAAATTAGTATAGTAGCTAGTCATATTTTCAATGAATATAAATCAGGGGTGTGATTGGCCAGGAAGTGAAAAAGAGGAAATATCAGCTGGGGGCCAGGGGGCCGCTAGGGCCCCCGGTGGGTCCAGGGCAACGTCCTGGCCAGGGGTCCAGGGGGCCGGAGGCCCCCTGAAGCTCCTGGAACTTACTGTTTTACCAAGGGAAAAAACAATTCTCCAAGCAATTAGGACACATGTATTTGACATAATATGAAAATTCTATGTAGGATGAATAAAATATTTCAAAACTTTAATTACAGTAAATACATTTATTTCTTTGAGTATAGACAGCAGAGGAACAGATAAGGTTTGGGTGTATTGGGTATTTACTCCCAGTTTTCCACACAATTGAGTAATGCCATTTCCAATAGAGCGCATAATTTGTTTTTACTCCAAGATATTTTACTGGATTGAGTATTTTCCATTTATATGACTATAAATTGAGTACTAATAAAAAAAACATGGAACTGGGTATGCACAAATATACTTATAAATATTTATTGAAGATATTGTAACTAGGACAGCAACCACCTGTGTTTTTTCCACTATTTTGGGAATATGTCCCATACCCCTAGAATTGGGAATTTTATCGGCATTTTGGTTTAAATTGGGAAAATACAATGTCAAGTCAATTGGTAACAAAAGCATTCAAAACAATGACTTCAGTTTTTATTCTCCATTCAATTTGATTGTCAGAACTTAACAAAGCAAGATCTTTCAGACTCTTACTATTAGATGCATGTTCTTAAAGCAATTAACAACAGCTTCAAGCTGGTTATAGTCTAATGACTTATAATGACAACATGTCCTCTGTAAAATTCCAAAAGAGACTGTCGAATCCTACTGCATGAAACAGTTCACATGGAATTCATAAAGCTGAAAACCCTGTCAACGGTGGCTGTTTTGTTTGGAAGAATTTTGCTTTGACCAATCAGACAGAACATTGCAGGAAAATGTTTCAAAGATTTCACCAGAATTTAGTTCACAAGAGTGGAGAAATCTACAAAATAATGACTTAATTTGAAAATAACTTTTCTGTATCAAATAACAACTAGTCAGTTATTTGGTTATTTGAAATGCTGATTAATCAAAAAACTGTTTTATTCAAATAACTTTTTGGTTATTCTAACTCTTTGTCATCAATTACCATAATTACATAATGATAATGATAAACACAGTATAGTTATGATAGCATTTTTAGTATTTTAATTGAAGTTAAAAACATATAATTATGCTTCATTTTTAAAACTACACCGAAACAAATGTTGGCAAGTAAAAAAAATGTCTGGCATTTTGACATTTGTTTTATCAACAAACACCAGAAAACGGGAACGTAAGTTCGAATTTGTCGGTTCCTGGGGCACTGTTTGCTAAATTAAGAAAAACAAATGAAAAATAGCAAGCTTATTACATTAATTATGAAGATTTAAGAATGTTTTACTTAATTTACGATAGCGTGGGTCGCGAAAATATATGGCAATAAGTCATCATGATGACTAAATTATATATTATAAGATATTTTGTTGTAAAATAATACAAAACACGATTTATAAAATTTAATTACACAAGACGGTGTTATTGACAACTATCTTCAGTAATTTTAACAAAGAAAAAATGACTTCCTGGGATCGCCGATATCGTTTTAATAAAGTTTAATATATAATACAATTTAACAAATTCGGTCACGCTAGTTTAAGAATACATTTTTCATGACGATTAATTTATATTAGACTCCATGATTACATAATGAGACATTGCAATTATGTCATTGTTATGCTATCAAACATCGACAAAGTAAGTGTGAAAAAAAGCCGACACATATCTTAAATTGTTTACCTCAATTTCTGCTCAAACTGCAGACACATATTTGTCCTTAAACAAAGGATTAATATTGATTGAATTGCTGCAAACAATTAAAATATATATAAGCGCTATTTCCAATGTACTCTGTCGTGTATAGGTAAAGGTATATACAGATGTTATCGTGCGTGCAATCATGAGTCGGCGACTTTATTATCGATTTTGTGACATCCTTGTGTATTCATATGTCGGCGAGTTAAACTCCCAGCGTGTGAAAGACAATTGGGTTTTAATGAGATGTAATTGGCATGTAATTGTCGCGTGAAGTTTCATTTTTCGCATCTCTTATCTGACCAGTTTCGATTTTTATTTACGTTCGATACGCGGCGATTTCGAGACTTTATGATTAAAGGAGCTTTTAATTGGGTTATGATACGCAAATTTTTATTCTTATGGGGTTTTGAGATTTTTAATTGCGTAGCTTATCTGTTCCTCTGTAGACATATTGGAGAGAGCGTTTAACATCGCACGGAAAGTTTAGTATACGGCGTTCATTGGAATCCGCGGAACCGTTCGCATTTCGGCCCTCAAATTTTCGCCCCATTATGTTTTCAGCGGAAATTTCGCGGTTTCCGAAAAAACGGCCCCGTGATTTTCGAAAACGCGGAAATCCGCCGATCCGCGGAAAATTCACACCCCTGTAAATGCAATAAATGTCCAGACAATGAAATCATAAACCAAACAAGAACAATACAGTACCCTTCTAAAGTTTAGAGAAAAATTTATCATGCACAACTCAAGTAATTTTACTATGATGTATAATTAAAACATAAAATTAGTGAATTTCACATTCAGTAAAAATGGATCTATGGTAAACATACAAAAATATATGCTCATAACCCCTTAAATGAAATATGAATATGATTGCACGATTTGCACCATTGAATTAATGCATGTGGAACGCAATATGATATATAACAATATAATAATGAAGTTTTGGCAACTTAAAGTGACCCCTAATCCCACATTCTGAACCTATAATGAATAAATAAAAATATACAGATTTTTTCAGCTATACTCTAATCTTTTATAATTAGACTATTAACTATCACCATAGTGTTGATACAAAACATTAGGAAAGATGGCTTCATTTAAGCTACCAGCAAATACTAGTTTTATTTTTTTACAATCTTGAGGTAAAATCTCCTATTTGGAACTTGATTTAACAAAACAATATTTTTCCACTTGACTCTAGAACAAAATCCATAACTCAGCATTATCCTATTTCTTAGGGTGCGTTGCCTAAGTAAATCGCTAGGTATCGCTACGAAGCAAAATACTAGGAAACGGCTTGCTACAAGATATCGCTTTATTTGGCTATGTAGCGAAAGCTAGCGAAAAAAATCTTCGCTACCCGAAAGCGCTTTACAAATCAAAATGGCTGCCTCTGCAATAATGTGACTTCCTGTTTGCCGACAATTTGGTTTTCATGTTTGACTGACTATAGATGAATTGAAATTAATTGATATTTGTAAGTGTAAGTTTTTGTAGTGATTTTATAGATGTTAAAGGCTTATTTAGTTTGAAATCCCCCCGAAAACATGCAATTGCAATAAGCCCAAAAGTTTTACTTGGCAAAGGCCGCCATCTTGGTTTATTAGGACTTAGCCTCTTTTGTTTTTTATTGTTGGCATGTTCATGTACAAGAAGATTGTGCAAAGGCAGTCTGCATGTTTCCATTCAATAACACTAAATGAAGTATATCTAAGGAACTATGCCTGCCGCCTATGAAATTGTGAATAAGATATTGTTTTGACAAAATATATTTCAAAAACATTTGAAAATACAGATAAAATAATGTATAATGATATAAAAGAGTGTTTCCTGGTATTGTCCAATTTTATTAACCTGCCCGGTCTGCATGCATACATGTCATAATGAGATACTATTTAAAGCCGGAGTATTCCCTCGATATGCTCTAATGCGCACAGATCGACAGTTATCAGAGCTAAGTATAACAATTTGAATCGAATTGCCATATGCTGTCGTAGAATAATCGGTAAAGTCGCAACACAAACATTCTCGATATAACTGATTATTTTTTTAGCTGTGAGTTCGAATCCTACTGAATGTGGGTTTTAGTATTGTTTATTTTGTTTTAATATCAATTAATAAATTTTCTCTCTTTGATATATTTTTTCCATTGTCTCTTTTCATATTATCTTTTTATTTTGTTAATATTTTATTACATGTTTCATATATAAATCCAACTATGGAGTCTTCACTCATGTCTATTCAGTAGACGGACTGAGTACGTACACCTTCACACTTCACAACGCGACAAACTCTGCATGTATATTGTGTAGTATTATAAACGATTGTGTACAAAACGGACATCTACTGAAATTTTGAAAATGTGTAAACTACTATTTTGAATGGTAAAAAAAAAATAGTGGTTCTAATGAGATTCGAACCACGTATCTCTGGTACTGGAGGGCAACTCGCATCCACTGTGCCACATTGACAGACGCACATAACAATCAAATAAATCCATGTCACCGATACAGATGTATAGCGGAATTCCATCGCCTACGTCATATAAGTTCTGCTCGATCAGCTAAGCTATAAATAGCACTGATTAACCTCTCGTTAATGTATGTATAGGGCAGGTTAATAAAATTGGACAATACTTTATTAGAACAAGTTATCAATTTAAATTATTCCCCTATACAAATATTTTTTCATTGGTAAAATTCATTCAACTGTCAGTGGTACAAACATTACCCCCCTTATTTAAATACTCACTTTAGTACATCTGAACTAACTATCAATAAAAATAGATATCTGTATTCATGCATGGGAGCTATCAAACAAATGTTGAATATTCAAATCATCAGGGTAAATGAATGGGCCATTGACAGTTAAAGTTTAACCAATATTCAAAATGCATCAACACCATTCAATAAGTCTACTGTTTACTCTCTAGGAGTGACCACCTTCAGTTGTTTTTTCAATCTAAGTTTAAATTGTAAAGTCTTTATCAAAATGTAACACTATTTGCAGGAAGGACATCATTCAGAACAACCTCGGTGATCATCTACGAAGATTATACCTCAGAAATCTGACGTAGTAGGAATACAACCAAGTTATAAGGTCTGGCGACTGTGACTGTCATTTTCATGTCAACATTTAATATTGATTTGTTACAAGCTTTATCACATCATTTCATCAGTACAAAGTCTCACACGTCGTATTTCTGTGTAGTTCAGACTATATTACCACAGAAACCAAATTCCTAGATCTACTTTTTCACCTTATGATATCCAAGGTTTATCTGCTTAGAAGATCGCCAAGGTAGTTCCGAATGGAATGACATATATCAAATGTATAATAGTTCATGTTTGAAATATGTAAAATCTAATCTAACCAATCACCATTCACCAATCTTCATCATCACCCCACCCACCACCAGTATCATTGTCATCCTGAAATAGACAAATAAGAAATCTCTAACAAGGTAACACAACGAAAGTATACAAAAAATAGAAGTCCAACACAATCAGCTTTTCAAAAGACTTTATCCTGAATTTTGTTTGTTTGTTAGTTTTAACGCCGTAGCAATGCATTGTATAGGTCATATAACGGTGGTCAGTCAACCTACTCGCTGTTCTTGGAAAGGCTAAATCTCTGGACATAGCTGTTAACCAACTACTAAGTGCATACTTTGTCAATGACTGACAACTGCCCTACATATTTAAGAATCATTAGAGGGGGGGAGAATTAAATAATTTCATGACCAAGCTCCACGAAAGTATGCACCGCCCTGGAATCGAACCCACGACCCTCGATCAGTAGACTTGCGTGCTACGAACTGAACTACCCAGGTGGCTATCCTGAATTTAAATCAATGGGTATTTATCTGTAGTACAAACAAACATGTTCCCTGCAATGAAAAGCATGTGTACAGTGAATGATAAAATTAATTTTGTTACATGATTTTTTGGCAATATTGTGTAATAATATTGTTTGTATTTCGTCAGTGTAGGTGGAAATCAATCTCCGTAAACAGATATCCGATAGACCGCAATGGGGCCTGTTGCCTAAGCATATTGCTATGTTTCGCTTTGTGCCCTGGTATTGAGTGTAACATTAGACCCCGATCTGACCTTTAACATTTGCATCTAATAATTATCTACACATATCCCGACGAAAATTAATAGCACGTCTGTTCTACTCTTTGGCACTTACATATTCAAAATAAACAATCCATTTACATCGTACGATCCTCCTGCCACTGTGTTATAGACACTCGTGTATTTACGCTTTAATATATTTTAAGAATTAATCCCTGTGTAATAATTACATTCAAACTTTGAGGATATAGTCCGATCGCTATCGAGCATTAATTCACTTATGTATTCAATGTAATGAATATTCTTGCATAAATATCAGCTCGGGGTCAAACTTTACGCACAATACCTTCTTGCATCAAAAGGAATAAGTATGTGATATAAAATCAAAGGTACCAGGGGACAAAGCAATGTATACCAATAAGCTTAGGCAACAGGCCAATAATAAGACACCTTATGTTAATGTATGCAAATATTCTCTACCACTTACCTCTACATTGTCAGCTTGAACACTAAATGATAGTTGAGATTTAGTAGTAGAAGATTCTTGTGTAGTTTTTATCACAGTGTCTGTATCACTATTGTCAATAAGTTTAACTTTATTACTTTCAATCTTTGGCACCATATCAGCAAAGAAGTCAACTGGATCACTTTCAGGTTTGGACACTTTAATATCTAGATTCATAATGTCAAATTCTGAACCTAAATTTTTACTTTTCTTAGTATTTATATTGCATATATTAGGTTTTATTAATTCAGCTTTTCTTTTAGTATCCTCAACCAGTTTATCTACTTCCAGTTCCTCTTTTTTCACATCACTTTTAGGTTTACTGGATGCTAATTTTAGAGCACCTTGTTTTGAAGTTTTAATATTAGCAATGCTTGTTTTATTAGGAATTGAATTGAGTTCAGACTCAGTAAGTTCATTAGGCACAGGCTCCATGTTCGCTAATTCTTTTTCAATATCTTCACTATAATTAGATTCAACCTCGGCCTCGTTGTCTGACCATCCAGCCCAATCATCATCAGGATCATCAGTGTTTACTACAGGCTCAACTATGTGTTCAGGATCATCCACATTGTCATCTGACCACTTGTTACTATTTTTAGATTCATTAGTCACATGACTGTCACCTGACATGTCATGTGACCCATTTTGGACCATGGGATCATTATTATCATCCAGTTTAACGTCAGAAAATTGTGTTGAATCATTTAAATCTCTTGGACTTTTCTGTACATCACTTTCAGTTTCGCTGATTTTTCTTATTGCAGCTGAAAACAGCGAGAAAATAAAATATGAAAAAACTGTTTTCTACCTCTTGAGCAGAGTTATTACCTCAAATACTTTACACCAAAGGAACCTAAATTCCACTATGGTACATGTATGTACATTGTAATGTTACATCAGTCAAGGTCAGTTTAACAAAACAGTTTTAGTAAAACTACAAACTAGTTATTCTTCTCATTGTCAGCCAAAGAACTTTTTTTCTTGTTGAAAATTATGTCTAGGGCTGTTGATTGTTATGCTAGTTGCAATCCGATCCAAACCATGATTCATGCAGAGCGATTCGCAAATTGAACCACAAATCACTTGTAAATGGAGAAGCATTCAGGAATGCATGTAATAACAAAAATAAAAGAAGAATTGCAGAAGTTTTACTGTATGGAAAACCATGTACTCCAAACACAGACGTTTGATGGGCATGTTCAGTGATAACATTATTGTTTAAATATGTATCAATCCGAATTTTGACACAAGATAATCGGTTCCCTACATAAATTAAAGTTTTCATAATTAATATGGCTTGTTTTCAGTGGTAACGTAGCTTAAAATGTTCTGTTTTTTAAATGAAATAGATCGCGATCCAACAATTTCGGATGTGACTAATATTCGTACTCGATTTTCTGGTGGAGATCACAAATATGTGAGTAATTCGGATACTTGCAACAGCCCTAATTATGTCATAAATGTGTGATTTTGTTCATGTTTTTATGGTAATTCTAATTCATGTCTTATTACTGTAAGCATTCCCAAACCTTTAGATTTTTGTCTAGCTTTTTGTCTCTCTTCACGTTTTCTTTTCATTTCTTCTCTTCTTTGTTCTCTTTCCTTCCATTTTTTATCATTATCGTCATCTTTCTTAGTTATACATAGAGGTTTACCATTATCCCTGTAAGAAAATATTTAGTAATGTAAGATTTAGTTTGTTTCAATTATACACTTGGTCTCACGATGACTCATCCTTTCAACAATAATGGTCATGTACAACATAGATTCGCCAAGTCATGATTTCTTAGAAGAGCCAATATAAGACTTTCACATCTTTTATATGCAATACGAACTTGCTCACATCAAAAGCCAAGCTCAGTAAAAGGATATGCCAGCTTTTACGGACACATTCAAAATTCCTCAGCCATTCACAGCGAATAACCTTGGACATATTTAGGTGCCATTTTGAAACTACCGGTGTTGAAGTAAACAAATACACAATGGTTTAGGCGATGAGTGATGTTTCGTTTTTGGTCCATAAATTTGAAAAAAACACAGTTCCATGATATCACTGAACAATATTTGGTTCAATATATAACATAGAAATATATTTTGACAAAGATCTGTGTGTATACTACAAGAACTATTTTGTTACTGTTACGTGCTTCGCCTGTGCTTTGCCTCGCGTAGGTAGTATAACCCAAGCCGCCAGGGTAGACCCCTCACAAATCCTTCTGAGATTATTCATTCATGAAAGGTCGAGGTGTTCCGAATGATAGGGACAGTGTGAAGAGTGCTTAAATATCCAATAATCTTATAAGAAATGTTATTCAGACTAAACCAGATTTTGTATTTTACTTAATCTAAATGAATATCAAATTGTATCCTCAAATTGAAACAAAACATTTTAATTAATATACCTGATCATTTTACTACACGGGGTACATTAAAATAAAAAATAATTTTAACAGACCTTTCTTTAGCTAGATCAACCAGTTTCATCTTTTCTACCATACCTCGTACATTAGAATATTTGTTATTTGGTATCATACTCTGACTCTGAAACAATACATACAAGATATGTAATGTGGAAACCACATTAAAGCCAGATTTTCATCAAGATCTGACCATAAATGACAGAGATATCCAACATATTAAAAATGCAAAGATTACAAAGGGAAATAATGCATAATAAAGCCAGGTTGAGTTCAGGCTACTTTCTTATTCTGTTCTCACATGGTATGTAATCATTGTTTTATAAAGATCAAACAATAAATTGCAGAAATATATGGTAAAGAAAAAAACTTTAACACAATGGTTTAACGCCTGACCACCCGCCCACCCCGGGTTTCACCAAACTATAAGCCAATTTTTGTTGCTGAAAATCCTGCTATTGTTTGTTTTTTCTCAACTGTCAAAACATGAATAATTTCACAGTGACTGAATGCATTGTTTTTGTACTGGCGGCCCAATTGTTATTAAAATGTCTTGAATAAAACATATCATACTACATTAGAAGCTTTACTCAATCATAATACACACTTTCGGAAACTCACAGGTGTATTACGACAATAATTTTAACAAAAGCATTCACCGTGAAATAATTCATGTTTTGACTGTTGAGAAAAAACAAACAATAATAAACTAATAGGTATCATGATTAATGAATCTATCATGGTTCACATCAATCATTGATAAAAAGAGCTCATTGAGATGAGTGCAAATTCAAAGAGTATATTTCCTTGGTTAAATTGCTTACATTTGAAAGCAAAACATCCAACTCAGAACTAGACAGGAGTGTAATTGTACAGGAATTCCTAAAACAATTTCAAAGAGATAAAAATGCTGCACTAATAACCTTCAACAAGTAGTGTTTAAAGTACAAAAAGGGAATTGCCAGCAAAAAAAACCCCAAAAAATACATTTTTTTCAGCCATTTTGTTCTGTCAATGTGTTGCCATGGTAACTAACGGCACGTTCCACAAGGTGATTGCTAGCTTGGGCTTTTTGAAAGCGATTTTTTGTAGCATAAGAGGTCTATTGAACGGTTTGCTTCAAGCTAGCAAATCCAAGATGGCGACATTCTCAACAAAATGGTCAGAATTGTAACAAATGAAAAATATTTAAATCGGTTATCACCATAATTATTCTATTTTACCACTTTGAAGAAATAAATGCATTAAATAAATCCGCATTCTTGAAAAACACGTTCTAACAGGTGGCAGCCATTTTGAAATAAGCAGAGGTGTTTTGAATGATAGGGCTAGCAAGAAAAAAACTTGCTTCATATTGCTAGCTAGTGATTTAATTAGCCCGATCTTAGCAAACCGTTCCATTGGAAATCGCTACATAGCGCTAGCTAGCGATCCTCTTGTAGAATGTGCCCAAATATTTGTTTTCAAATAGCTATTTCTAGCAGTAATACCCCAAGGAACCTTCATGCTAAATTGCACCTCTGTCAAACAAAAAGTAACAGAATGAGAGTATTCTAAAATTACCCAATGCATTAAAATGGCAAGAAGTAAAAATTAAGTCAAGTCAAAACTAGTAATGAGTTAAAAAGCATTAAAACTTGTGTCTGTAGCGTAGTTGGTAGCAATCTGGGACTTAAAATCCAGTGTCAAGATGGGGTATGGGTTCGAATCTCACCTGGGGAGGTTCCATAAAAATTTGACAAAAATGTCGATTTTCCTCCATTAATAATGTATATGGAGAAGTTACCAGCCTTGAGGATGGGTAGGTGAGTACTGGTTATAGACAAAGGTCTATGTGCGCTGGCGGCTGTAAAATAACCTCAAATTGTGTTGATACGGCATAAGCCCTGGTTCAATAAAAGAAGCTTGTACATACCTTAGGTAATCCTTCTTTAAAGTAGGTTTTGGATTTACCACCAATGACCACATCTCTACCTAGTACAGGTACCATTTCAGCTAAGGCATGTAAACTTAATGATGCTATCTTATCACTAGTGTCACGTAAACCCAATAAAACCTAGAAAACAGTATCAACTATCAGTATAATATGGCTTGAGAAATCAGAACTTTGTTACATCCAGAAACATTTCAATTCTAAATGAATTTCTCCATTTTGAACAACTAAATGTAAAAAGTTTATGAATCTTGCTCACAACAGTCCAGGTCTTAAATTTCCACAAGCTAAAACCCATTTTGATATGTTTTATAGTAAAAGGCATACTGATCAACTAGCCAAATTATATGACAAAAGTAATTTAACTAACCCAAATCAATTTTCAGAAGCCTTTGGCAAAGCATTTAACTAAGTTTACTATGGCATCAATGTAACTATTACTTCAAAGACAGAAAAAAAAAACACCTTCCATCAAACACATTTAATCTTGCAATAAAAATTCTGCTTAAACAACCACTTTTTAAAAAAGAAAAGAAAAATATCGAGTAAGTGACTAATCCTGGCAGTATTAGGCAGCCATAATGGAATCGTTTAAATTGAAAGACTAAAAAATTTGTTTGTTTGGTTTAACACCATAGCAACACATTGTATAGGTCATATAACGTCAGTCAGTCAACCTACTCGCTGTTCCTGGGAAGGCTAAAACTCTGGATTTAGCTGTTACCCAATCAGTAGACTTGCGTGCTACTAAGCTAGCCGGGCAGCCTCCAAAAATTTGAAACTTACCTGTGGGAAGACATCCAGCTCTAAATCTTCTTTATCAACAAGGTGAACATAAGTATGAAAATATTGTAACAACATCATATGTACATGATAGTCATGTACACTAAATATCTTCACTAATTTTGGTGATATATATTTCTTATATATAATCTCTGAAAACAAGGGATATATCCCTGACCCTTCTTCTGTTACACTCTCACCTGAAAAAAACAACAGGAAGTTAAGTTATAGTCTCTTCCTGTTATTTCAAAAGTTGAAAGAAAGATTTTATTGGGAAGGGTTTTGTATGGAGCCCTTTAAGTGACATTATGAAATATTTATTTCCATTATTATTTCATTCAACCGTAATAATTACATTTAAAAAAATGAAAATAATATTATTTCGTTTGAAGAAATATTATTATTTGCATTTTTTGGAATGTAATTATTACATTTATTCAAAATAATTACAAAATATTGTTTTGTTTTTATGAAATGATTATTTTGCTTTTACAAACTATTTTTTTGTAAATATGAAATAATTATTTCCAAAATACATTATAATTATTTCAACCATAAGAAATTTTTTTCTCTTCTTTAAAAAAACCCATACTTTTGGGGGTATAACAAATATAATAAGTAAATACCTTTTCTAGGAGTGAGTACACTAGGTAACACATTTTCTACAGCAGACTGGTCTAGAAATACAAATCTTGATAACAAACTGGGTACCAGTCTACGTGCTGTTAACTCTTCAGGTAACGAGAGTAGTTTTGGTAACAGATTTCTGGAAAAAACAAATATAAGAAAGTCATATTAATATAATTGAGTATTTTAAGAAATAAATAAATATTGTTACAATCATAAACACTGTAAGATGAAGCATAAATACATCTTAGACAAAATAACAGACCCGGTTCAAACACAGAATGTAATTATAACTAATTTAGTTGTTATTATTATTGAAACTCTGCTAATCTGAAAATCTATCACAAATTTACGAGAAATCTGTTTAAATTTAACAGTCAGTGTACCTTTTGTTTCATAAAATTTAATGGCACAAAGTAAGAGATAAATCACTTTACCTAAAAAACAATCTTCTTTCTGTTTCAGTCTTTAATGTGATGTTTTTAAGAAACAAAGCTATTTCTAAAAATTCAGTACTGCAATAAAAACAAAACACAACATACATGAATATAAAATTAAGTTCAGCATTTTTGTCAAAAGACAAATCTCATCTAAAATAAAGTAATTGGGTAGGGCAGTTGTCAGTCACTGATGAATGTATGCGCTTAGTAGTTGGTTAACAACTAAATCCAGAGATTAGCCTTCCCAGGAACAGTGAGTAGGTTGACTGACCTTAGTTATATGACCTATACAATGTGTTGCTATGGTGTTAAACCCACCAAAACAAACAAGTAAATCTGTGAGCTAATGCTCACTAGTGATACCCCCGCAAAAATCTAAAAATATGGGAAAAACAGGAAGTAGATGAGCAAGGAGCATGAAATCGCTTTACACCACATGGGACTATGGGATGAAGCAATATGCAAAGTATTAGGCTGCTGCATGTTATAGTTGCTAAGAAAAGTGCGACGGAAATTTGTAACGGACGGACAAGGGTTAAACAGTATACCCCCCTCTTCTTCGAAGCGGGGGTATAACAAACAACTAACGAAATTAAGTACCAGATATAATGTATGTAATAGAAACCGTTTCAAAATATCATTCCCCGGGTCAAGATCTCTGGACCCAAGCTTTTAAAACTTTTTTCCTAGTTCTAAACACATACCCTTACCAATGTCTCACTTGCCCTCCTTGATACATATGTAGGTGGGAGAAAGAACAAAGAAAGTATTGCATTATCAATCTCCACAAAATACATGGCCTACATGGGTCTTAGCTGGGAATCAATCTTATGATTCCTGGACTCATAGTCAGATGTGTGAGATGTCGCCCAACAAAAACTGAATTGAATTCAACTACTGATAAGCAAATCAGTTACAAGCTGTTCAGGACACAAAGAGATCTATGATTTTTACTGGGTTTAAATAATAGAGTGAACATTAGTTAAAGTCATTTTGTAGAAGCCAATATGCCTAACCTAGCTTTCTTGGATCATAACCAGTACTCACCTACCCTTCCACAAGGTCGGCAACTTCTCCATATACCTTATTAATGGAGGAAAATTGATATTATTGTCAAATTTTCATGGGAGGATATACATGTATTTATAACCACCCTGGAAGGGATTTGAACCCGAACCCCTTCAGAAAACTAGATTCAACATCCTGGCAGCTGCGCTATAGACGCAGGTATAATGTAAAACTAACTTACTTAAATATTCTATCACTAAGTAATGATTGTGCAGTAGGTCTTTGTTTAGGATCATTATTTAAACATTCATCTTGTATACGTAGTTCAAACGTCTTAGTTAAATCACCTGAAATAACAACTAAGATAATGTGGGTGCCACATTAAAGCCGGATTTTTCCACAGATGGGGAATATTGAAAACAATTATCCAACAATTAAAAAAACTTTAACACAAAAATTTCAAAGGGAAATGATCCATAATTAAGCCAGGTAGAGTTGCGATTACTAATTCTTTCAAACAGATGGTATGTAATCATTGTATAATTTTTTTGTAAATATCTTACCATAAATGGCAGAGATATCCAACAATTTGAAAACTTTAACGCAAAATTCGCTAAAAAAATTCGACTAAAATAATCAGACAAAACATAAAACTAAATTCATTGTTGTATAGGTTAATATTTTGCTATTTTCACGCTGGGTGTAAATATGCAAGTGGTTTTAGTTGTGAAAGTGTGGGTCATATAAAAAATATGAGAGGGCTTGGCCGAGCGGTTACAACATTGGACTGGTAACTATTAGTTAGCCAACTTTCTAGTTAATTCGAATTCCATCCCAAACCTATCCAGTTGTTTCCTTGAGCAAGAAACTTTATCCTACTAGATCAGTACTGGGGGCTTAGGAAGTGGCCTCAAAAATGATTGATACGAGTAATGTAATGTGGAAACCACATTAAAGCCGGATTTAAAAACTTTTACGCAAAAAATATGAAGGGAAATAATCCATAATAAAGCCAGGTAGAGTTGTGGTTACTTTCTAATTCTGTTCATCACATGGTATGTTATCATTGTATGAAGTTTCATAAAGATATAACAATTAATGGCAGAAATATATGCTACATTGAAAACTTGTACACAAACCTTTCTTGGTTAACAGTATACAAAATGGGGGTCATGATATTTTTAGTAATTAAGTGAGACAATATATGAAATTATATTAATTAATAAATTAGTAAGAATATGTGGAACATTCATTTTCTGAGTTAAAAAGTTAAAATGCGGTTTGAAGTCTGCTTCCATATACATGCTCAGTTGACTTTACAATTTTGTACAATAATCCCTGATCACTGAATCCACCAGGCAAGCCATCTCTCACAGTACCCATTTACACCTAGGTGTAGTGGAACAATTGTAGGCTAATTTCTTGTCAAGGAAATTAGTACTGCCCCTAGTGGGGATCGAACCCGGGGCCCTCCTGATCCCTGGACCACTGCTCCAACACAATTCTAAAAGTAGTTTCATCATAAGATATCAAAAAAGTGTAAAAGACATTTATCTCTTTTTCCTCAGAATACCAGTTATAGTAAATGGTATCAAATAAATTTAAAAAACCATGCTATCTTACCTAAGTCATCAAGTTTTTCAAACAGAGATTCTGTCATAACAGCAAAAGCAAATATATCTCTAGTATAAGCCAATTTTACATCTGTAGAAACTTTTCCTTGCTAGATATAACAAGTAAGATATTATTATTTCATTAAAACAATAGCAAAATAGAAAGTAGTATTTTTTACAATTTATGGTATAGTGGACTTACATTATCTTAACATAACAAAGATAATGATGGTGGTGTTCGGGAGATAATTCAGGGGAGGTAATCGTGATCGTAATATAGTCCTGTCGCTCGATTAAATACCAGAACTTATTATTGACATAAATCAAGCATATTTTTTTGCCGCAGTTCCCGTATGCTGTACGAAAAGAGAAGATGTGGAAATACCTTGTGAAACGTTTAGCAGTGTTTTTATCATTTAATAGTAGTTTTTAGAACTTTCGAGGTCTCTATAGAACAAGTGGTGGTGATGTTGATAATGATAATAATGATAATAATAAAGACTTTATTTGAAGAGGCTAGACATTTAGATAAATCCAATCTTCCATGTGGACCTTCTGGTATCATAATTGATTAACTATGTCACATAATTTTCACAATAATTTATATATCTAATTCTTTATTGTTCTCACATTCTAATGACCACAGTGTAAAATACTTGCAACATTTTATCTGTAATGATTAAAGAGACTAAGTTGATCAAGAAAAATAATAAAACATAGAACAACACTAATTGAGCCACGTATAGAAAGACATAAAAATATGCAACAAAGTCAGAGTGCATGGTGTGTATTACATCAAATTTCGCTTTTTGAAATGATTATCATCAATATAAGAACAATTATTTAGTCAAATTATATATTACCACTTAGAGCTTTATACATTTTAAATAAAAATGACCCTCCTAGTGGCAGTCATGTTTCTTTTAATGTCAACTAAGACTAGTCCTGCAAGTCCCAGGAAAGTTTTACAGAAAAAAAACTCATATTATGATTTAAACTCAGATGGTATGGTCATGTGATGCGTTCTTCCACCTGCATCAGCACAATCACCAGTATAAGCATCTCATCCTTTGGAAAATGTGGGCTTCCAAGAAAGACATGGTCAAAGTGCTAAAGACTGATATAAAAGCATACAACCTCAAGAACAATGATCTTCTGAACAGGGTTTTGTGGCGATCAGATGTCAGACAATCTAGCCTTCTGCTGCCTACCCCAGTTCCAGGTATGCCGGCAAAAGATGACAAATAAATCATAATTTGATTGATTGATATAAACTAACCTTTTCTTCAGGAGTGATGACAGTTTCATTTCTAAAGTCTTTTAATGATTGTAGATATTGGTTGGTACATTCAGAGAATTTACACATATGTTCTAGACCAGCTAATCTCCAACTTCCATCTGATGTCACATATATTGATCCAGTATGTACATTGTTATGACAAGATTCAACCTATATATAGGATACATGTAATAAGTGACTTGTCAATTTAAACTCTAGAAAGTGAAATCAAAAACCACTGGGCCTAAGCTAAGGATCAGGATTTATTGATAGGGCATCAAGTAAGAAAAAAAATGGTATTGAAGGGGTGTATGCAGCCGAGGTATAATACAGCACATGAGCTCCCATGCCTTCAACAGTCTATGAAAATGGTAGGTGTCCAGTTGCCTAGGACAACCAATTTCTAGTTTGGGCAATCAAACATTTCTTTTGGGCAACAAGATTTCAGCAAACAAGATTAAAAGCTAGCTGCTAAAATGACCTGTTTGGGCAACCACTTTCATATTCTAATTCTGTAGTCTGTTCAAATTAGCATTCATAACAACATGGCAGAATGATAACTCAGGAAGTCGAGGGTTCCATACCAGCATAACACATGATGTATTATTACATACCCATATAGAAATGACTGAAATGTTAAAGCATGAGGAAAATTCTGGTATGGAATGGGGTGAATGTAGCAGAGGTAAAATACAGCACATGTAAACCTTTCTCTTCAAGCTAGCATATATTACAATGTGACAGAGTGTATGCTTATGACCTCAAAGGTTAAAGATAAAGCAAGGTTTTAGAAGTCTACTTATAGTATCTCTATTCAGTCAACTCTTGACATTCTACAATCGTCGAGTCACACACCAACTGCTAATAAATGGCACAGATTGCAGCCACAGTATGCAGTGCAACCCTAAAAGGTATCCATTTACACCTGGGTGGAGAGAAGCAACAGCAGGCAAATTTCTTGCACAAGGAAATCAGCAGTGCCCCTAGAGGGATTCTAACCCAGGACCTCTCGACCCCTAAACGCGCATCCTTCCACTGGACTTCTGCTCCTACTAAGGTTGTGGGTTTCATCCAAGAAGGGTCATACACTTTTATTAAGTGACATAATATACATTTACATTAACATGTAGAAATGATAAAGCATCAAGTATAGAATGAAGTCCAGCACATATCTCTGTTGATGACATTGATGATAATACATCTTCTAATGGTACAGCTTTCTCTGTAACTAACTCTGGTCCATGACTTCCTTCATTAGAGTACAGGTAAGTCAATATAGATGGATGTCGTACTAATTTGAGATTCTGTAATAAAGATAAATAACAGAAATTTAACATGAGATACTGGCGCAAAAACTTAAAGTATACCCTAATGTTTATATGGCTTAAAAAACATTTTTTTGGGGAAAGAGCAATGTTTTATCAATATATTTTAAGCAAGCTAGAGATATCGACTATCGTTACTGAATTGAAATATTTTAAAGAGTTAGTTTGGAATAGTTTAGAACAATTAATACATTTTTCATATCAAGTTTTAATGCATAATGTTTGAACCCAACTTAGGTCCATCCAACAATATCTTGAACTATGAAGATGGGTTCACGTTTCGATACAAACAATCAATGCCCTGATTTTACAGTGCTTAGTGTGACACATTCTTTGATGAGACTCACTTTTTTATACCAATTAATTCAGCTCGATTGTCAGTTCTTACAACTGTGGTGATCGTAGGTGATATAGTCACTTCCAACAGCCTTGCTGTTGGGTTAACCCTTTAGCGACGTGGTTGAGTGTCTCGCCTACCACCCGGGAGAACCAGGTTCGATTCCCAGTCCTGGCAGTCTGGTTTTTAATCCCCAATTTACTTTAATGGCGACGATGTGCTAGTATGTGCAGTTGATGCCAGCTCCAAAAATGTAAAGAGGGGAAGAGTGTGGTGATCGTAGGTGATATAGTCACTTCCAACAGCCTTGCTGTTGGGTTAACCCTTTAGCGACGCGGTTGAGTGTCTCGCCTACCACCCGGGAGAACCAGGTTCGATTCCCAGTCCTGGCAGTCTGGTTTTTAATCCCCAATTTACTTTAATGGCGACGATGTGCTAGTTTTAATCCCCAATTTACTTTGATGGCGACAATGTGCTAGTATGTGCAGTTGATGCCAGCTCCAAAAATGTAAAGAGGGGAAGAGTGTGGTGATCGTAGGTGATATAGTCACTTCCAACAGCCTTGCTGTTGGGTTAACCCTCTAGCGACGCGGTTGAGTGTCTCGCCTACCACCCGGGAGAACCAGGTTCGATTCCCAGTCCTGGCAGTCTGGTTTTTAATCCCCAATTTACTTTTCAACAAAGACTTATTTTCGACAAGTCATTTACGGCAAAGGACAAGTAGATTTTAAGGGTTTACTTGACCATAGACAAGCAAATAAAAACTGTAAGCCCACACATCTGCCAATAAACATCCATATAGCATTACCTTGGTGAGCTTTCTCATGACATCATAGTGTGTCTTGTCATTTTTTGACACATTGAAGCGAGTTATTTCGGTGTCATCAGACAATTTTCCTTGATGTACAGTCCATAGTCCATCCGTTGTAGAATTCTCCCATTCACATGTTTCAAACGTACTTCCCTCGTTTCCCATTCTGATCAGTGATAACGATTTGTCGGCATTTAATTTACTATTATTGACATCTCAAAAAACACAAAACGTCCATGACAGTTTCTCCAAATTGAAGAGCTTTTGGTTGAGTTAATAGTTCAAACGAAAAAAACGGGTTTGAATTTACAGGTTTACCTCCCCTTATATTCCCCACTTACTGGTATTATTTGCGCAAGAAGTATCTATCTTTACTTGTAAAATAACGAAGATAATTTCAGTTTCAGTTGGTGACCATCGAAGATTGTTCATGTGATATTTTCGATTATTAACTGTTATGATCTATTTATCTCCTAATCCCCTACGTATATGTTGACCATAACCATCTGACTTCAACTAGAAATCTGAACTTCCTGATTCCCCAGTCCCGTACCCTGTATCACCTTAACTCATACTTCCCTAGAACCATCAGGTATTGGAATAGCCTTCCATACCAGGTCAAATCCAGTCCCAGCCTAGATGCCTTCAAGGATAGGCTGGCGACAGTCACCTTCTAACCCCCACTCCCAGTATGTTTTTAATCTTGCACTCTTTCTTATCTTTTAACTTTTTATCCTTTTATCTTTTAACCCTTAACCGCTCAATCCCGCATTTTTACGTGTCTAGACCCCCCCTCCAAAATGGCCGCCACAGCCTTGAAAACGGTGTTTTTTAACTGAATTAAGCGAATTTCACTAAAGGATAGTTGTCCCAAAACAATGAGCTCGTTTTCGCGCGCCTCCCCCATCAATTGATGTCTCAGGGGGGTTCCGAAGGGGGGATGTGCCCCCCTTTGTTGCTGGGGTTTGAAGGGGGCGCAGCGCCCCTCATCGCCAGAAAAAAAATCGGGGTCATTGAGTGCAGAGAAATGGCGCCAAATGCTGATAAGAAAACATGTTTTCAGTATCTGAAAAGACCTGGCACTTTAGACCTCAATTTCGGATAATATTACTGTTTGAAGTGCAAACGCGGGGTGGAAAAAGAGCGAAAATAGCATTTTTTGCCGTTTTTGCTCCGCCCCAGCGTTGCCATGGTAACGGGGATCGGGGCTCAACTTAGTTTTTCTGAAAGACATTCACTCAGGGAATAACTTGGCCAAGTTGCATAACTGTATGATAATTAGTAATGAAATTAGAGCATCTTGAAATAGCCCTAGCGCGTAATGGTGAAAAAATGGCTACTTTTCACACATGTCGCAACCAGCAAAGGGTTAATATGCACTTAATACTTTTTAACACAGTTTTCCTGACAAGCGCCTCCCAATCATAGTCAGAATTGATTGTTCGGAAGTAACATGTAGATGTAGATGTAGATGTACACCTCCGCGAGTATTATGGGCATGTCACGCCGGGGATTGGTAAAGATAACAAGAGAATATCGCTCACCTGAGAACAGTTTCTATCGCATACACAAGGTTTATCTAAGAATTGACCCCATGACCTCATTTTGACTCCAGATTTCATCAAAACAAACATTCTGATAAAGTTTCAAAAAGATCCAATGCAAAAAAGACCTACAGTCTCTGTCACATACACAAGGTAAATGTGAACAGACGACAGACACCTGACGACAGACGACAGACGCCGGACATCAAGTGATCACAATAGCTCACCCTGAGCATTCGCACAGATGAGCTAACAATAAAACTGGGAGAAAGTTCTCACAGAGACAGAAAGAGTACAGTTGAAGACAGAAAGTGTGAAAATGGTAAAAATAGTGCAAGACTAAAAGATATAATCTATTGCTTGCACATAGTATGGGAGTTGGGCCACCGCCTGCTTGAATTGGTCAAGCACAGACAGGGTAAATTACTATATGCTGGGGTTATTCTATTCTAAAGAACAGTAGTTAGGGGATAGACGGAAAACTTAAAGAAGCCTAAAACGTGGGGTTGACGGAGATTGAGGGGGTGCTTGGGTACTTCGTTGGGACTTCTAAGGAGGGGAGTGAAAACCCAGACAAGGACAGCGAACACGCACTAGAATGATGGTTATCAAAAGATTACGAGTCTTCCATTGTCAACACTTATCCACACTCGCTCAATAGACTTTATAGTACCCAACAAAATTTTGGTGACTAAAGCAATTTACTACAATTTTTTAATTTTCAGGGGAGAATCTAGGATTTTTTTTCTAGGGGTCCGAACCTTTTCTAGGTGGGGTCCAAACGTTCAAACCACAACCACATCATACACATTTTGCAGAATAATGCAATATATTAATAATAAAAACTAAATAACCTCTAAATATATGTTAAGCACCGAGAAAAATTGCTTCATGCTACAGTTTTATTTGCTACTTAAATATGACTTACAGTCAAGAAATAAACTAATGGACAGTTAGTTTTGGAAATTCTAGGGGGGGGGGTCCGGACCCCCTGATCCCCCTCCTAGATCCACCTATGATTTTTACGATTGGTCAGGACGAAGAAATGCTACTCAGCATGCCAAAGACAGACCAGTATTCAATGCTTCCGCTCTTGCCCTATGCTCAGGAGCTTGACATTCTGTATCGTAGTTTGAAAATTTCCTTCCTTATATCAGAAACTTTTTTATAAGGTGGGAAGTTTTAAGCAATGATTCTGATTGTTAAGCTCCTGTGGTTTTAAATAAAGTATCTGTGAAGTTATGTTTGTGTCAAACTTTATTCAGACTGTAGTGTTCATGATTTTGGTTATAAAATTGCTAAATTGTCCATACAAGTCCACTTGATACATCAGTTTGCCTATGTACGGCCCATTTACACGTCGGTTTTCAGTATGTGTTCGTTGGCCATCAATTAATAATATGAAGTAAAGCATGCTAACAAGGGAACAATTAAAACCGCATCTTTGGTTCAATTAAAATACGTATAAACCGCAACTTTGGTTAAATTCAAAATAAAACTTTTGTGAATAAACCGCACTTTTGGTTAAATTCAAAAGAAAACTTTTGCGTATAAACCGCACTTTTGGTTAAATTCAAAAGAAAACTTTTGCGTATAAACCGCACTTTAGGTTAAATTCAAAAGAAAACTTTTGCGTATAAACCGCACGTTTGATTAAAATTCAAAATTAAAATTTAGCGTATTAGTTGGTTTTACTTTGTGGACTTGAGTACCAAAAGAACCAACAAATGATGATTTATAAGTTGGTGTATAACATAATATAAAGCAAATATTACCAAACAATAATTGAAGAAATATTTTTAAACACCGAGTAAAAACTTATCGTAGGAATGTAACATCTATAGATCTAATTTGGAACTCCAATTTATGGCGTTTTCCGTCCGTGCACAGGCGGTACAAACAAGGTTTGTTACACATTATTGCTGAAAAGCACGAAATACGGATTAATTCCTATTGTTTTCTGTACACATATTTTCATGATGACGGTGAAAGGGTTTTTTTTGTGCCACAGGGAAAAACCCAAAAATTTGAACTTCGGATATAGTCCTCTAATTAGCTGTTGTAAATCCATATAACTCACTCCATTAAAAATATAAAAGGCCGAAATAGCATACAAATTAGCTTCACATACTTAAAAGTTAAAGTGCCACTTAAAGTCTGCTTCCAAATATATTTTCAGCCGACTTGACAATTTTGTACAATAACTCCTGATCATTGAAATCATATTCGAGCAGGAGAACCTCACAGAACCCATCTACACCTGGAAGGAGTGGAACAACTGTAGGTAATTTTCTTGCTCAAGGAATTAAGCAGTGTCCCTAATAGGCTCGAGCCCGGAACCTCTCGAGCACTTAGAGCGCGTCCTACCACTGAACCATAGCTCCTACTAAATCATAGGAGAGATAAAATTTTATACTCTTTACAGTGCTTTGATCCTATTCTGGATATATTAGATACGCATGCGCAAACATGGCGGTCGGTTTTATATCACGCTGCCCAAATTTGAATTAAAACTACTAATACGAGTATCATAAATACAAATGTGTAGTGTATTGTTTTGTAGTAATTTGTATAGGTTTAATTTGTTTCGTTTTTGATCTTTTTCACATGTCATGGTTGCTCTGTTTTGTGTACAAAAGGCATTGATTAGCCGATAAAGTTTCGAAAGTTCTTCTGACACTGAAAACTCCCTCGGAAAATAAACAAAAGCAGAGACAAATTGATTTTATTTATTTCTGGGGTAAAATAACAACAATTATTATGACGTTTAACACAATAAATGAATGATATATGACAATTCAATATTAAAGTTTATGTGGATGTTCTTTAAAACAATATCTTGGACCCTTTTTCTTCTCCACAGTAACAACAGCACCGTTATTATCAGGGTTTTCTACCAGTTCTACAAATGCATTGGAAACGTCTTCTATCCTGTAATAAAGAATACCATTGAACATTAGTGTTGGGGCGATATTCTTGATGCATCGATATATCGTGATATTAGCATGTCGATAGTGTATCGTGATAGTACCACAAGTTATCGATACATGACGATAGTAACTAATCATGCCCAAATGAAGACTGAATACACTTTTTCTGTAACATGTCTCTAGAAAGGTGTACTTATTAAGGGAACATTCATCCTCATTTTGACATAATTGAACAGGTCATACTAGCACAATATTACTACAATTTTGGGAAGTTGCTTGCTTGCTTTCGTCTCCTTTCAGCAATTTGACATATAGCATATAAATAATCGTGATACAATGCTACTATCGTGATACGTATCATGATACAAACTAGCTGGCGATACCCAGCTCTAATAAACATACCAATAAATACCAGTAAATTTCCACTATTAAGACCATAAAAATTGATGGTCTTAATCATGGACTTTAGTCAGTTATCTCCCTTTGTATACTCTTCAAATAGGTAGGTCCAATTAGTTGGATTACTCGGATTTTACCCTTACATTTCAATGTCAACTTGCCAAAATTAATCTTGAATATCTTTTTTTTTGTAAATCATTTAATTTGTTTGAAATTCAAGCTAAGTATTTTTAGAGTAAAGAACTATCTAAATTTCATCACTTCTGTAAAATCCGAGGATTCCAACTGTAAGGACCTATACTTACCAATTGAATTGCATCAGATTTTATCAGGGAAATATAACTAACAAAAGTCCCAAATTAAAGTGAAAGCTAAACAGGTATACATGTATATTATCCTATTACATAGAAAGACGACAGGAAGCTCCGATAAAGGACCCTATACAAGGACCCTATAAATAGGTCCTTGCCTGGATTTAAGAAATGTAGAGGTAAAAATGTTGTGGTCGTAGGCGATACGGATTCGATACCAGGGCACACTAGGCCACAGGTCTGAAGACAAACACGGTCCCTAAGACATTATAAACACAATGTATGATATAATGGTGTCTTCCGACCGGAAGGCATTTGGACGAGTCCACAACGGTTATATCAAAATAAATAAATAAAAACACAAGAACATTAACAATGTGCCTTTACCTAGGCGGATCTATCGGGGGTCAGGGGGGGGGGGATCCGGACCTCCTATAGAATTTCCAAAATGTACCTGTACATAAGTGTATTTCTTGACTTTAAGTCACTTTTAAGTATATGAGTCAATTTTTCTTGTTGCTTAACATAGATTTAATAGTTATGTAGTTTTTTATTTATAATATGTTGCATTATCATGCAGAAAGTGTATAATGTGGTTGTGGTTGGAAAGTTTGGACCCCCCCTCCTAGAAAAAAATCTTGGATCCGCCCCTTACTATACTTATGACTATTGTTATCAGTGAAAGTCACGTGGTACAGGCACCGTGATAAGACCATGAGAGAAACACGTAAGTAAATAAGCTTACTTGTTAACTCCAATACTACTTATGATACCGTCCACAGCCTCTTTGTTTTCTCTGTATGTTATTAAAGGTGGATCATTGATGTCCACAGAGTCTGTTAACATATTGGTATCACTAAATGCTGGACATAAACATGCTAAATTTAAACCAAACTCTTTGACTAGAGGATTTGACTGAAATATAAAATCAAAGCGCTGAAGGCACTGAATTTGTTCAGGTTAGAAAAGTGAAGTTAGAATCGTTGATACCATTCTATTACGTATGATGACGTAAAAAGATACCGAGACGCATAACTTATTAGCATTTATACATATGCTTCAATATACATATAGTTCGATTAACGAGTGAATTATTGCGCCTGTCATAGCAGACGATCATTTTGAATTGCTCTATATTTATATACAGACAGACTACTTCTAGATTCGGTAAATTTTTAAATCGGCAAGGGTCTGAATTATGGTACATATATTTGTTCAGGACTGAAGTCCCGAGCAAATAACAACAAGAACATTACAATTACCCATAAGTAGTCCTGTTTTTTGAATACATCTATAATGTCTACATAAATTATTATGTATTACTATTGCGTGTACATGCAATTTTAGACATAAAAATATACATGTAGTTATGTTCTGTTCTATTCTTTTCTCTTTCATATACAAATGTAATACTTTTTTAATCAAAAGAATACTAGGATGTTGGAAACGTTTCGCTGTAATGAAGTGGTTGCCAGTCAAAACTTGGAAAAGTTGGCCAAAACGTAGACCAATTTTTATATTGCTGACGAAAATAGTCAGGGTAACCAAGGATGCCCGACTATATGAAATATGTATTTTTCATCAGTCAAAATCAAATTGAACTAGTCCCCTGATTCGGACTTGTAGGTTAAGACCTTGATTTAATGACATTTTAACTTACTGCCCAACTACGAGTGAAACCAACAACTCCATATTTAGATGCTGCATATGATGGCATGAAAAATACCGGAAATAACCCTGGAAATAGAAATTGGTGCTTGTTTGTAAACATAATCTGTGTAGTTTTTATATAACATGAACACCACGTGGTATATAGACTGTCACGTGGTATATAGACTGTCACGTGGTATATAGACTGTCACGTGATATATACTAGACTGTTGCAATGATAAAAGAGAACCTGAATGGAATCAAACCTTCAAGGAATGTTACAAAGGGTTTGAAGTAAGCATTATAAATCATATAGTCATATTCTCTGTTCGGTCACACCACCAGAAGCGTACACAGTACCACAACGAATGTAATCAATTAGCATAGTGAGTCACCCATAATACATTAAGTAAATAGTCAGCAACTACTGTCCGTGCTAAGCACCTGCTAATCACAAATAACCAATAGTACCATATATTTTATTCATTTCCCTATACATTGTACCATTAAAGAGTTTCATTAGACAAACAGGTTTAGTAGAGCAAATTGAATTGGTTAAAATATTGGACAAAAGTTAAGTGGCTTAGTATTGTTTGTTTGTTGGGTTGAACGCCGTAGCAACACACTGTATAGGTCATATAATGGCGGTCAGTCAACCTACTCACTCCTCTTGGGAAGGCTAAATCTCTGGATTTAGCTGTTAAGCAACTACAAAGCTCATACTTTCGTCAGTAACTGACAATTGCCCTACATAAATAAAAAATAATTGGTAGGAGGAAGAATGGTCGTGACCGAGCTCCACGAAAGTATGCCCCGTCCGGGAATCGAACCCACGACCCCTCGATCAGTAGACTTGCGCGCTATCAACTGAGCATGCCAGGCGGCTTAAGTGGTTAAGACAGCTGCGCTGAATAACAAATCTCAGAGCGACTATCTTTAACTCTAACCTGCAGTTGATGCTACATTTATAATTAATCCACCTTTTCCACCAAGATCTTTTCTCATATGTTCAATAGCAATCATGGTTCCTCTCATAACACCAAGCTGGAAATAAACAATTTTATCACTGGCACCAGAGTCCTCACACTCGTTAAATATGCAAACATATAATATTTTGTCAACAAACACAATTAAAATTCGGCCCCGTATACATTACCGAGTTAACTATACTTTCATCATATTATATTATATATAAGGTAGTGTACATGTATGTATGCACATGGAACTATATATATATATATATATAGGGACGTACGTATTATTTTATGATCATAAGATATGGACTCTGGTGCCAGTGCATTTAATATACAGTAAATCTCCACTGTTATGACCGTCAAAATCGACGGTCTTAACTGAGAAGCGGTCTTAATATAGAGACATCTTTCTTCTTCTCAAATTTAGCAAATTGGACTAAATTGTCAAAATGTCATAATGTTACAATAATCAAGTCTTATTAATGTGGTTGTTATATCAGATTACTGTAAACAAATATTAGGATACCTAGTCAAAACCAATCTCCGTAAACAGAGATCCTGTTCTACTCGCGTTGTCGTACTGGATCTCTACTTAGTCAATGCAAGGTCACGTCGAGATGAACTTTGTGTCGACCAATCAATGCGTAGCTTTCATCTAGACGAAAACACTATTCACATTTTGATTTCGTAATTTCTATTTTTTGACCAAGGTTTGCATGCAAATTTAACAGCGGTATTATTCACAGTCTGCGATTGGGTGGCTCATTTCAAATTGCGTGACGTAGACGATGTAAACAAGTTACGTATCATAACAATTTCGTCATGAATATTATGATGAGAAAAGGTCACCTGAACGTGACCTTCGTTTGGAAAAGGCCAGATCTTAATTAGCGAGTATGCGAGCGGTAAAATTTTAGATCGGGTTTTAATCAGATTGAGTCAAAACATGCAGTCTTCTCAAGTATACCTACGCCATTCAGAGGATTGCAAGAAATATGACTTTATCCAATATGTCAATTAGTGTATATCGCTTGGAAATAGTCAGTGGGTGCTAAAGCAAAGTCAACATTTCTAGTTCAAGATAGTTGCCAATTATTATAGAAGTTATACAGATTATCATTGTTTTTTATACCTTTATTCTGCACCACCCCCTGGTGCCAGTGTAACACGTATATACATGTACTTAAAAAATAAACAGGTTTACTCATCCGAGGCCTCAAAAAGAGACAGTTGCCAATTTGACCACTAAGATAACGATCAAGATATCCTCCAATTTAGCCGCAAAATGATATCTAAGATGGCTACCGAGATGACCAGAAAATATGTTTTCTACTTCTAGTTCTACAGGTTGTAGTACATTCTCGTACCCCGATGTTATAGTATTGAGAATCCTACTAGACTCTGGGTACGAGAATGGTTGTAGTACAGATTCCATCATTTTGGAATATACTCGCACTGACTCGTATGTTTTTATACATCCATGTTAAATGATAATGATATGATATAAAAGTGTTGTATAAATGCAGTACATGTAATACTATAATGCGTATTTCGATGTTAGGGTTCTCTTATTTCAATTCGGAATTTTAGTCAGTTATCTTTCTTTGTTATAATTTGAAGCGATCCATTGGTGAGTATGTCTTATCAGTTGGAATCCTCAGATTTTATCATTAAAGTCCTATGCAATGAAAATAATTTT
Organism: Mactra quadrangularis; assembly: GCA_025267735.1. Lineage (NCBI taxonomy): Eukaryota > Metazoa > Mollusca > Bivalvia > Venerida > Mactridae > Mactra > Mactra quadrangularis. The sequence continues at coordinate 6,482,292 of CM046311.1, read as the reverse complement.
TTTTACCTATATCTTTCTTCAATAAAGAGAAAACGGAGCTACGAAAGTCATCATGGGAAAATGCTACTCAGCATGCAAAAGACAGACCAATATGCAATGATTCCGTTCTTAATAATTAAGATATTAACAGGAGTCATAAAATTTAGATATTTCTTTACCCAAACAATACTTAGCTTGATTTTCAAGCAAATTTAATGATTTACAAAAAGTTATGTAGGCTAGATTGTGTGAAATTGGTATTGAAAAATAAGGGTAAAATCCGAGTAATCCAACTAATTGGACCTAGCTATTTGAAGAGTTTCCAAAGGGAAATAACTGACTAAAATTCTTAATCTTAATCCCAATCCCAGACTCTTTTTTGTATTATTACAACCGCTTATTAACTACATGTAAAATCATGTTAAATCACATATCTCAATTCATATAAATATTTCTTTTCGTCTTACTAGATTTATTTCCACCATTTTCATTGGGGCTTGTTCGTTTAGTATACCTGCATTATTGACCATTAAATCAACATATTTGAACTTCTCTATTGCCGCCTTCCACAAACCTAGAATAAAATCATTTTCAAAATTGTTTAACAAGACCTAATTGCGATTATAAAATTAATGCATTGACCGCTGTTAAACCAAACTTGCATTGCTTGCAGTCAATTTCTTCCCCGCTTTTGTTGGGTGACCGTCATTATATCATTCACTTTGGCATTGCATGGGATAGAATCTAGTTTAGCGGACACCGTATTCTTACAGCATTTTAAAGCTATTGCGCATGCTCGGAAGTTGCATTGTTTACAAATGTTGGACGCCATTTTGTTTTTAACGATGCAGATTTTATTCATATTTAATTAATTAAATTTTAATAACTATTTTTAAATGATTTTTGTTATTTATTTTAATAATTCAGCGGGGGTGTGGGGACAGCAACCCCATAATAACAGAAAATTACTGACACTAATATTCGCGCGTCTGCTTATAGTAACAGCGCGCTGCGAAAGCATATTTATATTTACTTCCGGGGCCCGCTAAACTAGATATGTTCCATTGCCTGGAAAAGGGTAAGTTACGTAAAAGGTCACAAGAGAACTGGCGAAAATGGAACAGAAAGAGTAAAGGGGCTACGAAAGTCATCATGGGGAAATGCTTCTCAACATGCCAAAAACAGACCAGTATCTAATGATTCCGTTCTTGTCCTATGCAACACGTGGTGCTGACGGGAGTTGTAAGTTTGTAGCTAATATGAATACATACCTTTAAAGTCTGTATCGTTTGTTACGTCACATTTCATAAACATAGACGTATCTTCACCATACTTCTGTTTAAATAATTGTTCTGTTTGTTCACCCTCAGAAACGTTTACATCTGCTATACATACCTGAAATAATACGAGTAAGTTAAGGAATCAAATAGGAAAATGGACGAATACATCCGTATGTAATTATGTGTAAGGATCAGAGCCGATGTAGAATGTAGACTAACGAAAAGCTAATGGATGCTCCAAATAGTAACTTTCAACTCTTAAGATCGTTCAATAATATACAGGTTGTTACAATTAAAATCCAAGCGCGTAGGAGCTGGCCACGACACCAATATTCTGGCAAGCAGTGGCAATGGAGACGCGAGTTTATTTTTCATGACATATGTTGAAAAATCTTGAAGTCTCGCAACACGTCTGAATCCAGTCCGACTGGGTCAAGGTTTAGATAACCCCAAGTGAAAGTTCAATTCTCCCTGACAAACTGATGCTTTGATAAAAATTTGAAGGATATATCTTGTAAAATGCAAAACTAGGTCAATAGGTCAATTTAAAGGTATAATAATAGCCAAATATGCATTATAATACAAAGATTTGTTCTTAAACAGGGGGGTACTGAAAGTGCTGGAAATCGAGTTTCACAGGCTTACATTCACAAAAAAATTCGACTGTGACGCAACTCCCGTACCTACCCCATCTGCGGCCCCAATATTCAGATCCTTCCTACGCGCCTGAAATTGGCAGTGGACCGCTAAGGCAGTTACACACTTTGAGACACAAGTATTCTATGCATTTTAGGGTCGGACCCATAAGTCCACTGCTATAAGGCCTTAAGCTGAGAGTGATCAAAGTTCAATCATAGTTGCTCGATTCTTTTCCAGCGCTTCGATAACTTTAAACTAGTACGAACAACAACTGGAAAACAAGATTGAGTACAGCGTAACATCTATATCATGTTTGACAGTGGAACTTCATTAAAGAGTAATTACATTGATAAGCACTTCGACAAAACAAAGTCAGATGCTAATGTCATAAGGACCGTAAATGTGATATTTATCCAAAGTCGTTCAAGCCAGGAAACAATTGTAGTCATGGAAATGTCCAAATCCGCTTCTCCGTCTTTACATGCTTAAGTAATCAAAAGAACAAATTAATATTGAACGGTTGACACAAATAGAAGATACAACTACTCACCTTTCCACCTCTTTTCAGTAACTCTTCAGAAAAAGCTTTACCTAATCCTCTGGCACCACCAGTTACTATGGCAACAGATCCTGATATTCTCATAATTAATATAATGTAAATTGTATCATAGTTTTAATAATCTGAAATTTAAAATGATTTAAATTTATATGGTTTCAATCAATTTACATTTCTTTTTCGTTTTACAGTGAAATGAAAATATACGACAAAAAGCATGAAATAAAACCAGAAGATTAATCAATTTTGGCGTAAGATCTTTTAATTTCAACTTGTGAGCCCTAATATATGATATTTTCACTCGTGGCTATGCAATTTTCGGCGCAATAAAAATCGATCTTACGCCAATATCGACGAATATCCTCAATGAAAATTACGATATTATATTTTCACCAAATATGTATACAAAATATCATCACTTATCACTATATAACATTAAATACAAGTATAAAATATTCAATTAATAATAATATAAAATTTTCCATAGCGAGGAAATTAAACTTGATATCTATAAATGTGTGACCAATCCTCGGTTTAGTACGGAGCCCCTAAAGTGACAATACGAAATACTTCTTTTATTTTTACAACTATTTCGTTTAAACGTAATATTATTTCGTTTAATCGAAATAATATCTCGTATAAACGAAATAATATTTCGTAAATACGAAATAAATTTTTCGAAAAAATGAAATAAATATTTTGAAAAAAACCCCCAAAATAATATAACGTTTAAAAGTTGTGAAAATAAAGTATTTCAAAATGTCACAATAGGGGCTCCGTAGTTTAGAGATTTGAACTTAACTACGGACGGAAGTATTAATTTCTAAATTGTTTCGGAAAAGAGAGATACTCAATGTTTAATTAGTTTGAATAATAATAGATCAATTTACGATAATCACTCGCTCAATAAAGTATCATAAAAATTATCCAAGATTTAAAATTTGAACTTAGTTCCGGACGGATGCATTGACGTTCTTATTACTGTTTCGGGAAAAGAGCTCTCATAATTTTTATCAGATTTAAACTACGAATAGTGTATAGAAACATATTGAAAGCTACTTTCCCATAAAGATACACTTTTCTACTTTCCAAAAAACCCAAAACGCTTTGCTATTTTATATTAATATTATAACAAGGTTTCTTTTCAATAAAGCGACGTTTTGCTATTTTGAATAACGTGATAAGCCGCTCGGCTAGCTCAGTTGGTAGCATGCAAGTTTACTGATCGAGGGGTCGTGGGTTCGACTCCCGGGCGGTGCTTACTTTCGTGGAGCTTGGTCATGAACTTATTCCTACGACCATTCTCCCTCCTACCAATGATTTTTAATAATGTAGGACAGTTGTCAGTCACTGACGAAAGTATGCGCTTAGTAGTTGATTAACAGCTAAATCCAGAGATTTAGCATTTCCATGAACAGTGAGTAAGCTGACTGACTGCCGTTATATGACCTATAGAATGTGTTGCTAGGGCGTTAAACCCAACAAACCTAACAACACCGAATTACGTGATGCATTTCATTATTTTTCAAAGTATTGAAATACAGAAAGACTTTCTTGCACATTGAAACCTAACAAATCCATACTAATGACTACTCCTTACACATTAGATTCAAGTACCTATCGAGCATGGCAAAATTGCGGGCGAAGTGTTTATACTACCCTGTATTACTGGAAATATTATAGGCTATAGACACAATCAAAAAATTTGACTACGACCCTTTAACACGCTTATCAATATAAGTAAACACCTGTCACTGACCGAGATAGATGACGGATCTTTACCGCCTAGAAATTGACTGTGTAGTAAATTAGAGACACATGTACACATGTATCACTCCGCAGGTTAAACTGGTCAGGCAATTTCGTCGATAGTTTTCGGACGCCGAAAGTCTAAAAATCAACATGCTTTAATGTGTAAATCCTCTGCAAATATATTATCAGATCGTCTTATAGTTACAACGGAGCACTCTTTTTTGCTTCATCGGCAATATTTTTGGGAGCTATTGTAATGGCCGGGGGGACCATCGCTAAACATTACAGGGATAGTAAAAGGTCTTCTAAAGATAAACACAGGAACAAATAAATAGACTAATAAAACAACCTCAAAGTGTAAGATTCCTAGGAATCACCCAATCACAGCCTTCGAATAACGCCACCCTCAAATTAGCTCGCAAACCTCGGCCAAAAAATCGAAAATGCTATTAATAATGTTTCGTCTAGTTGAAAGCTACGCATTGATTGGTCGACACAAAGGTCATCTTGGTGTGACCCTCTGTACGCTGTCAGGAAATCCTATGACAGGGTCTATAGGATATCTGTTTAAGGAGACTGACATTATGTTGTTCTGAAGATATACCAGAATGTTGCCTTTAAAACTTGCTTCAATTCCAATACAAATATGTTCCAATTTGACGAGAAAAGAATCTGCTTTAATATCATTATAAAAATATGGCGTACACTGTTCTCCAAAAGAAATTGGGCAAATGAAACGGATCACGCTGTTTTACTATTTACTCATTACTGTTTTACTAATTTTACTATTTACTATTCACGTACGATAGTTTGAGTCGTAAGTTGATTAATTAATGTTGCTCGTGGGATTTCTTCAGTTGACTCTTACTTTCTTTTTCTAATGGGAAAATTTGAATCGTTTTTAATCATGAACACTTGGTTTTTTACCAATAACGTTTGGAAGGCACTATACATGTTCTATAACATCAAGTATCCATGTTAATATTTTGTTCCTGTTCGTTTTTATAAGTATCTAAACAAGTACCATAACTTCCGCTTCGTCTTAACTATGATGAAAACATAATTATAGTAATTTGAGTGTGTTCGTGTCTTTTATTTTGTCAACACTTAAGGCAATCATTATATCACATGTTGTTTCTACTTAATTCAAGTGTAGTGCTTATAATAAAAATATGATATTATTAAAATTGGAACAAAGAGAATGGACAAAATACTTAATCATACTTTATAAGAATCCCTAATTTAAGAACTTGCGATAATTGTATAAGTATTGTTTTACATAAACACTTGATGTAATGTTAAATGTTAAGATATTTTAATAAGATGAAAGTACAATGTTGAATAAATATTGGTTTTTATAAATTAACATTGATTAGAAAAAAACCAAGAAATTTCCAATCTCTCATACAGAGTTGTCGATCCTTACAGTGATCTCTATCTCTGTTAACGTCTCGGAAGTAGTCCCAAACACGTGATCGTTTAAAACGATCATGTGACAATTTTTGATTTTTTCCCATACGCAACAGACAAACTAACTAACAGATCACCTTTCTTGTCTTGTATATGTTCAAAGGCTTGTCGTTGACAGTCCCTTAGCACTAAATTTTTGTCATAATTTTTAGCAATATCATCTATTGTTGACATTTTTAGCGGATGAGTTAGAAAGCCAAATTACTCAGAATAGGAAGACGTTTCACAAGAAAATAGTTCTTGTAAATATAACTCTTTAAAAATTGGATTTCGCCTATAATAAAATTCTATTTCACGTAAAACTTTAAGATAATATATATATAAGACGAATTACGCTTTCGATACAAAATCTAAATTATATTACCATTTTACAAGAATCTTGTAAAACCCGAGACGTTTACAGAGATATAGATCACTGTAAGGATCGACAACTCTGTATGAGAGATTGAGAAATTTCTTTTAAAAAGATATTCGGCGCTATGCAGGGTTCATTTTGTTTGAAGTATAAATACATGTAATCATATTCCCTGTTCAGTTATACCACCAGGAGCTTACCACGATGAATGTATAGTTCGAACAAAAAAAACAAAAATACACTGTTTATAATAACAATACAATGAACTAACCCACGAAGAGGGATGCCCAGGATGACTTTCAAATAAACAATTGTGAAATGTTTTACTTGTGTCTTAGTTGTTGATGTAATGGAAAGCGTTCTACCATAACAAGCATGATTAACCAAGTTGTGGTGGTTTATCAACCATGCTAATTTTTTAAAAGTTAATTACACAAATTTTATTTTCAATAATGCCTACCCCTGAAATGAATTGACTCATTTTTAATGTTTACCAAAACACGTTTTGTTTTTTTTGTACGTACTATATAATCAATTAGCACAGTGAGTCACCTATAATACACAGACAGAGTAAATACAAATCAGCAACTAATGTCCGTGCTACGCACCTGTTTATCACAAATAACCAATGGTACCATATCTTTTATCATTCTTCTAAACCAGAATAGAAACTCATCGGACAAAAATGTATGGTTGCGCAACACGTATTGGTTAAAATAGTGGTCTTTTAAAAAGTGGATTAAACAGCTCCGCCGAATAATACCCTACAGGCCGTCCACGTTAACATTGCGTATATAAACATAGCTAGTTTCAGTACACTGCAATACTTAAGGGTGAGTTATTGATACAATGTTATAGTTTAGTTAGTTTTCACTAATTTTATAATCACATCATTATATAAAATTTACTATGTCCATATGTATACACTATTTTAAATAAATGTTGAATACCAAAAATGTATGTTTAAATAAAAAATGCAGTTCACGCATCAGCTTATTCACCTATTGTGTTAAGGAAATGAATTCTTAATATTGTAAAGTAATCTAGTACATTGTAAATACATATTGTGAGCATAGTAAACTAAAAAGTAAAAAATCAAAACAAAAAAACCCCCCAAAAAACCCCCACACACTTTAATCATCTATACCATGACCAATCTCCGTAAACAGACATCCTGTAGAGTGTTTTAATCCAGGATCTCTACTATCTCAATGGAGGGTCACGTTGAGATGACATTAATGTCGACCAATCAATGCGTAGCTTTCATCTAGACAAAACACTATTAATAACATTTTGATTTCGTAATTTCGATTTTCAGACCAAGGTTTGCAAGCTAATTTAACAGCGATATTATTCACAGTCTGCGATTGGGTGGCTCATTTCAAATTGCGTGACGTAGACGATGTAAACAAGTTACGTATCATAACAATTTCGTCATGAATATTATGATGAGAATCGGTCACCTGAACGTGACATTCGTTTGAAAAAGGCCAGATCTAAATTAGCGAGAAGGCGAGCACTTAGATCGGATTGTAATCAGATTTTACCATGACTAACTATGAAGGTTTTATGCACGAAATCACCATCTTTTACTGAAGTAGGCTAATATGTACTAAAATTGTTATTATCTGAAAACAGCTTTATTGCTTTTTAAATGTTTCTTTACAGTTTTTGAAGTTTTACAAAGGTTGATATTTGACAAACAAGCAGTTTTAATAAATGTTTTTACTTTGTATACTTTGAGAATTAATCAACAGATACATTTTTCTAAAACGTCCGTATTTCAAAGAATAATTTTAGGTATCAAGTTCGCAAGCAAGGTTTCCAGTGCACTGTGGTGTAATGTGCAATTCAAATAGTCAATAAGGATCTTTAGTCAGTTATTTCCTCTTGTACACTCTTTAAATAGGGAGGTCCAATTAGTTGGATTACTCGGATTTTACCCTTACTTTTCAGTGACAATTTGCACAGAGATTTCGAGTTGTACGTTTTCATGATGGCAAAAATAAAAAAATAAAAGTAATAAAGGATACCAAGCAGAATTTGAACCCGGGGTAACAAATGCAATGTCTAACAATCCAAATGTCTTACCGCCACGACCACTGAGTCGCTCACCGGATAAAATCAGACTATAAGTAGTAAAATAGCCAATCTCCGTAAACAGATATCCTGTAGAGATTTGTCCTAAAGGACATCTAAGATCTCAATGGAGGGTCACGTCGAGATGACCTTTGTGTTGACCAATCAATGCGTAGCTTTCATCTAGACGAAACACTATTAATAACATTTTGATTTCGTAATTTCTATTTTTAAACCAAAGTTTGCGAGCTAATTTAACAGCGGTATTATTCAGAGTCTGCGATTAGACATTCTCGTACCCAGAGTCTAGTAGGATTCTCAAAACTCATACTAAACTCTGGGTACGAGAATGGCGATTAGATGGCTCATTTAAAATTGCGTGACATAGACGAAGTAAACAAATTATTAATCATAAAAAATTCGTAATGAATATTATGATAAGAAAAGGTCACCTGAACTTGAGAAAACAGCCAGATCTAAATTAGGGAGTAGGCGAGCAGAAATTTTTAGATCGGGTTTTAATGAGATTGTGACATACTTAAAACATGTCTTAAAAATTGTGTTCTAATTGAAGTGCAATGTACCTAACATTATTTTATCTGTCCTAATGCAGCTGGATTTCTTTATTTGAATTATAACAAGCATAAAAGTCCCAACATGTGTTCATAAGTACTTCAATAGCAACTTCCCCTTATTATGTTATTCTTTATTAGACACAAAGATATTTTCGAGTGTCTGTCATTTAAGCATTAAGTTAAGTGCTGACTTTCATCATTATAAGGTCAAGTTGATATTAATTATTACGACACGTGCTCGTTGTTTCACGTGTTTGAGTGGTGCTTCGGAAAATTTGAAAAAAGATATTAAGGTAGAATATCAATGCTCGCCCATTCACTTATTTTTTCTAAAGAAATATAAAGTTTAAAATCACTTGCTATCTGTAATAACTATTACAATATCTAAAAAGAATACAACTTTGTTTCAATGAAAGATATTTGTTAATTACAGTAGAACTTGGTTATAACATTCTCGGTTATAACATACACTCGGTTATAACATACCATTTTTCCTGGCCCAATTTTCATATATTGTATATAACATACTTAGTATGCTATATTGATATAACATACCTTGGTTATAACATACCTTTTTTCTTTGGCCCAGCGAGTATGTTCTATCCAGGTTTTACTGTATATCTTTCCTTGATAATTTGCAAACATGGTTTTCAAGTTATTCGTTCGCTAGGTGCATAAAAAATCGACTTCGAATGACTTACATCGTACCGAACACCTACAAAACTGATCATCGCAAGAAACTGTCAGCTTTGCATGAACTTTCCAATTATGGAATTACATTTCTACAACTTCACTCTTATTAAATCACAAACAATAGTAAACACTTACAGTAACGACGTAGGGAAGAATATTTATGTATTAATCGGTCAACTAGACTAAACGAGTAGTCTGTTCAATTACCCTAAACGTTCCAAAACGTTCCGTAACGAGACATTCGGAACTTCTCGACCATTCGCTGCGAATAATCTACTCTAATAAACAAATATAAGATCATTAAGGCAATAAGTGATGTTTCAAAATTAACGGACTAAAAACGAAACATCACTCATTGCCTAAACGATCGTATATTTGTTTACTTTAACACCGGTAGTTTCAAAAAAGCGTCTAAATATGTCCGAGATTATTGGCAGCGAATGGCCGAGGTGTTCCGCTTTTTTGTATCTCCTCAAACATGATTTCTATATTTCTGAAAGTGTAATATATTATGAACATTTGCATGAAAAGTACATATATACATTGATCAATCAAGTGAAAATCAAAGCGCTGAAGGCACTGAATTTGTTCGGGTTTGAAAAGTGAAATTAGATTTCCGGCTCCAACAACATTTGTACATAAAGAACAGTTCAGTGATAGTTTGATAGGTAGAACAGCACTGTTTCGATTTAAACACTTCTCACAATAGAACTATAAAGACAGCAGGTAAACCGGACAGATGAACACAATTTTGATTTTTTTCACACAAGCAACACAAGTCAAGGGGGTCATTCTTAAAACAATTCAATGACTGCTGCTTAAAAGTTATCATTCATTCACATTTAATCTACTCCATATGTATGTAAAAAAGATAATGTCAATTATTCAGAAATTGTTCAAAGTCATCAACTATGATCTTTAAACTTTTCCTGTAGGACCATTCTATTACATAAGACGATGTAACATCTCTATTGACATCTGACACAAACGACGGGTCGTGAATAAATCGTTGATACCACTCTTTTACATACGATGACATAAAATTCCCTACTGAGCCGCACAATATAGCAGCGAATATTCTTACGATTGAGATATAGTTCGGATTATAATGGTATTAATGCGCCCGTCATAGCAGACGATCTTTTTGAATTGCTATATACATATATATTGAGGGACTACTTCTGGATTCGGTAAATTTTCAAAGTAACTAAGGGTCTGAAATACGGTAAATATATTTGTTCAAGACTGAAGTCCCGAACAAATAAAAATGGTACATTCGACCCAAAGACATCTACAAATCGAAATTACTTCAATGTGTCATCAAATCTGATAAATGAGGGACTTTTGTCAGTTATCTTTCCTTGAAAAAATCTGAAGCTATCAATTTGGTAAGTAGGTCCTATCAATTGGAATCTTCTGATTTTATCATTGAAGTCCTATGTAAGGATAATAGAATACTTCACCTAATGTCTTTCTTGTTTATCAAGATATTAACAGGAGTGTTGAAATTTATATAGTTCTTTACCATAACAATACTTAGCTTAGTTTTCAAGCAAATAAAATGATTAAAAAAATGATTTTAATCAAATTAAATGATTAACAAAAAAACTTATTTCAGATTAACTGTGGCAAATTGACATTGAAAAGTAAGGGTAAAATCCGCGTAATCAAACTGATTGGACCTACCTATTTGAAGAGTATACAAGGGGAAATAACTGTCTATAGTCCCTTATTTGAACATGGATTTTTTCATTATCGTTTCATATTCAAGTCTCAAAATTCTAAACTGTTATTTACAACATATAAGAATATTTTAATATAAATTTGAATAGAAAATCTCATTTCTAGAAGTCTCTATTAATACATTTGTCTGTGATATTTGAGGGTGTTTAAACTACCTTAATGTTTGGTTAGAATGTTGAGTACTGAATACACTATATAAATACTTGTATCTTAACATAACTTACAGATTTGTTCTCGTACTTATATAGTTTGAAGACTTTGTTTACACCGAGATATTGTGATTATTATTCATTAAAGTTAAATTAACTCTAAGTTACAGCAGCCATGTTGAAATTATTTGTTCTATTTGGTGCATTTGTGCTATCGTTTTCTCAGGAGACGGAAAATAATGGAACATTTGGAGGTACAGTCAATGGTGGTGACTTAGTTCAACTGGGAAGACAACTTAATAAGCCAATGCTTACTATAATAGGGATGGCGTTAAGAAAACTACAATATCCGTGTGAGTGGACACAATGGTCATCTTGTTCTGAAATAAAATTTGGATATATTGGAAGTAGCACACGGACAAGGAAGTGTTACAATGAAAATAGTGACGGAAATACTGACAGTGCCATTGAAAGTGATAATAAACTTTGTGTAGGAAATTGTCCTACGGATTACAAAATCACTACTCATGGTTATTGTATTAAATTATACAAGGAGGCAGTTACGTGGGATGATGCTGCCACACACTGTAGGAATGATGGTGGATATCTCATCAACGTAGAAACAAAACAGAAACATGATGATATCAAAGAAATGGTGGGAGGATTTAAAGACTATCTACATATTGGTGGAAGACGTAAAGACGTAACATCACCATGGCTATATGAGTATGGTATTCAAAATGGATTTCAAGAATTTCATCCAGGAAAGCCTTCTAATGAATCTTTTAAATTATGTCTTTGTTTGTATTTTTCCACAAGACTCTTGATTGATGAAAAATGCACTGACAAAGAACCATTTTTGTGTGAAATAATTTAGAGTTTCTTCGGAAACATATATTATTTAAAGACACTTTACTAAGAAATGTTTATTTTAAGCAGAAATGATCGCCTTATACAAATGCTTGTATCTAAACACATCTTACAGATTTGTTCTTGTACTTTTATAGTTTGAAGACTTTGTTCACACGGAGATATGGTGATTATTAGTTATCAAAATTAAATTAACTCTAAGTTACTGCAGCCATGTTGAAAGTATTTGTTCTATACTTATTTTAGAACTAAAGTACAAGACTTTTGCACGATGTACGATGTACAGACCAGTAAACATTCTTATGTGAAATGATAAAATAGGAAGTGATGATAGTGCATACAAAAATCAAGTGAACAGAAGATATCTAACTTTACATTTGAGTGTTTATTGGATTTATTTCCATAGTAACTTTATATTTGAGTGTTCATTGGATTTATTTCCATACTAACTTTATATTTGAGTGTTCATTGGATTTATTTCCATAGTAACTTTATATTTGAGTGTTTATTGGATTTATTTCCATACTAACTTTATATTTGAGTGTTTATTGGATTTATTTCCATAGTAACTTTATATTTGAGTGTTTATTGGATTTATTTCCATAGTAACTTTATTAGTAAGTAAAATATTTGACACAAGTAGTTGATTAAGATTGGAACATTGAGAACAGACTCGTGAACCTGATACAAGAAATAGTAAATGACTCATTGTGCTCATAGACTTGTCCGTGTGATAATATAAGTGATTGTTTTAACAAGAGTCTGTCAAAGTAGGAGAGAATGAATATTTTCGGAAATTCTCTAATATCTCCGATTAAAAATCAATTTTACATCTTTAATAAGATGATATAGAGTACAGTATAGCGATGAATAGTTCTGAACTATTAAATTTGTTTTCATAAGAATTTGATACAGTGAATTTGTGAGATAATATTCATGACTAACGCGTTTCCCCCTAAAAGGATGAGTCCAAAATTATAAATACAAAAATCATGTCATATTTATAGTGCGTACAAAACAAAACAAAACACTGTTTATGATAACAATACAATGAACTAACCCACGACGAGGGATGCCCAGGATGACAATAAAATAAACAGTTGTGGTATGTTTTATTTATGTCTTAGTTGTTGGTGTAATGGAAAAGCGTTCTACCATAACAAGCATGATTTACCAAGTGGTGATGGTTTATTCGACATGCTAATTTTGTTTAAATGAATTGCACACATTTTATTTTCATTACTGCCTACCCCTGAAATGAATTGTCTCATTTTTAATGATTACCAAAAGACGTTTTGTTTTTTTGTACGCACTATACTGAACAAATTTTATACGTTTTTTGTGGATTCTCAAAACAATATTGTTTTTTAATAAATTATGTAAGTTAAATATATGGATAAAAGGTTAACAGAAATAGCAGATAGATTGATTTTTCTGATGTTTCTGCTAATTTTTTATTCATATAATTTTATAAGTGTGCGTGAGACTACTGTGAGTGTCAGATACATAGTTAGACCCACCGTATTCATTAACGACTATGATATTGTTTAAATTTATTAAACTGTCAGTGGTACATACATAAACCCCGCTGAATTAAATACTGGATATTTGTTCAATAATCAACGTACATAATATTAGAATGGCAATCTTTTTTACAAATAGTGAGTACAGGGGTACTGTAGTGAGTAATTAAATCAACGGGTTTCAGGGGACGGATCCAGGATTTTTTCGAGGGGGGTCTAAACATTTTTCTAGGGGCCCAAATGTTCGAACCACAACCACATTATACACTGTTTGTAGAATAACGCAGCATATTAATATAAATACTATATAAACATTACATCTGTGTAAAACAAAAAGGCGAGCGAAGGTAGCCAGATAAAATTGCTTAAATTGCTACTTAAAATAGTTAACAATAAAAAACACTCTCATGGACGGGTATATTTTGGAAATTTGGGAGGGGAGGGTCCGGACGGACGTCCCCAGCTAGATCCGTCTATGGGGTTAAAGTTTGCGCTACTGACAGTTGAATAAAATATTTCACTAAAATCTTCTATGCATGCAACTATTCGACAAATACTGTACTATATACATGTAAATAAAAAAGTATATGTGACTCTATCATATATTATAATTATATGTGTAGCTTTCAATGAATTATAACATTTTTATAAAATATTGTTCTGTGTTTTGTTCATATATATATCATATATATGTTCATACATATATATTTCAAATTCTTCATAACATTATATTATTTGAATATGGAATGTACATTGTATCATTTAACATGGAATTCATTTTACTCACTTAACAGCCTTGTTTGTTCATCATATTATCATATCAACAGTTTATTCGTATGGGATATCTCAGATGTTTAAATTTTGTCCATATAAGTCATCAATCGGAACACCTCGACCTTTTATGAATGAATAATTATTCGTAATTATCGAGTTATTCGTAGCGAATGGCCGAGGAGTTCCGAATGATGGGTTATGAACAAAGTTCACATTCATTGTTCATTATACCAGCCTTGATCAATACATGCCTGGGAATCTTGTTCTTACGACGCATGAACTAAATTTTGGGTTGACTTTCATGTTTTTTTAAGATAAATACATTTACTCTGCCAAGTGAGATTTATTAAATGTATTATTACGCGATGGTAAAATTGATGTTCAATTTAAAAAAAGAAAGCGTAACTAATGACTTGTAAATGTCGGTACTTTGCGTATTCTATATAAAATTATCCAGATGGGCCTTGATTCAGGGATAAATTGTTTTTGGCTAACTTCAGCGAAGTTGTAAAATGATACATTACATTTCATATTCAAATAGTACAGTAGTTTATGAAAAAAAAGTCTCTATTATATTTTGGAACACACTTGGAACTCCGAACTCGACTTGATGTCTTGAACTCAGAGAAATTCTGAATGGATGACATTTGTAAAAAAGACACAATATTGAAAATGCAAATATGCAAATTTGAATGTATATGGCAATAGAATTACGCAAAATTGAAATACTACATGTATTTTGATAATGTACAGCCATGGGTGACAGAGAAACGAAGTATGTCACTGATTGTTGAGCTGTCGTGTAACCCATATACTGATTAATAAGATACATTAGTCAGTTATTTCCCTTTCCGTACTCTTTATATAGGTAGATCCAATTAGTTGGATTCCTCGGATGTTATCCTTGCTTTCTAAATGCCAATTTGCCACAGTCAATCTTGAAAATCTTTTTAGTAGATCCTTCAATTTGATTGCAAATCAAGCAAAGTATTGTTTAAATGAATGACTATACTGCATAACGTTGGTTTATATTCTTATTAACAAAGAAAGATATTTGATGAAGTATTTTACTTTCCTTACATAGAAATTTGAGGATAAAATCCGAGGATTCCAACTGATAGAACCTACTTACCACATTCGGATCTCCTTGGCGATTCTCTACGCAAATATATCAATGTAGAAGATCGTAGAGGTGTTCCAAATGTAACTTACCAATTGGATTTCAATCATCAAGCTCTTACCAATGACAATGTAAGAGTGGGCGTGGCAGAGTGGTGTCGACCTAGGAATGAAAATCATTAGATCTCCAGCTCGAAGACCATCAAAATCGAAGGCACTAAATGCGAAATGGTCTGAATAAAGATCGGACGTTGTGGAGTAGTTTTCACTGGTAATCATCAGATAGCCTGCTCCGTGTTGGTTCAAATTGCATTTACAACATACCTCGTTGTTTTCTTGAGCAATAAACTATCCTTACAACTCAGTACGGTTGATAGAAGACTCTTAGAGCGTCTACAGAGTTTGTCACTTACTGTTCTACCAGGGAGCCGGTACGAATCCCTAGTCAGTTATTCAAGAGATTTTGCCTTGTCTTCCAATAATAGACAAAAACAATAGGTACAGATTTTTCAGTGAACAATTCATGGGAGCTCAAATTCATGTAATAACGGCAATTTAAAAGGTGTCCTGACGGATCACTAGCTAAGCATCACTGGGATTTCCTCCCCCAATTTTGTGATCCTCAAAATCCAGGAACACTGTTAGTGTCAAACCATGGTCTATACCAGCGTACGTGATGATTAATATACACTGCCATCTAAAAGTTCCTTTACAAATTCACGTTTTATATAGTACTAAATAGAATCTCAAAATGTTGAAAAATCAATTTATTGTTAAATGATTTTCAATTTTGATTTTTCTAATCAGTACATTTGTCTTATGGATATGAAATAACAAAAAATCTCAAATTTGATATTGGTTCATCGAGATTCATTGACCTGTTTCGAAAGCTGATGGATAACTTTAGCTACAACTCAAGACATAAAATGTACCAATAGAAATTCCATTTCCATGGCATGAATAATGAATGAAATAAACAATAATGCAATAACTCTTCAAACTTGAACTTAGACATTAATTCATTCGGAACTCCTCGGTCATTTGCTGAAAGGTCGAGGTGTTCCGAATGTTAACTAATTGTACTGTTAACCCTTAACCGCTCAATCCCGCATTTTTACGTGTCTAGACCCCCCCCTCCAAAATGGCTGCCACAACCTTGAAAATGGTGTTTTTTAACTGGAATAAGTGAATTTCACTTAAGGATAGTTGTCCCCGAAAAATGAGCTCTTTTTCGCGCGCCTCCCTCCCCAAAAGATGTCTCAGGGGGGTTTCTAAGGGGGGATGTGCCCCCCTTTGTTGCTGGGGTTTGAAGGGGGCGCAGCGCCCCTCATCGCCAGAAAAAAAATCGGGGTCATTGAGTGCAGAAAAATGGCGCCAAATGCTGATAAGTAAACACGTTTTCAGTATCTGAAAAGACCTGGCACTTTAAACCTCAATTTTGGAAAATATTACCGTTTGAAACGCAAATGTGGGGTTGAAAAAGAGCGAAAATTGCATTTTTTGCCGTTTTTGCTCCGCCCCAGCGTTGCCATGGTAACGGGGATCGGGGCCTAACTTGGTTTTTCTGAAAGACATTCACCCAGGTAATAACTTGGCCAAGTTGCATATCTGTATGATAATTAGTAATGAAATTAGAGCATCTTGAAATAGCCCTTGCGCGTAATGGTGAAAAAATGGCTACTTTTCACACATGTCGCAACCAGTAAAGGGTTAAGAAACTTTTGGAGGGCAGCTTACATTTTCTCAACAAATAAATTATGCCTATTAAATTAAAGTAAGCAGCAACTTACCTACAATGTTAGGTTTAGTAATTTTAAATCTCTAATAGATGCACTATGTATTACTTAAATTCAATAAAACATACCTAACTTAATATAATCTTTGTGGACTTTGAACTCGACGTACTAGAAAAAGGCTAGTGCAGGTTAGACAACTGTGTATAGTAAATCTTGCATTCGGAATTACAGTTCGGTTTTCAGGGTCATGCCTGCTGTTGTACTTTTGTAATAAGCTTGTCCAGTTAAAGGGCTGGTTAAAGGGCTGATCCTCGGAAAACCTTCACAATTTCCATTAAAACAATCAAATTCATAACATTTGAACGGAACAGACAAACACAGTGAGTATGAAACGTAAACTATACTCACAGTATAGAATGAATATTTTTAGGTGAAAAGGTAACCAGTTTAAAATTGATAACGATATGTATGTTTACATTGTGTAAGATTGTTCTATATTGTTAGATTTCATTCAACTATCAGTGGTGCATAAATTAACCCAACTGATTTAAATATAGTTTTATAGATCGCGAGTATTGAAGTACAAAAATGAATATTTAAATCGACGGAGTTAAGGTAGGTGCCACGGAGAGTTGAATGAAAGTACAATGTACTCAATAACGCTGATATACAAGGGGATATGAAGTTCAGTTTACACTATGTGACATAATTATGAACATACACAGGTGAATGAGTTACCTTAAGCAAAACATTGTAACGTCCAAAGAGGTGTCTCTGTATTGGATCGTTCATGGAGTTAATTTTCTTCTACTATGAGCGAATATTTATTTATCTTGAATAACTATTCCCTCTGAGTTAAAGAAAATTAACTTCACAAAAGACATTGCAAGTTTATTGTAACACACTGTTTACTTTATATATACTAGCCATATGTGCATGCATATACAGTGGTATACATTTATAACTTTAGTAAATTTATATCCCCCTAATATCAATGGTATATATATGGTACATGCTTACAGTATGTAAACACACCACACATGAATAATTACAGAAACGAACTATAATGGCAGGTCTAATTAAACTTTGAACTAGAAATCATAATTAATACAATATTTGCTTACTTTGATGTTTGCCTTTCTCTCTTGTCTACAATGAAATATATATTTTCACTTCATAATCCTCACAATTAAAGTTTCACATTAGATCCGCTGTATGCTGTACAATGTATACAAGTTTTTGTGTATTCTTACAATAAGTTCATGGGACATATACAGTATGAAGTATACGGACCAAATCTCCCTAAGATTTTTATCTGGGACATTAGTGTTAACACGATGATAACAGATAAAATTTTACCTTGTATTAGTATTACCTAGGTCAAATAACCATGACTTTGATATAAATGAACTGCTCATTTCTATTTAACGGGCAGTGGCGTATATGCTGACCCCACTGATTTATATGCTTACTATAGTACTTCGGTTTACAATACTATAAAATCAGTAGCGTGTTCAATTACACAAAACGTTACAGAACGTTACATAACGAAACATTCGGAACTCCTCGGCCATTCGCTGCGAATAACATTATCTAATACACAAATATGAGATCTTTACGGACTAAAAACGAAACATCACTCAATGCCTAAACTATCATATATTTGTTCACTTTAACACCGGTAGTTTCAAAATAGCGTCTAAATATGTCTGAAATTATTCGCAGCGAATGGCCGAGGAGTTCCGAATGTATCGTTACGGAACGTTTTGTAACGTTCGCAGTAACTGAACGCAGGACAGGACTGAGTTGATAGGCTTTTCTGTAAACTTCCTGTCGTAAGTTTATCTTAAGTTAACAACAGTTGCCTGTTCAGTAACGTTCCGTAACATTAGGGTCGCAACACTTTAACTCAAATACAACTCACCCCAGACAACTCAATGCCCTACTAACGGGTTGAGTTTTCCCAACTTTGAGTTGAGTTATCCTCAGGTTGAGTTGTCTTCGGGTTAAGTTTTCCCGTCATGACCCGAAACGTTAGCTAACAGTCGCTACTGAACACGCTGCTGAACACGCTGCTGACCTAAAAAATTCATCCACGTTCGATTTTCTTTGGATATAAACGTAAAGGACAAAATAAAATGCTTAGTTCATGAATCAGATCTCTGATAATGCAAGCCACCACCCTCCACTCTCTAGTAAATAACTTGCATATTGGTTTGAAATTTGCATATTTATTTATACTAGAAAAAATAAGGGGAGATAATTCGCTCAATAAAACTGAATTATACTGAACTTCTGTCCACATTTTATAAAATAATTACAGATTGTGGCTTTCTGAGCACAAATTTACTAAACACATGCACAAAAATATCGACGAATAAAGTTTCAATCATTTTTCAATTGAAATTTTAACAAGTTCGTTTATACCCGTCGCTTTATAAACATTTTCAAGATTTACAAAGCGTGCGCTGTTTTAATTCTAAATTCAGACGTACAAAAAACTTCTGAATACGCATTTAGTGCAAATTTAATACTTTTAAACAGTATAAAGTTTACAAGATGGCGACTGGAGGTGGTACAGTCAATCTTTCTGAGGAGACGTATGAATATATTTGTACTTCTTGTGCCGAGGAAGATTTGATCAAAGAGGCTCTGAAGTATTGCCTAGAATGTCAGCGATACTGTTGTCAGGAGTGTTTAAAATTTCATCGGAGAATTCCTTCATTAAGAGGGCATTCATTCTTCGACAGTTCTTCGGTCAAGCCTCAAGGACAATCAAGGACTTTGCCATCGTTTCCGACAAAACAATGTAGTAAACATTTCGGTAAAATTATGGATATGTTGTGTGAAGACCATGATGTCGTTTGTTGTTATATTTGTGCTGGAGAGGACCACAGGTGAGTCAAGTTTGTTTTTCTTTTAAAGGTACTCATTCACAAATTTCAACTAAAATATAAACTTTTTTTAAAATTATCAAAGTTGTATGGTACTTGTTTTTGGAAGCAGGAAAGTATTGTTCTAATAATGACATTTTAGTGCAAATTGACATACACCTGCAAATGATGGTGTTTTATGTAGTAAATATCTACCCTGTATGTCACGGTATAGACAATTTTGGTGCACTTTTGTGACTTTTATTGTATATTTCTTGCAACATATAGGTCAGTTTGTCTTAAAATAATAGGTGTTATTTTTTCACAATTACAGACACTGAATGGTATTTCGAAATTATCGAAAAAATAAACCAAATCTGTGAACTAGTACCTTTGAAGTATAAACGCAATTTTACAATGAGCACGTTATAATTATATTAAAAATCAATACCGTACATGAATGTAGTTAAATGTACAGGTAATCATTCAGACAAAAGACTGCGTTTAGCGATACAGTATAACCTCTGCAGAACGGCCCGCTACAGAACAAATCCTCTGCACATCTTTTGCACCGTTTGGTATACAACGATACATTGCCACGCTATGCTGCATTATGTACCGTAGGCCATTTGGATAGGAAAATCTCGTAATCATGAATAATTAATGAGGCTATTTCATTGGTTCCGCAAAGAAAACCACTGTGGAAAATTAGCCAATGAAATTATGCAACCATTTTGAGAAAATAAACATGTGAGTTGGCTTCTATCTTATGTAAGAAAATCCCAGCATGACGTCATTGTTATTGAAGTGTATTTAATTGTAACATGCGATTTCATGGGAAGAAGATTGGTCTCCCCTGTCTCATGCATATTCATGAAAACGAGATTTTGCCACTCAAATTGCCCACGGTACGTATGAAGTGTAGCTGAAAAAAATACTGTAGTTGCCGACATTGCATCTTTTGATACTTGCCTTAAGCAACCTCTATACAGCAACACGCCATAGTCCCTCACAGTGGGTGTTGCTCAAGAGAGGTTGTACTGTATAACTATGTTAGATCAGAGTAATAGTTGAATAGAATAGACTGTGTGGTTATACTGATTGTAGGTATTGTACGTATCGTAATTTGAGAAGGATATATTCATGCATTCACCATTCAAAATGACATTTTGAATGCAATTTATAGATTTCTGAATGTATTAAGTAGACAAAGGGGGTGTATATATTCCACAATCATTCCATATATACACGCTAAACACCCAATACGGTCCCGAGACAAGATATAGTACTCCAATAATGGTAGTTTTTACCCAAGTTCAATTGGGGACTTTGATCAGTTATTTCCCTTTGTATACTCTTCAAATATGTAGATCCAATTAGTTGGATTACTCAGATTTTACCCTTACTTTTCAATGTCAATTTGCCAAAATTAATCTTAAATAACTTTTTTTGTAAATCATTTAATTTATTTGAAATTCAAGCTAAGTATTTTTAGGGTAAAGAACTATATAAATTCTATCACTTCTGTAAATATCTTCATTAACAAAACCGCTATTAGATGGAATATTTTGTTATCCTTACATAGAAATTCAATGATAAAATCCGAGGATTCCAACGGTAAGGACCTACTTTCCAATTGGATTGCTTCAGATTTTATCAGGGAATGATAACTGACTGAAGTCCCTCATTGACGGCAGTTTCTCCGTTACACAGGAGCCAGCCAGAAGTTTTCCGTATTGTAGTATATATAGAGAGGAAAATTTGTGGCTGGCACCTGTGCTCCGTTATAAACAATTATTTTTTATAGATTTATGAATGCATTCTTAAAGTTTAGCTAGACCGTGCTCTCTCGAAGGACCCTAACATTTGTTTTGCATTCGCACAAAAAATAAATTCGTAGGCCGATTTCAAACACCACAGTCAACGCACATTTTGTTTAGTCGACAAAGAAGTCGGAAATCAATACACACTGATGAATATAAATTTTGTTCACATCGAGTTACTTTATTAAGTTATGTAGCAGAGGTATAAAACGGCACTTGTACTACCTTGCCTTCAAGCTAGCTTTTATTGCGACGTGGTAGAGTGTCCGCTTACAAATTGAGAGATCGTGAGTTCCAATCTTAGTTCGGACCATGGATTTTAATCTGGTTACAATAACAAGAGTGAATTGAACTTGCCAATGGCTAACAAAACCTACCATTATCGGAGTTATTTATTTAAAAGTCTCAGAATGACTATATTGCAATTGTATTATTTTTCAGAAGCTGTAAACAGCTGGTCTCAGTTTCGGACAATATTGATCGGCTTTACAACAAAAGAGAAACGTCTAAAATTACCTCTGACGTAAATAGATGGTTTGATATCATGAATGCGAGACGAAACGAAAAGGACTCTCTTCTTCAGCAAATACGAGGTGCAAAAGCAGAGGCTATCAAAGCTGCCAATGATTTCAGGAACGAAATGGAACAACTTCTGAAAATGTTGCATAAAAAGTCCATTGAAGAGATCGATATAAAATATGATGATTTGAAAACAAGGCTTACTGAAGAAAAGAAGAGATGTGAAGACGCCATCGATACCTTAAAGAATTTCAAACTGGAATTAGCGCAAGCTTCAGGAAATATAGCGCAGCAGTTCGTCTGTTCTAAGCTTGCTAAGCCTCATGTACAGACCATAGAAATATACGAAGCGACGCATTCGAATATTCGTCATGCAGAGATAATATTCGAGCGATTTGAAGAATTAAAAGAAAGCTTAGAAAGCAAGATTAGTTTAGGAAATACATCTGTCAAATCACCAAAGAGCAAAGACCTCTATAAAGCTACAAAAATATGCGATTTGAAAATAGGATGTCTGAACGATACTCATTTATGCTGTGTACTCGGTTCGTGTATCGTAGATGACAGAGTTCTGTTTACAGACAAGCTGAAACGTTTTGACATTTCTTCATGAACATTGATAGACTATTGTGCGGTTCCTGAAGGTCCTAACGGTGTATGCAAAGTTGGAACAAAAGAAGTAGCGGTAGCGTGCAAGAAAGTCATTCAACTTGTATCAGTCGATGGTAAATTGTCATTAGTACGTTCTTTTAGAACAAGGCATAAGAGTTATGGCATAACACATAATGGTGACAAATTGTATGTCACTGACGAAGACAAGTCATTATATATGTATGATGTGGTAGGTCATTTATTGAAGACGGTTACAAATGATACTAATGGACAACCTTTGTTCTCGTTTAGCAATCATCTAGTATTCTGTAATTATACAGATAGCTTACTTGTTGCAGATAGCGTTAGAGGATTGATGCGTTTTAATGCTGAATTGGATTATATGGAGACGATTACAGATCCTAGTTTAAAACCAGACGGTGTTTATGAAGACGACTATGGTAACATAATTGCAACGAACTTTGACTTACAGACAATTGTACAATATAGTAAAGATGGACAGAAACAGGGTACAGTTATCAAGAAGAAGAATTTGGCGTATGCCCTAGGTCTTTGTGCATCCATCACAAACAAAGATGTATGTTTGTGTGTGTTGGGTCGTATTCAACATCACCAGTTCATGTTTACCAACTCTGTTGAATGAGTGATATCATTTTACATTAACGATTGTTAAAGTGCAGATCCGATAATGGATTCAGTATCATATATACATGTGCTGCAAATCTTCTAGTACATTTGTATATTCAGAAACACTCTTCAGGGTAGCTTCCTATCCTGCATAACCCTTGACGTAGATTTATACATGTTGGATGTTGCTAAGAATCATCATTAAAGGTACTCATTCACAGATTTCAACTTTAATATCAGCTTTTCCTGAAACTATCAAAATTGTTTGGAATATTTTTTGAAGCAGTTTTGATAAGGACAATTAAGTTCAAATTGACATACAACTACAAATGATGGTGTTATTTGTAGTAAAAATTTACCCCGTTTGTTACAGTATAGACACTTTTAGTGCATTATTGTGCCTTTTATTGCATGTTTCTTTCAATCTATTGGGCAGTTTGTCCTAAAGTATTAAGAATTGTTATTTCGACACAATTACAGACACTAAATAGTATTTTAAAAATATAGAAAAATCTTAACCAAATATGTGCACTAGTACCTTTAAGTTGAAGTCAAGAATACTGCTAACGACTGATAGATTCAAAATGATACGATAATTTGTCTCATACGTGGCGTTATTAAAACGTGGAATAGAAATTTTTGTGCTTTTAGCTATCTCTAATCTACGAGTGATAATTAAACAAATCCGGAATTTGACATTCTAACAAAAGGAATCCAGACATTTCTGGATCATCCCTCGTAACAAAAATATTTATGCAGAGAAATACATCATCAGAAAGGTATTGAAGTAAACATACTAATTGTTGTACACAGGTGTTTATTAAACTTTGGCGGTCACTTTCGAAACTATCAAATTGCTTTACTAACAAGGAATCGTCCACGTGCCCACGTTTACAATGTTATGCAACACCAGGATTATAATTGGGGTTCATATTTTGGTTTCACATAGCCTTTTGCAACAGTATTGACTACAGAACTGTGAATATTTATCTTTGCTACAGTAAATGTGTCCGTGAATAATGATCATTCTATTAAAATGCAATGAGTATACGATCTTTGATAAAGGGAAGTAATAATGAATAATAGTTTTACAATAATTATTTAAGTTACTTCCCTTTTTAGGTAAGCAAAACTAATGATACTTATAACTTTTATCTAATTCAACATCTTCAGAGTGACACATTCAAGTCAAGTTGAAGGAAGTTCAATCACCTTATACAAAGGCCATAAAGTGGCACAATGGGTTCCTGTTTTTAGTAAAAACAACTTTTTGTAATCAACAATAAATTCTATTTACAACATACAAAGGTTTTTAAACGTGGTGTACTTACTATTCTGGTTTCTCTTAGTTACTTTTTCTTTGAAACAAATTGCTATCCCGTGTGATGTGGATAAGAAAATATCATTAAAACGGGGTTTGCTTAAATATGACTTACAGTCAAGAAATACAGTAATGGACCGTAAGTTTTGGAAATTCTGGGGGGGGGGTCCGGACCCCCTGATCCCCCTCCTAGATCCACCTATAATTTTTACGATGGTCAGGATGAAGAAATGCTACTCAGCATGCCAAAGACAGACCAGTATTCAATGCTTCCGCTCTTGTCCTATGCTCAGGAGCTTGACATTCTGTATCGTAGTTTGAAAATTTCCTTCCTTATATCAGAAACTTTTTTATAAGGTGGGAAGTTTTGAAGCAATGATTCTGATTGTTAAGCTCCTGTGGTTTTAAATAAAGTATCTGTGAAGTTATGTTTGTGTCAAACTTTATTCAGACTGTAGTGTTCATGATTTTGGTTATAAAATTGCTAAATTGTCCATACAAGTCCATTTGATACATCAGTTTGCCTATGTATGGCCCATTCACACGTTGGTTTTCAATATGTGTACGTTGGCCTTCAATTAAGTGTATGAAGTAAAGCACGCTAACAAGGGAACAATTAAAACCGCATCTTTGGTTAAATTCAAAATTAAGCTTTAGCATATAAACCGCATATTTGGTTCAAAATGAAACTTATGCGTATAAACCGCAACTTGGTAAAATTCGAAATAAAACTTGTGCGTATAAACCGCACTTTTGGTTAAATTCAAAATAAAACTTTTGTGTATAAACCGCACTTTTGGTTAAATTCAAAAGAAAACTTTTGCGTATAAACCGCACTTTTGGTTAAAATTCAAAATTAAAATTTAGCGCATTAGTTGGTTTTACTTTGTGGACTTTAGAACCAAAAGAACCAACAAATGATGATTTATAAGTCGGTGTATAACATAATATAAAGCAACTATCACCGAACAATATTTGAATATTTTTTTTAAAACATTCGTAGGAATGTAACATCTATAGACCTAATTCGGAACTCCAATTTATGGCGTTTTCCGTCCGTGCACAGGCGGTACAAACAAGGTTTGTTACACATTATTGCTGATAAGCACGAAATACGGATTCATTTCTACTGTTTTTTGTACACATACTTTCATAATGACGGTGAAAGGTTTTTTTGTGCCACAAGGGAAAATCCAAATATTTAAACTTCAAATATAGTCCCATAATATCATTCCATTAAAAATATAAAAGGCCGAAATAGCATACAAATTAGCTTCACATACTTAAAAGCTAAAGTGCCACTTAAAGTCAGCTTCCAAATACATTTTCAGCCGACTTGACAATTTTGTACGATAACTGCTGATCATTGAAATCATATTCGAGCAGGTAAACCTCACAGAACCCATGTATACTTGGATGGAGTGGAACAACTGTAGGTAATTTTCTTGCACAAGGTATTTAGCATTGTCCCTAATAGGTTCGAGTCCGGAACCTCTAGAGCACTTAGAGCGCGTCCTACCACTGGACCATAGCTCCTACTAAATCATAGGAGAGATAAAATTTTATACTCTTTACAGTGCTTTGATCCTATTCTGGATATATTAGATACGCATGCGCAAACATGGCGGTCGGTTTTATATCACGCTGCCCAAATTTGAATTAAAACTACTAATACGAGTATCATAAATACAAATGTGTAGTGTATTGTTTTGTAGTAATTTGTACAGGTTTAAATTGTTTCGTATTTGATCTTTTTCACATGTCATGGTTGCTCTGTTTTGTGTACAAAAGGCATTGATTTGCCGATAAAGTTTCGACACTTCTTCTGAGACTGAAAACTCCCTCGGAAAATAAACAAAAGCAGAGACAAATAGATTTTATTTATTTCTGGGGTAAAATAACAACAATTATTATGACGTTTAACACAATAAATGAATGATATGACAATTCAATATTAAAGTTTATGTGGATGTTCTTTAAAACAATATCTTGGTCCCTTTCTCTTCTCCACAGTAACAACAGCACCGTTATTATCAGGGTTTTCTACCAGTTCTACAAATGCATTGGAAACGTCTTCTATCCTGTAATCAAGAATATCACTAAACATTAAACATACCAATAAATAACAGTAAAGTTCCATAATTAGGGCCATACAATTCGATTGTCTCAATCATGTTTAAGAATAAGGGACTTTAGTTAGTTATTTCCCCTTGTATACTCTTCAAATAGGTAGGTCCAATAAGTTGGATTACTCGGATTTTACCCTTACATTTCAGTGTTAATTTGCCAAAATTAATCTTTAATATCTTTTTTGTAAATCATTTAATTTGTTTGAAATTCAAGCTAAGTATTTTTAGGGATAAAGAACTATCTAAATTTCATCATATTTTGTTATCCTTACATAGGAGTTCAATGATAATATCCGAGGATTCCAACTGTAAGGACCTACTTACCAATTGGATTGCTTCAGATTTTATCAGGGAAAGATAACTGACAAAAGTCCCAAATTACAGTGAAAGCCAACATGTATACATGTATATTATCCTATGACATAGAAAGACGACAGGAAGCTCCGATCAAGGACCTAATACAAGGACCCTATAAATAGGGCCCTTGCCTGGATTTAAGAAATGTAGAACCCTGTGAGGTAAAAATGTTGTGGTAGATACGAATTCGATACTAGGACACACTAGACCACAGGTCTGACGGCAAACACGGTCCCTAAGACATTATAAACAAAATGTATGATATAATGGTGTCTTCCGACCGGAAGGCATTTGGACGAGTCCACAACGGTTATATCAAAATAAATATTATAAAAACACAAGAACATTAACAATGTGCCTATACATAGGCGGATCTAGCGGGGGTCAGAAGGGGTATCCGGACCCCCCCTAGAATTTCCAAAATGTACCTGTCCATAAGTGTATTTCTTGACTTTAAGTCACTTTTAAGTATATGAGTCAATTTTTCTTGTTGCTTAACATAGATTTAATAGTTATGTAGTTTTTATTAATAATATGTTGCATTATTCTGCAGAAAGTGTATAATGTGGTTGTGGTTGGAAAGTTTGGACCCCGCCCCCTCCTAGAAAAAAATCCTGGATCCGCCCCTTACTATACTTATGACTATTGTTATCAGTGAAAGTCACGTGGTACAGGCACCGTGATAAGACCATGAGAGAAATAGTAGAGCAGCAAAGTGTCATATTTTGATTTTCACAGGACCACAAAAAGTCACAAAACGAGTCATATACCAAACTGTTCAGGACAGTCTGAAGTTTATCAGACTGCCGGCATAAATTAAAAATTTTTGGTGCGGGCCCGGAAATCCAAGATGGCGTCCAAAATGGCCGCCATTTCGGCTGGTAGTAGGCTTATAAGAAAAACCTTGTGTAGCATTTATATTATTTTAAAAGATGCCAAAGAAACATTGAAAAACTTTTGTATATGAAAAGTACCAAAAAAATAATGTAAGTTGGATTTCGCTCAAGGTCATTTTCAAGGTCAAATTCAAGGTCAAAGGTCAAATTTCCCGAAAATTTCACCAATTGACCTGATTACTTCTTTTATATTTTCAAAACAGCATGCTATAGAATGTGATTTACAACATAAATAGATTGTACAATGTATGCCCTTTACAAATTTATTCATTGTAGGCAAAAATATTTGGTTGCCATGGAGATTTACAGGCAATTTTAAAATATCCAATATGGCCGCTATTTTACTCTGTATCAGGCTTACTCTTATGTCATAATTATCATTTTATGTTTATTATTGAAATAACTGCGAAAGAAACCTGGTACAGCTTTAGTAAATAAGTGTTTTTAATTTTTGATGGTTGGGTTTTATCCAAGGTCATTACCAAGGTCGAATTGAAGGTCAAGGTCAAAAAGCCCAAAAATATCAAGTTTTCCTCAAAATTTTCAATACTTATTCAAAACTGCATGATATCATATGGAATATGATTTACAACATTTTCTACAATGTATACCCTTTACAAATTTTTCATTTTATATCAAAATACTTGGTTGCCATGGAGATACAGGAACAATTCTAAAACATCAAATATGGCCGCTATATCACTATGTATCAGCTTATTTTAAAGTAACGGCATTGTATGTATATTATTGAAATGACTGCAAAAGAAACCTAGTACAGCTTTAGAAAATGAGAGTTGTTATTTTTTATTGGTTGGGTTTCATTCAAGGTCATTTATCAAGGTCGTATTCAAGGTCAAGGTCAAGAGGACAAAAAATACCAAATTTTCCGCAGAATTTTTATATTCATTCAAAACTGCATGATATCATATGAAATAAGATTTACAACATTATTTTTTTCCACATTGTATATCCTTTACGATTTATTCATTTGGTATAAAAAATACCTGGTTGCCATGGAGATACAGAAACAATTCTAAAATATCAAATATGGCCGCTATTTTACTCTGTATCAGCTTATTTTAAAGTCATAGCATTGTAGGTATATTATTGAAATAACTGAGTAAGAAACCATATACAGCTTAAGTAAATGCAAAGTACATCATCAACTTAGTTAGTTTGGATTCATTCAAGTTCATTAAAAAGATCAAACTCAAGATCAAATGTGAAAAATGACCCATTTCCCCAATTGCTTTTATAACTTTTTATCAGTTCAAAACTGATTTACATAGAATGTGATTCAAATTACAAATTGTTTGTACAGTACATACACTTTCCTTTTTTCAATAATTTATCCAGATAATAATAATATCAGTATTTTTTTCAAAGTTATAAGTAAGTTGTGATATCTAAATGATGGAGAAATCACAACTAAACACTGTATTATTTGGTATCATATTATGTATGTAGGTTTTTATTATGTACGTACATGTAGTTGCAAATATTAGTACATTTATACATATTAACATACTCAATTAGGGTGTTTATAGTTATTGCAAATGGTCAACATTTTAGTTTCTTATATCTGCTAGTTACTCAGGTTAAAATCAACATATTCAAAACATAATATTAAGTTTGGTTTATAAATATGTTGACAATGGCATTGTACATTTTTAATCATTTGCAATAGTTCATTTCAATTTTTAACACTTGCCATGCAGTCACATGCTGCTGTACATAGTTGTTGAAAGATAAACAAAAACAATTTACTTAACAACTGCAATTACATTCAAGATCACTAATTAACTCCGGAGGAACTGCAGGTTTGGTCATAAATATTGGAATAGCTAAAGATAAGTCATTATCTATAGTGTAACCCAGTGTTGTTAAAGTTGGTAAGGTGTATCTGGCAATCAATGCATTTTCAAAATGAGCAATTGAAATAGACATCTTTGTAAGAGAACAAGAAAACTATCATTTGTTGAATCAGTCAACGAGGTTTTACATTTTTATTTTTAATCAACTCTTCGGCCCGTTAGACATTGAGATTAGTTTTTATAACGTTCACGAACAAACCGAGTACATGAAGAAATCTGACTGCAGGTAAACTCAGTTATATCTCCTAGCTGTAGATGTAGCTGCTCAGTAGATAATGTACGTGCAATGCTTGAAACATGTATATTATACGGTCAAATTAGTTTGGACAGACTTTCTACCTGTGTGGAAGGGTATATATGATATCCTAATATCATAATAATGATGTAATATCATCATCATCATCATCATATCCTGAGTTTATTTGTCATCTGCTGCGGTGTCCCAGATACTGAGGTAGGCAGCAGGCGGCTTGAACGTCTAACACCAGCTCTCCATCCGTCCCTATTGTGTGGACTGGTATTGCCCATACCACATACACTTAAATCGGTCTTGATGCAATCAGACCAAGATTTTCTAGGTCTTCTACGCCCAGGGGCCCTTGGAATATCCATGTTCATAATGGTGTTTGTACAATTGTTACGAGAAGCATGACCAAACCACCTCAGGCGTTTGGTACGAAGAGCTATGGCTATCTCTTGAATTCCTAATTTGGTGTACAGAGAATCTGTGGTGACATTATCATTAGGCTTAACACCGCAGATCCAACGGACCATGGCTCTATCATTACGTTGTAATCGATGTAGGTCTGAAGTGGACGGCCCCCAGGATTCACTGTCATGAAAGAGTGTAGACCGGACACAGGCATTGAAGACTTTTCCTCGAGTACAAAGAGATATATGTCTTGAAGTCATGATTGGTAGAAGCTTTCTGAATTTTCCCCTGGCTATGCGACATCTGGTGATAATGGCGAGCTTGCAGCCTCCACCAGCGCAAAGCATATCACCCAGGTAACAGAAACTTGGTTCAACATCAAGGACTGTTCCATCGACATCCACTTGTGTACAAGGTCTACCATCTATAGGACGAGACAGCCCACAACATCTTGGGCACACATAAAGTGGGTTGGCATGAAGTGGACCTTTGATGGCACTACACTTCTTGTGTACCCATAGCCCGCACTGAGAACACTGGATAGCGTTACTCCCAACTCCACTTCGACACACCGCACAAGGGAAGTCTCCACTATCTTGTAGAAGATCAAGACCTGGCCTCGAGATCATGAATTTGGTTTTCTTCATGTTTACCTTCAGTCCTATTTCCTCCAAACCACTCTTCCATGCCTTGAGCTCGTTGATGCACTCTTCAAGTGAATCCGCAACCAGTGCCAGGTCATCAGCGTAGAGTAATTCCCATGGCACACCAGTACGAAAAGCACGAGATAAAGCTTCTAGTACGAGGATAAAAAGAAGAGGACTGAGGACAGATCCCTGGTGAACACCAACTCTCACCTCAAACTCTTCACTGTACCTTCCATTAACCCTGACACGACTCCTGGCATCAGAGTACATACCCTGGACGACACGTACAGCCCACTCTTCTACACCAAGGTCTCTCAGTGCCCACCACAGAACTTTCCGGGGTACTCGGTCGAATGCCTTTTCTAGATCAACAAAGGCAAAATACAATGGCTTATTTGCAGCCATGTGTTTTTCTTGAAGCTGACGAAGTATGAATATGGCGTCAGAAGTGCCACGACCAGGTACAAACCCAAACTGCATGGTGTCAATGTCAACCATACCACGTATATGAGAATCTAGCACTCGTTCCAACAGCTTCATGGTCTGGTCAGTGAGCTTCAGGCTACGGTAGTTACCACGATCCAAGGCATCACCTTTACCTTTGTAGAGATTCATTATGTAGCTCTCCTCCCAGTCCTTGGGGACTGTTCCTTCGCGAAAAACAATCTCAGCTAAGTCTCTCAACAATACCACACCTTCTTCACCTGCAGCTTGCAACATTTCACAGGTGATACCAGATGGCCCAGCAGCTTTACCACACTTCATACTTTTGAGAGCATTGCGGATTGAATCTAAGGTGACAGGAGGGGGAGGGCCTGCTATAGGAGGAGCTTCTGGGAGCTGATCACAGGGCCACTCAAATTCCACGTTCAGTAGTCTGGAATAATGTTCTACCCACGCCTTCATTTTGTCCTCATCACACAATGACAACTCGCCGTCATCGTTTCTTACGCACTTCTCACCCACAACATATTGGTTAGTCTTGTCCATTTGTTTGGCTAACTTGAAGATACTACTGTCATTCGGGGAGATGTTTGCAAATGTTTCTTTTTCAGCAGCTGACTTTGCTGACCAGACACCATGCTTGGCTAACTGCTTAGCCTCATTGTAGGCAAGTTTGGCCTTCTTTGCCTCTTCGATCTTGTTAGCTTTATTCAACGATTTATATACTTTGAAGCGCGCTCTTTTCAGTGAGATCGCATCTTTGACATTGTCATTCCACCACCAGGTTTCACGTTTCCATTGATGGCCTTTGGAGAAACCAAAACTTTTCCCAGCTGCTTCAAGAAGTGGGGACTTAAGTCGAGCCCAAACATCCTCCACAGAAGTCATAGGATCAACACTACGCATTCCTCCATCGGGATTACCTTCACATCCTGGACTGAAGAGCGGAAGTTCTTGCGGAATAAGATGTAATCAATTTGAGTCCTATGACTGCCTGAGGAATAGGTTATGAAGTTATTTATATGATATTATTAAAAAAATAAAACACCTAGTAATATCTTATGTCAATAGATATCTATTCCAGCAATGTTTGTAGATATCAAAAAGAACATAGGTGAAAAAAGCATGCATGAGTTCGCCAATAATATAGATGATACTAAACTTTCGAGCAAAGGTGTTTGTTTCAAGTGTTCATTATAAAAAATCATTAAGTAGTGATATTTATAGATAGATATGACCTTGAATTTGACCTTTATTATGACCTTAAATGAATCCAAACTAACAAGGTTTATTAAGTACCTTGCATTTACTAAAAGTAAAGCTGTACCAAGTTTTTTTGCAGTTATTTCAATGATATACAAACAATGCTAAAACAAATAATAAGAATATGCCTTATACAGAGTGAAATAGCAGCCATGTGTGATATTTTAGCATCGTTTGTACATCTCCATGGCAATTAGAATTTCACATAAAATGAATAATTTGTAAAGGCCATAAAGTGTCGAAAGAATTTAAGTTGTAAATGCAATTCCATAGTATACAGTTTTAAATAAATATTCAAAATTAGGAGTGAAATGTACTATTTTCGGTACTCATGACCTTTGACCTAGAATTCGACCTTGATAATGACCTAGAATGAAACTCAACCAACAATGGTAAATAAATAACTCCCATTTGTTAAAGTTGTACAAGGTTTCTTACTAAGTTATTTCAATAATATACATTCAATGCTACGACTTTAAAATAAGCCGATACAGAGTAAAATAGCGGCCACATTTGATAATTTAGAATTGTTTCTGTATCTCCATGGCAACCAGGTATTTTGATATCAAATGAATAAATCTTAAAGGATATACATTGTAGAAAGAAATTATGTTGTAAATCATATTTCATATGATATCATGCAGTTTTGAATGAATATTGAAAATTCTGGGGAAAATTGTAATTTTTGGTCCTTTTGACCTTGACCTTCAATTCGACCTTGATAATGACCTTGGATGAAACCCTATCAATAATGAAAAAATAACAACTCTCATTTTCTAAAGCTGTACCAGGTTTCTTTTGCAGTTATTTCAATAATACATATACATGTTATGACTTTAGAATAAGCCTGATACCGAGTAAAATAGCGGCCATATTGGATATTTTAAAATTGCCTGTAAATCTCCATGGCAACCAAATATTTTTGCATACAATGCATATATTTGTAAAGGGCATACATTGTACAAACTATTTATGTTGTAAATCACATTCCATAGCATTTCGTTTTGTAAATATAAAAGAAGAAATGAGGTCAATTGGTGAAATTTTCAGGAAATTTGACCTTTGACCTTGAATTCGACCTTGATAATGACCTTGAGTGAAATCCAACTTACATTATTTTTTTGTTACTTTTCATGTACAAAAGCTTTTTAATGTTTCTTTGGCTTCTTCTAAAATGATAAAAATGCTACACAAGGTTTTTCTAATAAGCCTACTACCGGCTGAAATGGCGGCCATTTTGGACGCCATCTTGGATTTCCGGGCCCGCACCAAAAATTTTTAATTTATGCCGGCAGTCTGATAAACTTCAGACTGTCCCGAACAGTTTGGTGTATGACTCATTTTGTGACTCTTTGTGGTCCTGTAACTTCTTAACGGAGCCACTTTTTGACACTTTGCTGCTCTACTAAAACACGTAAGTAAATAGCTTACTTGTTAACTCCAATACTACTTATGATACCATCCACAGCCTCTTTGTTTTCTCTATATGTTATTAAAGGTGGATCATTGATGTCCACAGAGTCTGTTAACATATTGGTATCACTAAATGCTGGACATAAACATGCTAAACTTAAACCAAACTCTTTGACTAGAGGATTTGACTGAAATATAAAATCAAAGCGCTGAAGGCACTGAATCTGTTCGGGTTTGAAAAGTGAAATTAGATTCCGGGCTCCAAAACAACAACAACAAAGTAACCGAGGATGCCTGGCTATATGAAATATGTATTTTCCCCCAGCCAAAATCAAATATAACTTGTCCCCTGCTTCGGGCTCGTGGGTTGAGACAATAATAGAGAATAAAAAAGACATTTTAACTTACTGCCCAACTACGGGTAAAACCAACAACTCCATATTTAGATGCTGCATATGATGGCATGAAAAATACCGGAAATAACCCTGGAAATAGAAATTTGTGCTTGTTTTGTAAAACTTTATTGAGTAGGGCTGTCACGATATACCAATATACCGGTATATTGCGATATGCTGCTGCAGCAATACGTACCGCGGTACGAATTTAACGTACCGGTATTTAGCAAATTTTTTTATTTTCAATGAGAAAGTCTTCTCTTCATCAAATAAAAGTAACAAAATGACAGTTTTCCATGGTTCATTCGATTAAAGCTTTAGTTCAAAGAATTTAACCGATCTGGGCATGTTCGGATTGTTCCCATAACTCTAAAAATGCCATGTTTTGTCCAGGCACTTTCCCTACAAAATGCTATAACATACTTCAATACAATACTGAACAATTTGATAAGTTCTTAAATACAGAACTATAATGCAATATGTCTTTTGTTTGCAATCCAATATATCGTGGTACGTATCGCGTTTCTTGAGAGCCCTGAAATTGAGTAGTTTTTATATAACATGAACACCACGTGGTATATAGACTGTCGCATTGAATGGAAATTGAGCATGAATGGAATCAAACATTTAGGGGAAGGTAACAAAGGGTTTGAAGTTAGCATTGTAAATCATAGAGATGGTTATGGAACTGTTATTAAAAGAAACATTATCATTTGAGTTGTCGTTAGTTTCCGACTAGTGGTATAACTTAAGCCTTAAGGCGAAATCGCCGAAAGTCTAAAAACCTACGCCGTTAGAAACGGTATAGATGATTTGTATGGTTTATGTGACTTTAAATTGACATTTCTCACAATCAATATAGATAAATTTACCTTAAAATATTACAAATTCACTTTCCTAATACAATTACACACACACTGACAGGTAATTTTATAACATGAAAAACAAACAAGAAATATCTTTAACAAGATACTCGGTGCTATGCAGGGTTCATTTTGATTGAAGTTCATATAGTCATGCCCTCTGTCCAGTCACACCACCAGAAGCGTACAAAGAACTACAACGAATGTAATCAATTAGCATAGTGAGTCACCCATAATACATTAAGTAAATAGTTAGCAACTACTGTCCGTGCTAAGCACCTGCTTATCACAAATAATCAATAGTACCATATATTTTATTCATTTCTCTATACCATTAAAGAGTTTCATTAGACAAACAGGTTTAGTAGAGCAAATTGAATTGGTTAAAATATTGGACAAAAGTTAAGTGGCTTAGTATTGTTTGTTTGTTGGGTTCAACAGCGTAGCAACACATTGTATAGGTCATATAATGGCGATCAGTCAACCTACTCACTCCTCTTGGAAAGGCTAAATCTCTGGATTTAGCTGTTAAGCAACTACAAAGCTCATACTTTCGTCAGTAACTGACAATTGCCCTACATAAATAAAAATAATTGGTAGGAGGGAGAATGGTCGTGACCCAGCTCAACGAAAGTATGCCCCGTCCGGGAATCGAACCCACGACCCCTCGATCAGTAGACTTGCGCGCTACCAACTGAGCAAGCCAGGCGGCTTAAGTGGTTAAGACAGCTGCGCTGAATAACAAATCTCAGAGCGAGTATCTTTAACTCTAACCTGCAGTTGATGCTACATTTATAATTAATCCACCTTTTCCACCAAGATCTTTTCTCATATGTTCAATAGCAATCATGGTTCCTCTCATAACACCAAGCTGGAAATAAACAATTTTATCACTGGCACCAGAGTCCTCACACTCGTTAAATATGCAAACGTATAATATTTTGTCAACAAACACAATTAAAATTCGGCCCCGTATATATTACCGAGTTAGGAGTTATAATTATACTTTCATCATATTATATTATATATAAGGTAGTGTACATGTATGTATGCACATGGAACTATATATATATATATAGGGACGTACGCATTATTTTATGATCATAAGATATGGAATCTGGTGCCAGTGCATTTAATATACAGTAAATATCCAATGTTATGGCCGTCAAAATCGACTGTCTTAACTGAGAAGCGGTCTTAATACATGTATAGAGACATTTTTCTTCTTCTCAAATTTAGCAAATAGGACTAAAATCAATCTGCGTAAACACATATCCAGTAGACCACGGTCGTACTGGATCTGTACTTTTTCCCTTTGAGGTCACGTCGAGATGAACTTTGCGTTAACCAATCAATGCGTAGCTTTCATTTGGACGAAAACACTTTTGATTTCGTAATTTCTATTTTTAGACCAAGTTTTGCTTGCTAATTTAACGCGGTAATATTCACATGCTGCGATTGGGCGGCTCTTTTCAAATTTCGTGACGTAGACGATGTAAACAAGTTACGTATCATAACAATTTCGTCATGAATATTATGATGAGAAAAGGTCACCTGAACGTGACCTTCGTTTGGAAAAGGCCAGATCTACATTAGCGAGTATGCGAGCGGTAAAATTTTAGATCGGGTTTTAATCAGATTGAGTCAAAACATGCAGTCTTCTCAAGTATACCTACGCCATTCAGAGAAAAATGACTTTATCCAATATGTGAATTAGTGTATATCGCTTGGAAACAGTGGGTGCTGAATAAAAGTCATCGTTTCTAGTTCAAGATAGTTGCCAATTATACGTATATACATGTACTTAAAAATAAACGGGTTAACTCATCCGAGGCCTCAAAAGAAGACAGTTGCCAATTTGACCACTAAGATAACGATCAAGATATCCTCCAATTTAGCCGCAAAATGATCTCTAAGATGGCTACCGAGATGACCAGAAAATATGTTTTCTACTTCTATTTCTACAGGTTGTAGTACATTCTCGTACCCCGATGTTATAGTTTTGAGAATCCTACTAGACTCTGGGTACGAGAATGGTTGTAGTACAGATTACATCATTTTGGAATATACTCGCACTGACTCGTATGTTTTTATACATACATGTTAAATTATAATGATATGATATAAAAGTGTTGTATAAATGCAGTAATATTATAATGCGTATTTCGATGTAAGGGTTCTCTTATTTCAATTAGGAATTTTTGTCAGTTATCTTTCCTTGATATAATTTGAAGCGATCCATTGGTGAGTATGTCTTATCAGTTGGAATCCTCAGATTTTATCATTAAAGTCCTATGCAATGAAAATAATTTTTTACCTATATCTTTCTTCAATAAAGAGAAAACGGAGCTACGAAAGTCATCATGGGAAAATGCTACTCAGCATGCAAAAGACAGACCAGTATGCAATGATTCCGTTCTTAATAATTAAGATATTAACAGGAGTCATAAAATTTAGATATTACTTTACCCAAACAATACTTAGCTTGATTTTCAAACAAATTAAATGATTTACAAAAAGTTATGTAGGCTAGATTGTGTGAAATTGGCATTTGCAATAAGGGTAAAATCCGAGTAATCCAACTAATTGGACCTAGCTATTTGAAGAGTTTCCAAAGGGAAATAACTGACTAAAATTCTTAATCTTAATCCCAATCCCAGACTCTTTTTTGTATTATTACAACCGCTTATAAACAACATGTAAAATCATGTTAAATCACATATCTCAATTCATATAAATATTTCTTTTCGTCTTACTAGATTTATTTCCACCATTTTCATTGGGGCTTGTTCGTTTAGTATACCTGCATTATTGACCATTAAATCTACATATTTAAACTTCTCTATTGCCGCCTTCCACAAACCTAGAATAAAATCATTTTCAAAATTGTTTCACAAGAACTAATTGCGATTATAAAATTAATGCATTGACCACTGTTTAACCAAACTTGCATTGCTTGCGGTCAAAATCTTCCCCGCCTTTGTTGGGTGACCGTCATTATATCATTCACGACGGCATTGCATGGGATAGAGTCTAGTTTAGCGGACCCCGTATTCTTACAGCATTTTAAAGCTATTGCGCATGCTCGGAAGTTGCATTGTTTACAAATGTTGGACGCCATTTTATTTGTTATTATTCATATTTAATTAATTAAATTTTAATAACTATTTTTAAATGATTTTTGTTATTCATTTTAATAATTCAGCGGGGGTGTAGGGACAGCAACCCCCATAATAACAGAAAATTACTGACACTAATATTCGCGCGTCTGCTTATAGTAACAGCGCGCTGTGAAAGCATATTTATATTTACTTCCGGGTCCGCTAAACTAGATATGTTCCATAGCCTGGAAAAGGGTAAGTTACGTAAAATGTCCCAAGAGAACTGGCGAAAATGGAACAAAAAGAGAACAAAAAGAGCAACGTTGATCATCATGGGGAAATGCTACTCATCATGCCAAAGACAGACCAGTATCTAATGATTCCGTTCTTGTCCTATGCAACACGTCGTGCTGACGTGAGTTGTATGTTTGTAGCTAATATGAATACATACCTTTAAAGTCTGTATCGTTTGTTACGTCACATTTCATAAACATAGACGTATCTTCACCATACTTCTGTTTGAATAATTGTTCTGTTTGTTCACCCTCAGAAACGTTTACATCTGCTATACATACCTGAAATAATACGAGTAAGTTAAGGAATCAAATAGGAAAATGGACGAATACATCCGTATGTAATAATGTGTAAGGATCAGAGCCGATGTAGAATGTAGACTAACGAAAAGCTAATGGATGCTCCAAATAGTAACTTTCAACTCTTAAGATCGTTCAATAATATACAGGTTGTTACAATTAAAATCCAAGCGCGTAGGAGCTGGCCACGACACCAATATTCTGGCAAGCAGTGACAATGGAGACGCGAGTTTATTTTTCATGACATATGTTGAAAAATCTTGAAGTCTCGCAACACGTCTGAATCCAGTCCGACTGGGTCAAGGTTTAGATAACCCCAAGTAAAAGTTCAATTCTCCCTGACAAACTGATGCTTTGATAAAAATTTGAAGGGTATATCTTGTAAAATGCAAAACTAGGTCAATAGGTCAATTTAAAGGTATAATAATAGCCAAATATGCATTATAATACAAAGATTTGTTCTTAAACAGGGGGTACTGAAAGTGCTGGAAATCGAGTTTCACAGGCTTACATTCACAAAAACATTCGACTGTGACGCAACTCCCGTACTTACCCCATCTGCGGCCCCAATATTCAGATCCTTCCTACGCGCCTGAAATTTGCAGTGGACCCCTAAGGGAGTTACACACTTTGAGACACAAGTATTCTATGCATTTTAGGGTCGGACCCTTAAGTCCACTGCTATGAGGCCTTAAGCTGAGAGTGATCAAAGTTCAATCATATATAGTTGCTCGATTCTTTTCCAGCGCTTCGATAATTTTAAACTAGTACGAACAACAACTGGAAAACTAGATTGAGTACAGCATAACATCTATAACATGTTTGACAGTGGGACTTCATTAAAGAGTAATTACATTGATAAGCACTTCGACAAAACAAAGTCAGATGCTAATGTCATAAGGACCGTAAATGTGATATTTATCCAAAGTCGTTCAAGCCAGGAAACAATTGTAGTCATGGAAATGTCCAAATCCGCTTCTCCGTCTTTACATGCTTAAGTAATCAAAAGAACAAATCAATATTGAACGGTTGACACAAATAGAGGATAAAACTACTCACCTTTCCACCTCTTTTCAGTAACTCTTCAGAAAAAGCTTTACCTAACCCTCTGGCACCACCGGTTACTATGGCAACAGATCCTGATATTCTCATAATTAATATAATGTAGCTTATACCATAGTCTTAATAATCTGAAATTTAAAATGATTTAAATTTATATGGTTTCAATCAATTTACATTTCTTTTTCGTTTTACAGTGAAATGAAAATATACGACAAAAAGCATGAAATAAAACCAGAAGATTAATCAATTTTGGCGTAAGATCTTTTAATTTCAACTTGTGAGCCCTAATATATGATATTTTCACTCGTGGCTATGCAATTTTTGATTAAAAATCTGAGCTCACACGGCGCAATAAAAATCGATCTTACGCCAATATCGACGAATATCCTCAATGAAAATTACAATATTATATTTTCACCAAATATGTATACAAAATCACTTATTACTGTATAACATTAAATACAAGTATAAAATATTCAATTAATAATTATATAAAATTTTCCATAGCGAGGAAATTAAACTTGATATCTATAAATGTGTGACCAATCCTCGGTTTAGTACGGAGCCCCTAAAGTGACAATACGAAATACTTCTTTTATTTTCACAACTATTTCGTTTAAACGTAATATTATTCCGTTTAATCGAAATAATATCTCGTATAAACGAAATAATATTTCGTAAATACGAAATAAATTTTTCGAAAAAATGAAATAAATATTTTGAAAAAAAAACCAAACCAAAATAATATAACGTTTAAAAGTTGTGAAAATAAAGTATTTCAAAATGTCACTATAGAGGCTCCGTAGTTTAGAGATTTGATCTTAACTACGGACGGAAGTATTAATTTCTAAATTGTTTCGGAAAAGAGAGATACTCGATCTTTAATTAGTCTAAATTATAATAGATCAATTTAAGATAATCACTCGCTCAATAAAGTATCATTGAAATTATCCAAGATTTAAAATTTGAACTTAGTTCCGGACGGATGCATTGACGTTCTTATTACTGTTTCGGGAAAAGAGCTCTCATAATTTTTATCAGATTTAAACTACGAATAGTGTATAGAAACATATTGAAAGCTACTTTCCCATAAAGATACACTTTTCTACTTTCCAAAAAAACCCAAAACGCATTGATATTTTATATTAATATTATAACAAGGTTTCTTTTCAATAAAGCGACGT
Source organism: Mactra quadrangularis (assembly GCA_025267735.1). Lineage (NCBI taxonomy): Eukaryota > Metazoa > Mollusca > Bivalvia > Venerida > Mactridae > Mactra > Mactra quadrangularis. The sequence continues at coordinate 6,440,352 of CM046311.1, read as the reverse complement.
TTTGCTACTTTGAATAACTTAATAAGCCGCTCGGCTAGCTCAGTTGGTAGCATGCAAGTTTATTGATCGAGGGGCCGTGGGTTCGACTCCCGGGCGGTGCTTACTTTCGTGGAGCTTGGTCATGAATTTATTCCTACGACCATTCTCCCTCCTACCAATGATTTTTAATTATGTAGGACAGTTGTCAGTCACTGACGAAAATATGTGCTTAGTAGTTGATTAACAGCTAAATCCAGAGATTTAGTATTTCCATGAACAGTGAGTAGGCTGACTGACTGCCGTTATATGACCTATAGAATGTGTTGCTAGGGCGTTAAACCCAACAAACCAAACAACACCGAATTACGTGATGCATTTCATTATTTTTCAAAGTATTGAAATACAGAAAGACTTTCTTGCACATTGAAACCTAGCAAATCCATACTAATGACTACTCCTTACACATTAGATTCAAGTACCTATCGAGCATGGCAAAATTGCGGGCGAAGTGTTTATACTACCCAGTATTACTGGAAATATTATAGGCTATAGACACAATCAAAATATTTGACTACGACCCTTTAACACGCTTATCAATATAAGTAAACACCTGTCACTGACCGAGATAGATGACGGATCTTTACCGCCTAGAAATTGACTGTGTAGTAAATTAGAGACACATGTACACATGTATCACTCCGCAGGTTAAACTGGTCAGGCATTTTCGTCGATAGTTTTCGGACGCCGAAAGTCTAAAAATCAACATGCTTAAATGTGTAAATTATCTGCAAATATATTATCAGATCGTCTTATAGTTACAATGGAGCACTCTTTTTTGCTTCATCAGCAATATTTTTTGGAGGTATTGTAATGACCGGGGGAAACATCGCTAAACATTACAGGGATAGCAAATTTTCTTCAAATGATAAACACTTGAACAAATAATTAGACTAATAAAACAACTTCAAAGTGTAAGATTCCTAGGAATCACCTAATCACAGTCTTTGAATAACACCACCCTCAAATTAGCTCGCAAACTCCGCCCTAAAAATCGAAAATGCTATTAATAGTGTTTCGTCTATTTGAAAGCTACGCATTGATTGGTCGACACAAAGGTCATCTTGGTGTGACCCTCTGTGCGCTGTCAGGAAATCCCATGACAGGGTCTGTAGGATATCTGTTTAAGGAGACTGACATTATGTTGTTCTGAAGATATACCAGAATGTTGCCTTTAAAACTTGCTTCAATTACAATATAAATATGTTCCAATTTGACGAGAAAAGAATCTGCTTTAATATCATTATAAAAATATGGCGTACACTGTTCTCCAAAAGAAATTGGGCAAATGAAACGGATCATGCTGTTTTACTATTTACTCATTACTGTTTTACTAATTTTACTATTTACTATTCACGTACGATAGTTTGAGTCGTAAGTTGATTAATTAATGTTGCTCGTGGGATTTCTTCAGTTGACTCTTTGTTTCTTTTTCTCATGGGAAAATTTGAATCGTTTTTAATCATGAACACTTGGTTTTTTACCAATAACGTTTGGAAGGCACTATACATGTTCTATAACATCAAGTATCCATGTTAATATTTTGTTCCTGTTCGTTTTTATAAGTATCTAAACAAGTACCATAACTTCCGCTTCGTCTTAAATGAAAACATAATTATAATAATTTGAGTGTGTTCGTGTCTTTTATTTTGTCAACACTTAAGGCAATCATTATATCACATGTTGTTTCTACTTAATTCAAGTGTAGTGCTTATAATAAAAATATGATATTATTAAAATTGGAACAAAGAAAATGGACAAAAATACTTAATCATACTTTATAAGAATCCCTAATTTAAGAACTTGCGATAATTGTATAAGTATTGTTTTACATAAACACTTGATGTAATGTTAAATGTTAAGATATTTTAATAAGATGAAAGTACAATGCTGAATAAATATTGGGTTTTATAGATAAACCTTAATTAGAAAAAAAACACCAAGAAATTTCTTTTAAAAAGATATTCGCCGCTATGCAGGGTTCATTTTGTTTGAAGTGTAAATACATGTAATCATATTCGCTGTTCATATATACCACCAAGAGCGTACCACGACGAATGTATAGTTCGAACAAAAAAAAAAAAACACTGTTTATAATAACAATACAATGAACTAACCCACGAAGAGGGATGCCCAGGATGACTTTCAAATAAACAATTGTGAAATGTTTTACTTGTGTCTTAGTTGTTGATGTAATGGAAAGCGTTCTACCATAACAAGCACGATTAACCAAGTTGTGGTGGTTTATCAACCATGCTAATTTTGTTAAAGTTAATTACACAAATTTTATTTTCAATAATGCCTACCCCTGAAATGAATTGTCTCATTTTTAATGTTTACCAAAACACGTTTTTTTTTTTTTGTACGTACTTATTTATATAATCAATTAGCACAGTGAGTCACCTATAATACACAGACAGAGTAAATACTAGTCAGCAACTAATGTCCATGCTAAGCCACATGTTTATCACAAATAACCAATGGTACCATATCTTTTATCATTCTTCTAAACCAGAATAGAAACTCATCGGACAAAAATGTATGGTTGCGCAACACGTATTGGTTAAAATATAGGTCTTTTAAAAAGTGGATTAAACAGCTCCGCCGAATGATACCAGCTACAGGTCGTCCACGTTAACATTGCGTATATAAACATAGACAGTTTCATTACACACCAATATTTAGGGGTGAGTTATTGATACAATGTTATAGTTTAGTTAGTTTTCACTAATTTTATAATCACATCATTATATAAAATTTACTATGTCCATATACACTATTTTAAATAAATGTTGAATACCAAAAATGTATGTTTAAATAAAGAATGCAGTTCACGCATCAGCTTATTCACCTATATATAGTGGGCAAGTCCATTATTTAAAGTACAAAAACACGCATGACCTATAGTGCGTACAAAAAAACAAAACACTGTTTATAATAACAATACAATGAACTAACCCACGACGAGGGATGCCTAGGATGTCTTTAAAATAACCAATTGTGATATGTTTTACTTGTGTCTTAGTTGTTGGTGTAATGAAAAGCGTGCTACCATAACAAACATGATTTACCAAGTGGTGGTGGTTTATCAACCATGCTAATTTTGTTAAAATGAATTACACAAATTTTATTTTCATTACTGCCTACCCCTGGAATGAATTGTCTCATTTTTAATGTTTACCAAAACACGTTTTGTTTTTTTGTACGCACTATAGAATACGACCTGTTATTATCACAATGTATACAAATTAAGATGAAAACACCTCGTGACCAATTGTTACAAATAAAACAAAAACAAATCAGTAATTTCTAAAATATCCCAACATTCATTCTTCTTTTTTTCGGCAAGCTCAGTATGTAGTCCACAAATCTACTGATCGAGGGTTCGTGGGTTTGATTCCCGAGTGGGGCATACTTTCGTGGAGCTTGGTCCTGAAATAATTTCTACGGCCATTCTCCTTCCTATTACTGATTCTAAACCATTTAGGGCAGTTTTCAGTCAATGTCGGAAGAATGTGCCAAGTAACTAATTAACAACTAAATACAGAGATTTAGTATTTCCAGGTACGGCGAGTAGGTTGTCTGACCGCCGTAATGTGACCTATGCAATTTGTTGCTACGGTATTAAGTCAAACAAAAAATTCTTTTCAGCGTTTTGTTGTGCTATGTATATCATTTTGAGTCCATATTAAAGCTACTCTCTCACATATTTAGTATTTTTTGTGACATTTTATAATTACCTATCAGCCAGTATCTGTAATTGTGTTAAGGAAATCAATTCTTAATATTGTAAAGTAATCTAGTACATTGTAAATACATATTGTGAGCATTGTACACTAAAAAGTAAAATAAAACACACTTTAATCATCTATACCATGACCAATCTCCGTAAACAGACATCCTGTAGAGTGTTTTAATACAGGATCTCTACTATCTCAATGGAGGGTCACGTCGAGATGACATTAATGTCGACCAATAAATGCGTAGCTTTCATCTAGACGAAACACTATTAATAACATTTTGATTTCGTAATTTCGATTTTTAGACCAAAGTTTGCGAGCTCATCAACAGCGGTATTATTCACAGTCTGCGATTAGACAGCTCATTTCAAATTGCGTGACGTAGACGATGTAAACAAGTTACTAATCATAAAAATTTCGTCATGAATATCATGATGAGAAAAGGTCACCTGAACGTGACATTCGTTTGAAAACAGCCATATCTAAATTAGCGAGTAGGCGAGCGAAAATTTATAGATCGGGTTTTAATGAGATTGTAACATACTCAAAACATGTCTTAAAAAAAATTGTTTTCTAATTGAAGTGCAATGTACCTAACATTATTTTATCTGTCCTAATGCAGCTGGATTTCTTTATTTGAATTATAACAAGCGTATAAGTCCCAACATGTGTTCATAAGTACTTCAATAGCAACTTCCCCCTATTATGTTATTCTTTATTAGACACAAAGATATTTTCGAGTGTCTGTCATTTAAGCATTAAGTAAAGTGCTGACTTTCATCATTATAAGGTCAAGTTGATATTAATTATTACGACACGTGCACGTTGTTTGGGTGGTGCTTTGGAAAGTTTGAAAAAAAGATATTAAGGTAGAATATCACTGCTCGCTCGTTCACTTATTTTTTTCTTAAAGAAATATAAAGTTTAAAATAACTTGCTATCTGTAATAACTATATATTATGCGATTTATTTAATCCGAACTGATAAATATCTTTCACGGTCCATTCTTAAATAAACAAAGCGTGTGCAATGTGTAATGTATTCATCAGTTCGGGGTTATTCACAAACAATACAATATCTAAAAAGAATACAACTTTGTTTCAATAAAAGATATTTGTTAATTATATCTTTCCTTGATAATTTGCAAACATGGTTTTCAAGTTAATCGTTCGCTAGGTGCATACAAAAATAGACTTCGAATGACTTATATCGTACCGAACACCTACAAAACTGACCATCGCAAGAACATGTCAGCTTTGCATGAACTTTACAATTATGGAATTACAACTTCACTCTTATTGAATCACAAACAATAGTAAACACTTACAGTAATGACGTAGGGAAGAATATTTATGTATTAATCGGTCAACTAGACTTAAATGAGTAGCCTGTTCAATTACCCTAAACGTTCCAAAACGTTCCGTAACGATACATTCAAAACTCCTCGGTCATTCGCTGCGAATAATCTAACCTAATAAACAAATATAAGATCGTTAAGGCAATGAGCAATGTTTTAGAATTAACGGACTAAAAACGAAACATCACTCATTGCCTAAACGATCATATATTTGTTTACTTTAACACCGGTAGTTTCAAAAAAGCGTCTAAATATGTCCGAGATTATTGGCAGCGAATGGCCTAGGTGTTCCGCTTTTTTTGTATCTCCTCAAACATGATTTCTATGTTTCTGAAAGTGTAATATATTATGAACATTTGCATGAAGAGTACATATATACATTGATCAATCAAGTGAAAATCAAAGCGCTGAAGGCACTGAATTTGTTCGGGTTTGAAAAGTGAAATTAGATTTCCGGCTCCAACAACATTTGTACACAAAGAACAGTTCAGTGATACATGTATTAGTTTGATAGGTAGAACAGCACTGTTTCGATTCAAACACTTCATAAATCGAACTATAAAGACAGCAGGTAAACCGGACAGATGAACACAATTTTGAATTTTTTTACACAAGCAACACAAGTCAAGGGGGTCATTCTTAAACAATTTAATAACTGCCGCTTAAAAGTTATCATTCATGCATATTTAATCTACTTCATCTGTATGTAAAATAGATAAAGTCTATTATTCAGAAATCGTTCAAAGTCATCAACTATGATCTTTAAATTTTTCCTGTAGAACCATTCTATTACATAAGACAATGTAACATCTCTACTGACAAATGACACAAACGACGGGTCGTGAATAAATCGTTGATACCACTCTTTTACATACGATGACATAAAATTCCCTACTGAGCCGCACAATATAGCAGCGAATATTCTTACGATTGAGATATAGTTCGGATTATTATAGTAGTAATGCACCCGTCATAGCAGACGATCTTTTTGAATTGCTATATACATACATACTGAGGGACTACTTCTGGATTCGGTAAATTTTCAAAGTAAGAAAGGGTCTGAAATACGGTAAATATATTTGTTCAAGACTGAAGTCTCGAACAAATAAAAATGGTACATTCGGCCCAAAGACATCTACAAATCGAAATTACTTCAATGTGTCATCAAATCTGATAAATGAGGGACTTTTGTCAGTTATCTTTCCTTGAAAAAATCTGAAGCTATCAATTTGGTAAGTAGGTCCTATCAATTGGAATCCTCGGATTTTATCATTGAAGTCCTACATGTATGTAAGGATAATAGAATACTTCACCTTATGTCTTTCTTGTTAATTAAGATACTAACACGAGTGTTGAAATTTATATAGTTCTTTACCATAACAATACTTAGCTTAGTTTTCAAGCAAATAAAATGATTAAAAAATGTTTTTTAATCAAATTAAATGATTTACAAAAAAGGTATGTAAGATTAATTGTGGCAAATTGACATTGAAAAGTAAGGGTAAAATCCGAGAAATCAAACTGATTGGACCTACCTATTTGAAGAGTATACAAGGGAAAATAACTGTCTATAGTCCCTTATTTGAACATGGATTTTTTCATTATCATTTCATATTCAAGTCTCAAAATTCTAAACTGTTATTTACAACATATAAGAATATCTTAATATAAATTTGAATAGAAAATCTTATTTCTAGAAGTCACTATTAGTACATTTGTCTGTGATATTTGAGAGTGTCAAAACTACCTTAATGTTTGGTTAGAATGTTGAGTACTGAATACACTATATAAATGCTTGTATCTTAACATAACTTACAGATTTGTTCTCGTGCTTCTATAGTTTGAAGACTTTGTTTACACCGAGATATTGTGATTATTATTCATTAAAGTTAAATTAACTCTTAGTTACTGCAGCCATGTTGAAATTATTTGTTCTATTTGGTGCATTTGTGCTATCGTTTTCTCAGGAGACGGAAAATAATGGAACATTTGGAGGTACAGTCAATGGTGGTGACTTAGTTCAAATGGGAAGACAACTTAATAAGCCAATGCTTACTATAATAGGGATGGCGTTAAGAAATTTACAATATCCGTGTGAGTGGACACAATGGTCGCCATGTTCTGCTAGGAAACTTGGACATTATGGAAGTAGAACACGGACAAGGAAGTGTTACAATGACAATAATGACGGAAATACTGACAGTGCCATTGAAAGTGATAATAAACTTTGTGTAGGAAATTGTCCTACGGATTACAAAATCACTACTCATGGTTATTGTATTAAATTATACAAGGAGGCAGTTACGTGGGATGATGCTGCCACACAATGCAGGAATGATGGTGGATATCTCATTAACGTAGAAACAAAACAGAAACATGATGATATCAAAGAAATGTTGGAAGGATTTGGCGACTTTCCACATATTGGTGGAAGACGTAAAGACGTAACATCCCCGTGGCTATATGAGTATGGTATTCAAAATGGATTTCAAGAATTTGCGCCAGGACAGCCTGATAATGGATCTTCTGACTTATGTCTTTGTTTGTCTTCATTCACAAGACGTTTGGTTGATGAAAATTGCACTGACAAAGAACCATTTTTGTGTGAAATAATTTAGAGTTTCTTTGTAAACATGTATGATTTAAAGTCACTTTACTAAGAAATGCTTATTTTAAGCAGAAATGATCACACTAAAATAATACTTGTATCTAAACACATCTTACTGATTTGTTCTTGTACTTTTATAGTTTGAAGACTTTGTTCACACGGAAATATGGTGATTATTAGTTATTAAAATTAATTTAACTTTAAGTTACTGCAACCATGTTGAAAGTAATCGTTCTATACTTATTTTAGAACTAAAGTACAAGACTTTTGCACGATGTACGATGTACAGACCAGTATACATTCTTATGTGAAATAGTAATATAGAAAGTGGTGATATTGCATACAAAAATTAACAGAAAATATCTAATTTTACATTTGAAAGTTCATTGGATTTATTTCCATAGTAACTTTATATTTGAGTGTTCATTGGATTTATTTCCATATTAACTTTATATTTGAGTGTTTATTGGATTTGTTTCCATAGTAACTTTATATTTGAGTGTTTATTGGATTTATTTCCATATTAACTTTATATTTGAGTGTTCACTGGATTTATTTCCATAGTAACTTTATTAGTAAGTAAAATATTCGACACAATTAGTTGATTAAGATTGGAACATTGAGAACAGACTCGTGGACCTGCTACAAGAAAAAGTTAATGACTCATTGTGCTCACAGAATTGTCCGTGTGATAATATAAATGATTTGTTTTAACTTGGCGCGTCAATCTAACAGAACAAGAGTCTGTCAAAGTAGGAGAGAATGAATATTTTCGGAAATTCTCTAATATCTCCGATTAAAAATCAATTTTACATCTATAATAAGATGATATAGTGTACAGTATAGCGATGAATAGTTCTGAACTATTAAATTTTTTTTCATAAGAACTTGATACAGTGAATTTGTGAGATAATATTCATGACTAACGCGTTTCCCCCTAAAAGGATGAGTTCAAAATTATAAATACAAAAATCATGTCATATTTATAGTGCGTACAAAACAAAACACTGTTTATGATAACAATACAATGAACTAACCCACGACGAGGGATGCCCAGGATGACAATAAACAGTTGTGGTATGTTTTATTTATTAGTTGTTGGTGCAACGGAAAAGCGTTCTACCATAAAAAGCATGATTTTCCAAGTGGTGATGGTTTATCAACCATGCTAATTTTGTTTAAATGAATTGCACACATTTTATTTTCATTACTGCCTACCCCTGAAATGAATTGTCTCATTTTTAATGATTACCAAAAGACGTTTTGTTTTTTTTGTACGCACTATACTGAACAAATTTTATACGTTTTTTGTGGATTCTCAAAACAATATTGTTTTTTAATAAATTATGTACGTTAAATATATGGATAAAAGGTTAACAGAAATAGCAGATAGATTGATTTTTCTGATGTTTCTGCTAATTTTTTATTCATATAATTTTATAAGTGTGCGTGAGACTACTGTGAGTGTCAGATACATGGTTAGACCCACCGTATTCATTTAACGACTATGATATTGTTAAAATTTATTCAACTGTCAGTGGCACATACGTTAACCCCGCTGAATTAGATATTCGATATTTGATAAAAAATCACCGTACATAATATTAGAATGGATATCTTTTTTTACAAATAGTGAGTACAGAGGTACTGTAGTGAGTAATTAAATCAACGGGTTTCAGGGGACGAATCCAGCATTTTTTCTGGAGCGGGGGGGGGGGGGGTCCAAACTTGCGAACCACAACTACATTATACACTGTTTGTAGAATAGTCAATAACGCAGCATATTAATAATAAATACTACATAAACATTAGATCTGTGTTAAACACAAAGGCGAGCGAAGCTAGCCCGATAAAATTGCTTAAATTGCTACTTAAAATAGTTTACACTTAAAAAATACACTCATGGACGGGTAAATTTTTGAAATTTCGGTGTAGGGTTCGGAACCCCTGACCACCCAGCTAGGTCCGTATATGGGGTTAAAGTTTTGCGCTACTGACAGTTGAATAAAATATTGCACTAAAATCTTCTATGCATGCAACTATTCGACAAATACTGTACTATATACATGTAAATAAAAAGTATATGTGACTCTATCATATATTATATATGAGCAGCTTTCAATGAAATATAACAAATATACATTTAATTAAATATTGCTCTGTGTTTTGTTCAGTTATATATGTCCATAACATGTATATTTTAAATTCTTCATAACATTATATTATTTGAATATGAAATGTACATTGTATCATGTAACATGGAATTAATTTTACTCACTTAACAGCCTTGTTTGTTCATCATATTAGCATATCAACAGTTTATTCGTATGGGATATCTCAGATGTTTAAATTTTGTTCATATGGGTCAGCATTCGGAACACCTCGACCTTTTATGAATGAATAATTATTCGTAGTTATCGAGTTATTCGTAGCGAATGGCCGAGGAGTTCCGAATGATGGGTTATGAACAAAGTTCACATTCATTGTTTATTATACCAGCTTTAATCAATAGATGCCTGGGAATCTTCCTCATGAATACGACGCATGAACTAAATTTTGGGTTGACTTTCATGTTTTTTTAAGATAAATAAATTTACTCTGCCAAGTGAGATTTATTAAATGTATTATTACGCGATGATCAAATTGATGTTCAATTTAAAAAAAGAAAGCGTAACTAATGACTTGTAAATGTCGGTACTTTGCATATTCTATATACAATTATCCAGATGGGCCTTGATTCAGGGATAAATTTTTCAGTTTTGGCTAACTTCAACGAAGTTGTTAAATGATACATTACATTTCATATTCAAATAGTACAGTGGTTTATGAAAAAAAGTCTATTATATTTTGGAACACACTTGGAAGTCCGAACTCGACTTGATGTCTTGAACTCAGAGAAATTCTGAATGGATGACATTTGTAAAAAAGACACAATATTGAAAATGCAAACATGCAAATTTGTATGTACATGTATATGACAATAGAATCACGCAAAATTGAAATACTACATGTATTTTGATAATGTACAGCCATGGGTGAGAGAAAAACGAAGTATGTCGTTGATTGTTGAGCTGTCGTGTAACCCATGTACTGATTAATAAGAGACATTAGTCCGTTATTTCCCTTTCCGTACTCTTTATATAGGTAGATCCAATTAGTCGGATTACTCGGATTTTATCCTTACTTTTCTAAATGCCAATTTGCCACAGTCAATCTTGAAAATCCTTTTAGTAGATCCTTCAATTTGATTGCAAAGCAAGCAGAGTATTGTTTGAGTGAATGCCTACCGCATATTTTTGCATATTGCATAGCGTTGGTTTATATTCTTATTAACAAGGAGAGATATTTGATGAAGTATTTTACTTTCCTTACATAGAAATTTGAGGATAAAATCCGAGGATTCCAACTGATAGAACCTACTTACCACATTCGGATCTCCTTTGCGATTTTCTACGCAAAAATCAATGTAGAGGATCGCAGAGGTGTTCCAAATGTAACTTACTAATTGGATTTCAATCATCAAACTCTTACCAATGACAATATAAGAGTGGGCGTGGCAGAGTGGTGTCGACCTAGGACTGAAAATCATTAGATCTCCAGCTCGAAGACCATCAAAATCGAAGGCAATAAATGCGAAATGGTCCAAATAAAGAGTATACGCTGTGGAGTATTTTTTACTGGTAGTCCTTAAATAGCCTGCTCCGCGTAGGTTCAAATTGCATTTACAACATACCTCGTTGTTTTCTTGAGCAATAAACTATCCTTACTCCTCAGTACGGTTGATAGAAGACTTTTAGAGCGTCTACAGAGTTTGTCACTTACTGTTCTACCAGGGAGCTGGTACGAATCCCTAGTCAGTTATTCAAGAGATTTTGCCTTGTCTTCCAATAAAAGACAAAACCAATAGGTACAGATTTGCAGTGAACAATTCATGGGAGCTCAAATTCATGTAATAACGGCAATTTAAAAGGGGTCCTGACGGATCACTAGCTAAGCATCTCGGGGATTTCCTCCCCCAATTTTGTGATCCTCAAAATCCTGGGACACTGCAAGTGTCAAACCATGGTCTATACCAGCGTACGTGATGATTAATGTACACTGCCCTCAAAAAGTTCCTTTACAAATTCACAATTAATGTTGTACTAAATAGAATCTCAAAATGTTGAAAAATCAATTTATTGTAAAATGATTTTCAAGTTAGATTTTTCTAATCAGTACATTTGTCTTACGTATATGAAATAACAAAAATATCTCAAACTTGATATTGGTTCATTGAGATTCATTGACTTGTTTCGAAAGCTGATGGATAACTTTAGCTACAACTCAAGACATAAAATGTACCAATAGAAATTCCATTTCCATGGCATGAATAATGAATGAAATAAACAATAATGCAATAACTCTTCAAACTTGAACTTAGACATTAATTCATTCGGAACTCCTCGGTCATTCGCTGAAAGGTCGAGGTGTTCCGAATGTTAACTAATTGTACTGTTAAGAAACTTTTGGAGGGCAGCATACATTTTCTCAACGAATAAATTAGGCCTATTGAATGAAAGTAAGCAGCAACTTACCTACAGTGTTAGGTTTAGTAATTTTAAATCTCTAATAGATGCACAATGTAGAAGTTAAATTCAATAAAACATACCTAACTTAATATAATCTTTGTGGACTTTGAACTCGACGTACTAGAAAAAGGCTAGCGCAGGTTAGACAACTGTGTATAGTAAATCTTGCATTCGGAATTACAGTTCGGTTTTCAGGGTCATGCCTGCTGTTGTACTTTTGTAATAAGCTTGTCCAGTTAAAGGGCTGGTTAAAGGGCTGATCCTCGGAAAACCTTCACAATTTCCATTAAAACAATCAAATTCATAACATATAAACGGAACAGACAAACACAGTGAGTATGAAACGTAAACTATACTCACAGTACAGAATGAATATTTATAGGTGAAAAGGTAACCAGTTCAAAATTGATAACGCTATGTATGTTTACATCGTAATACATGTAGTTTGTTCTATATTGTTAAATTTCATTCAACTGTCAGTGGTGCATAAATTAACCCCACTGATTTAAATATAGTTTTATAGATCGCGAGTATTGAAGTACAGTAATGAATATTTAAATCAGCGGAGTTAATGTAGGTGCCACGGAGAGTTGAATACAAGAACTTAATAACGCTGATATATAGTCCAACAGAACTAACCTGAGCTTGACCTTTATGCAAGAATATATTAAACGCAGTATTTACAGTCTATTTTGGTCTTCGTTTGTAAATCGCACTTTATCGGAAGCTTTCGGCAAAATAAACGTACTAAACAATTAATGTTGTTTTCATAAGAAAAAATACTTTGAAACTGTGCCATAATACTGCTGACTTACTTGTTTCCCCAAAATCTAATGTGTCCAAAATTAAAAGTACAATAACATGCCACTTTTAATAAATTGATTTATTGTCACATCGGTTGTTATAAACACGTGCATAACCGTATACACATACGGAAACTCACGATTTAATGTAAGTGAAGTGTGTAATTATTATAATTAGGTAGTTCAAGCTCAGGTTAATTCTGTTGGACTATACAAGGGGATATGAAGTTCAGTTTACACTATGTGACATAATTATGAACATACACAGGTAAATGAGTTATCTTAAACAAAACATTGTAACGTCCAAAGAGGTGTCTCTGTTTTGGATCGTTCATGGAGTTATTTTTTTCAACTAAGAGCGAATATTTATTTATCTTGAATATTGCAAGTTTATTGTAACACACTGTTTACTTTATATATACTAGCGATATGTGCATATACAGTGGTATACATTTATAACTTTAGTAAATTTATATCCCCCTAATATCAATGGTATATGGTACATGCTTACAATATGTAAACACACCACACATGAATAATTACAGAAATGAACTATAATTAAGATGGCAGGACTAATTAAACTTTGAACTAGAAATCATAATTAATACAATATTTGCTTACTTTGATGTTTGCCTTTCTCTCTTGTCTACAATGAAGTATATAATATATTCACTTCATAATCCTCACAATTAAACTTTTACATTAGATCCGCTGTATGCTGTACAATGTATAAAAGTTTTTGTGTATTCTTACAATAAGTTCATGGGACATATACAGTATGAAGTATACGGACCAAATCTCCCTAGGATTTTTATCTGGGACATTAGTGTTAACTCGATGATAACAGATACAATTTTACCTTGTATTAGTATTACCTAGGTCAAATAACCATGACTTTGATATAAATGAACTGTTCATTTCTATTTAACTGGCAGTGGCATATACACTACCCCACTGATTTATATGCTTACTATAGTACTTCGGTTTACAATACTATAAAATCAGTAGCGTGTTCAATTACACAAAACGTTACAGAACGTTACATAACGAAACATTCGGAACTCCTCGGCCATTCGCTGCGAATAACCTTATCTAATACACAAATATGAGATCGTTAAGGCAATGAGTGATGTTTCAAAATTTACGGACTAAAAACGAAACATCACTCAATGCCTAAACTATCATATATTTGTTTACTTTAACGCCGGTAGTTTCAAAATAGCGTCTAAATAAGTCCGAGATTATTCGCAGCGAATGGCCGAGGAGTTCCGAATGTATCGTTACGGAACGTTTTGTAACGTTCGCAGTAACTGAACGCAGGACAGGACTGAGTTGATAGGCTTTTCTGTAAACTTCCTGTCGTAAGTTTATCTTAAGTTAACAACAGTAGCCTGTTCAGTAACGTTCCGTAACATTAGGGTCGCAACACTTTAACTCAAATACAACTCACCCCAGACAACTAAATGCCCTACTAACGGGTTGAGTTTTCCCAACTTTGAGTTGAGTTATCCTCAGGTTGAGTTGTCTTCGGGTTGAGTTTTCGCGTCATGACCCGAAACGTTAGCTAACAGTCGTTACTGAACACGCTGCTGACCTAAACAATTCATCCACGTTCGATTTTCTTTGGAAATAAACGTAAAGGACAAAATAAAATGCAAGTTCGTTTATACCCGTCGCTTTATAAACATTTTCAAGATTTACAAAGCGTGCGCTGTTTTAATTCTAAATTTAGACGTACAAAAAAGTTCTGAATAAGTATTTAGTGCAAATTTAATACTTTTAAACAGTATAAAGTTTACAAGATGGCGACTGGAGGTGGTACAGTCAATCTTTCTGAAGAGACGTATGAATATATTTGTACTTCTTGTGCCGTGGAAGATTTGATCAAAGAGGCTCTGAAGTATTTACTAGAATGTCAGCGATACTGTTGTCAGGAGTGTTTAAAATTTCATCGGAGAATTCCTTCATTAAGTGGGCATTGTTGAGCCTCATTTTTCACAACCCGTGTTTTTCACAACTTGTGATAAACACGTACGCATTTTTCACAACTTGTGTGAAAAACACGTTAGCATACAAAATTCAAACAAGCATAGAAACGCATTTTTCACAACTTCAAATGTGACGAAAAAAGTGATTGAAAAACTTGAGTTTTTTGGTATTAACGCATTTTTCACACATGTAATTTTTTAGTAGTAGTTTTTTTTAAATAAGGTTCAAAGTTTGTTACAACCCGTTTTGTAATAATAACCCGAAATGAATAAAGTGTCTAGTTGTATTAGTTTGATTATAAAATATAGTTTAATACTTTAAATTAATAGTAAAGAAAGAAAATAATGCAAAACGAGCAAACATTAATTCTCAAATAGACAAAATACTTACATTTTGCCATGTTAATTTGAAGATTTCGACAGAAAAACAAGTTGTCATATTTTATTGCAAACGAGTTATTACAAAATTGGCTCAACTTACCAACCCGTTAATAATAAATCTTTAATATAATTAGGGTTTTTATAACAAAACAGGTTGTAATAAACGTGGAAAAAAACACGATCGTAATTTTTACAACCTGTGAAAAACACAGTTTGTGAAAAACGAGGTTCAAAATGGCAACTTTGCTCAATATGTATAGGTTATTAAACAGGGCAAGTGTGCCTTAAGGAAGTTATCGACACACTTGCTTAGGTATTGGCCCGAGGGCTTTAGCAAGTTTCACAAGTAGTGAAAAACACGGGTTGTGAAAAATGAGGTTCAACAAAGCTTCCATAACGAGCATAGGGCAGTTGCTAGCGACAATATAGGTGTTTTTACATCGAATTGTTGTTTGCCACTGTACATTGGTGTGATCAAGTGCAAGTTACGCGCACATTTATTGTTACTTCTATATTTATTGAGGGAAACTCTTACGAAACCCCTGTGCTCCGTAACGGCTATTTTGCGTAACAAGTATTTCACATGCTATATGATATAATTTATGGAAGAAACAAACTGTTTTGTTTTCGCTTGAGCATGTTAAAAGCAAAATTAGGCCTTAGCATTAACAGTTACGGTATGTGTGTAAGAAAAACATATTTTAGTGCAGGTACAGAATGAAGCATAAATCTGAAATCTGTGTGATGGATGACTTTCAGATTTTCAATTTTACAGTTAAGGTAGAATACCCATAATACACATGTCAAGGAATTAGCTTTTTGCTACTTTCTTTATCATCAGGATCACAGCCTAGATTCACTGGCAAAATATTTTGCATTTTTACCGTCAAATAAATTTTTTATAACATTTTTTTGAAAATTGAGTAATGAGTAAGAATCACACTATAAATTTGAAGGGGTATATGTCTTTTAAATGTAAAAATGAATTTAATAATCAAAATATTTTCATAAATGTTGTTTAATAAAATTCACAATATTTTAATGAATGCAAATACATCAACTTTAATAACTTTACGTTGGTATTTTTACACATATAACAAGTTAATCATAGGGAGACCCAACAGAAAATGTGATGATTTTCACCAGCTTTAAAAACACAAGTCCGTATCCTTATCTTTTGACTATGAAAACAGTTTCTGCACTCCAAGTTACCATTTTAATAATTTACCTTATACCATATGGCAATTAATAAAAGAAAGAAAAAGAATTTTCACCACAGATAACTCAATTAAATGCCATTTCAATACAACGATCCCCTTTTTAAAAAATGTCAAAACTGTAGTGATCATTCTAATATGAAATAAACAATTCTTTGCAGTACATATTTTACTTTAAACGCCATTATTGACCATTTAAAGATAAAATAATGGTATTTTACGGTCTAAATGCATTAATTATCAACAACTTATCGATTACGAATTTGTTTGGGGACGACTCTGTCAGGGGACGAATCTTTTCGTCCATTGTGTGAATTGGATTTTTAAACTTCCGGTTTAAACTTTTTACACGAATTCTATCTATTTTCTCATATAATTGGGAGAGTTAATAATCTTTTTAGGTAATATAGGTAAAATATTAATAATATTTTAAAAATGAAGCATTTACACAATAAAAAGTGTATCCGATCTTTATCGATTTATAACGACAGCGACGAATACCATTTACGTAATTTGTCGACATGAGCCGACATCGCCCGAAGTTTGACAGCAGCTATTATGGGAATTCTGCCTTAATCTTACTTCCATTGACTCATTTATTTAAGTGGAAAGAAAAATGTTGATGTCTCTTTCATTAAGAATGAAAATTCATTTCGTTACGGAGCATAGTGAGCTTGTTACGGAACATGAATTGAAATAATAACGATTTACGTGATCACTGAATTAATTTGAATGCATTTCACATTATCACAATGCTTTTACTACATAAACAGACTAACTGAACGTTTTCCAGGCTTATACATGTATGATGAAAATTGATGAAAATTGTTGGGTCCGTGAAGATTTACATATTTGACACACCTGAATGTGTTTCAAATTCATAACAAAACAATACTTGTGAAACAAATTTATACAAAATTATGATCATAACAACAATACAGAACATATAATCTATTTATTTCCAGAGTTGCCCGCAAGACTGAAGTAAGATATTTTGATTAAAGAGCGAGTTACTACAGTCTTGAGAGCAACCCTCCTTTTATATGATATACTTTAATGTAATTATGTACCTTTCATGTTTTATGAACTAAACTATTCTACGATCTTTATTCCGCCTACTACAACATAAAATTAGGCTTCATTCAGCCATTGGTAGAATCCAAGTATTGATGGTTTAAAGTTATATCTCCATAAAAATTTCTTTATAAAGTAATGTACGGTCTAATACATGTACAGCTTAAAGTAACCATAATAAACGTAAACATAACATTATTCATTTTAAAATATTCATAAAATTATATATCTCAATATGTCAATGCTACCTCTTAATACGTAAATATGTATAATATAAAATATAGATATATTAAAAATAAAATATAAAAATAAAAAATTATGCATTTGCTAGGTTTCGAACCAGCGACCTCTTGAACTTTTCATGTCGTATGCTTATTTCCCATCCTTCCCTTTAGCCGACTGAGCTATTTGGGTCCTAAAAAACAGAGCATGTAACAATCGTTAAATACTGTAAAAAGGACATTAAATATGGGGAAGATAATTTTGAAAGATGAATCCTAAATTTAGTGAGTTGTTATCAAATACAAATAAACTGCACTATCAAATTAAAAAAAGCAATTAAATTGTGATTGGTAAAAAACGTATTAATGATAGTTATGAAATTTCAAGTAAAATAATCCCATGTACGATTTATTTGACATACTAATTAATTATGCACAGCGCTATATTTAACTGAAAACCTTGTAATTAACATTTTGTATATAGACCCATAGACGTTCTTGTAAGAAACAGAACAGTTTTGCCTGTTCACTTTGTCAAGCGTTTATTGGCGAAGCATTTTACTGGCTCTGGTCGTTCCCAAACACCAATTCATTCCTTTTTCTTAGAGAAGGGAAATTTTGCATGGTTACCAGAGCTGTTGATGTTTTGCTAGTACTTGGTCAAACGCTTTGTTTTCTGCGTTCGTCATCGTGAGATGACGAAACAACCTGCATGAGTCGTGTATGTGGTCGCACGATCATGGCGCTCTATCCTGTCTCGCCACCCTATATTTAATGAAATAACTATATTGAAAACGATTTAATATTTCTTTCATCTTGAAAAAAATATTAATGAATACATGTACACTTTAAAATGGATTAATTTGCTATGTCCATTTCATACAATTCTGTACTTATTACCCTTTCGAAAAATTCATAATGTTTTAAATCCAACCTCCTATAATCGAAGACAGGAAGAGTGCCATGGTCAAAACGCAGTATTATGATAAACAAAAATATATTCAAAAATACATAAAATGAATTTCTACGAACCCGGGTCACGTGAGTGTAATGCATGATGCATCGCTTCTCATATTTAAAAAATGCAAACAATATGAAACCATTAAAATAGTTTTGTCGGAAAAATATTGGCATTTTGAGAGAGGTCGATCGAGGAAGTTATAACTTTACCATCGGACTTACCTCGGCGATCTTCTATGCAGATAAATCTCGGATATCATAAGGTGAAAAAGTAGATCTACGAAGTTAGTTTCTGTAGTAATGTAGTCTGAACTGCACAGAAATACGACGTGTGAGAAGTTGTTCTGATGTGATGATGAGATAAACGTGTAACAAGGTTATTATTAAATGCTGACATGCAAATGACAAATGGACGTGTTTCTATGTATATAGAGACAGTCCAGGGCCATTTGCTATGACTTCTGAATATTGTTTGTATAGCTAATTAGTAATCTAGCATACACATTTTTTTAATAATATTGATTTTACACGTCGATGTATAAACAACTTGCCAGGGAGTTAATCGTCGCACCTTATAGACTGGTAGTATTTCTACAACGTCTGATTTCCGAGGTATATCTTCGTAGATGATCACCGAGGTTGTTCCAAATGATAACTTAGTCAAAAATTTCAAATATTATCGGTCGTTTTCAGTTCCTCTGTTCGGTTAACATGTGGTATTGTATTTTATTTCGTATTCACGGTTCCATGTTCTAACAGAAACCAACATCTTATTATAGTTTATAATAATACTTTTTAATATATCATGCTTGTTTGTTTGATTGTTTGTTGGTTTTAACGCCGTGGCAACACATTGTATAGGTCATATGACGACGGTCAGTCAACCTACTCACTCCTCCTGGAAAGGTTAAATCTCTGGATTTAGCTTTTAACCAACTACTAAGTACACACATCGTCAGAAACTGACAACTGTCCTACATAATTAAAAATCATTGGTAGGAGGGAGAATAGCCGTAGAAAGGCTTGGGCTAGCTATTTAGGGGCGCTTGTCTATTTCAGAGACATGACTTGTTATCCATTGTTGTTCACTGTCCAAACAATGCAGTTTTGGCTGCTCAACTAATATTGTTTTACCTCAGTTCCTACGAATTGAGAGAAAATAGGTTGAATTATATTCTGTGGAAATAAGGAATATATTAAATGAAAAAGAATGACTTTTTATCATTATTGTTGTATCATTATATTTATAATGTAGATCTACAATGTTATAAAGATATCTTACGTTTATATAAAAAGTGTCCTCTTTATCAGTATGATTGTAGGTTTATTTCCTGAGTTGCCCACAAGACTGAAGTAAGAGCTTTGGATTAAAGAGCGAGTTACTACAGTCTTGAGAGCAACCCACCTTTGATATGATATACTTTAATGTAATTATGTACCTTTCATGTTTTATGAACTAAAATTTTCTACGATCTTTATTCCGCCTACTACAGCATAAAATTAGGCATCGTTTAGCCATTGGTAAAATCCAAGTATTGATGGTTTAAAGTTATATCTCCATAAAAATTTCTTTATAAAGTAATGTACGGTCTAATACATGTACAGCTTAAAGTAACCATAATAAACGTAAACATAACACTATTCATTTTAAAATATTCATAAGATTATATATCTCAATATGTCAATGCTACCTCTTAATACGTAAATATGTATAATATAAAATATAGATATATATTAAAAAATAAAATATAAAAATAAAAATTTATGCATTTGCTAGGTTTCGAACCAGCGACCTCTTGAACTATTCATGTCATATGCTTATTTCCTATCCTTCCCTTTAGCCGACTGAGCTATTTGGGTCCTAAAAAACAGAGCATGTAACAATCGTTAAATACTGTAAAAAGGACATTAAATATGGGGAAGATAATTTTGAAAGACGAATCCTAAATTTAGTGAGTTGTTATCAAATACAAATAAACTGCACTATCAAATTAAAAAAAGTAATTAAATTGTGATTGGTAAAAAACGTATTAATGATAGTTATGAAATTTCAAGTAAAATAATCCCATGTACGATTTATTTGACATACTAATTAATTATGCACAGCGCTATATTTAACTGAAAACCTTGTAATTAACATTTTGTATATAGACCCATAGACGTTCTTGTAAGAAACAGAACAGTTTTGCCTGTTCACTTTGTCAAGCGTTTATTGGCGAAGCATTTTACTGGCTCTGGTCGTTCCCAAACACCAAGTCATTCCTTTTGCTTAGAGAAGGGAAATTTGGCATGGTTACCAGAGCTGTTGATGTTTTGCTAGTACTTGGTCAAACGCTTTGTTTTCTGCGTTCGTCATCGTGAGATGACGAAACAACCTGCATGAGTCGTGTATGTGGTCGCACGATCATGGCGCTCTATACTGTCTCGCCACCCTATATTTAATGAAATAACTATATTGAAAACGATTTAATATTTCTTTCATCTTGAAAAAAATATTAATGAATACATGTACACTTTAAAATGGATTAATTTGCTATGTCCATTTCATACAATTCTGTACTTATTACCCTTTCGAAAAATGCATAATGTTTTAAATCCAACCTCCTATAATCGAAGACAGGAAGAGTGCCATGGTCAAAATGCAGTATTATGATAAACAAAAATATATTCAAAAATACATAAAATGAATTTCTACGAACCCGGGTCATGTCAGTTTAATGCCTTGCTTCTCATATTTAAAATATGCAAACAATATGATACCATTATAATAGTTTTGTCGGAAAAATATTGGCATTTTGAGAGAGGTCGATCGAGGAAGTTATAACTTTACCATCGGACTTACCTCGGCGATCTTCTATGCAGATAAATCTCGGATATCATAAGGTGAAAAAGTAGATCTACGAAGTTAGTTTCTGTAGTAATGTAGTCTGAACTGCACAGAAATACGACGTGTGAGAAGTTGTTCTGATGTGATGATGAGATAAACGTGTAACAAGGTTATTATTAAATGCTGACATGCAAATGACAAATGGACGTGTTTCTATGTATATAGAGACAGTCCAGGGCCATTTGCTATGACTTCTGAATATTGTTTGTATAGCTAATTAGTAATCTAGCATACACATTTTTTTAATAATATTGATTTTACACGTCGATGTATAAACAACTTGCCAGGGAGTTAATCGTCGCACCTTATAGACTGGTAGTATTTCTACAACGTCTGATTTCCGAGGTATATCTTCGTAGATGATCACCGAGGTTGTTCCAAATGATAACTTAGTCAAAAATTTCAAATATTATCGGTCGTTTTCAGTTCCTCTGTTCGGTTAACATGTGGTATTGTATTTTATTTCGTATTCACGGTTCCATGTTCTAACAGAAACCAACATCTTATTATAGTTTATAATAATACTTTTTAATATATCATGCTTGTTTGTTTGATTGTTTGTTGGTTTTAACGCCGTGGCAACACATTGTATAGGTCATATGACGACGGTCAGTCAACCTACTCACTCCTCCTGGAAAGGTTAAATCTCTGGATTTAGCTTTTAACCAACTACTAAGTACACACATCGTCAGAAACTGACAACTGTCCTACATAATTAAAAATCATTGGTAGGAGGGAGAATAGCCGTAGAAAGGCTTGGGCTAGCTATTTAGGGGCGCTTGTCTATTTCAGAGACATGACTTGTTATCCATTGTTGTTCACTGTCCAAACAATGCAGTTTTGGCTGCTCAACTAATATTGTTTTACCTCAGTTCCTACGAATTGAGAGAAAATAGGTTGAATTATATTCTGTGGAAATAAGGAATATATTAAATGAAAAAGAATGACTTTTTATCATTATTGTTGTATCATTATATTTATAATGTAGATCTACAATGTTATAAAGATATCTTACGTTTATATAAAAAGTGTCCTCTTTATCAGTATGATTGTAGGTTTATTTCCTGAGTTGCCCACAAGACTGAAGTAAGAGCTTTGGATTAAAGAGCGAGTTACTACAGTCTTGAGAGCAACCCACCTTTGATATGATATACTTTAATGTAATTATGTACCTTTCATGTTTTATGAACTAAAATTTTCTACGATCTTTATTCCGCCTACTACAGCATAAAATTAGGCATCGTTTAGCCATTGGTAAAATCCAAGTATTGATGGTTTAAAGTTATATCTCCATAAAAATTTCTTTATAAAGTAATGTACGGTCTAATACATGTACAGCTTAAAGTAACCATAATAAACGTAAACATAACACTATTCATTTTAAAATATTCATAAGATTATATATCTCAATATGTCAATGCTACCTCTTAATACGTAAATATGTATAATATAAAATATAGATATATATTAAAAAATAAAATATAAAAATAAAAATTTATGCATTTGCTAGGTTTCGAACCAGCGACCTCTTGAACTATTCATGTCATATGCTTATTTCCTATCCTTCCCTTTAGCCGACTGAGCTATTTGGGTCCTAAAAAACAGAGCATGTAACAATCGTTAAATACTGTAAAAAGGACATTAAATATGGGGAAGATAATTTTGAAAGACGAATCCTAAATTTAGTGAGTTGTTATCAAATACAAATAAACTGCACTATCAAATTAAAAAAAGTAATTAAATTGTGATTGGTAAAAAACGTATTAATGATAGTTATGAAATTTCAAGTAAAATAATCCCATGTACGATTTATTTGACATACTAATTAATTATGCACAGCGCTATATTTAACTGAAAACCTTGTAATTAACATTTTGTATATAGACCCATAGACGTTCTTGTAAGAAACAGAACAGTTTTGCCTGTTCACTTTGTCAAGCGTTTATTGGCGAAGCATTTTACTGGCTCTGGTCGTTCCCAAACACCAAGTCATTCCTTTTGCTTAGAGAAGGGAAATTTGGCATGGTTACCAGAGCTGTTGATGTTTTGCTAGTACTTGGTCAAACGCTTTGTTTTCTGCTTTCGTCATCGTGAGATGACGAAACAACCTGCATGAGTCGTGTATGTGGTCGCACGATCATGGCGCTCTATCCTGTCTCGCCACCCTATATTTAATGAAATAACTATATTGAAAACGATTTAATATTTCTTTCATCTTGAAAAAAATATTAATGAATACATGTACACTTTAAAATGGATTAATTTGCTATGTCCATTTCATACAATTCTGTACTTATTACCCTTCCGAAAAATGCATAATGTTTTAAATCCAACCTCCTATAATCGAAGACAGGAAGAGTGCCATGGTCAAAATGCAGTATTATGATAAACAAAAATATATTCAAAAATACATAAAATGAATTTCTACGAACCCGGGTCATGTCAGTTTAATGCCTTGCTTCTCATATTTAAAATATGCAAACAATATGATACCATTATAATAGTTTTGTCGGAAAAATATTGGCATTTTGAGAGAGGTCGATCGAGGAAGTTATAACTTTACCATCGGACTTACCTCGGCGATCTTCTATGCAGATAAATCTCGGATATCATAAGGTGAAAAAGTAGATCTACGAAGTTAGTTTCTGTAGTAATGTAGTCTGAACTGCACAGAAATACGACGTGTGAGAAGTTGTTCTGATGTGATGATGAGATAAACGTGTAACAAGGTTATTATTAAATGCTGACATGCAAATGACAAATGGACGTGTTTCTATGTATATAGAGACAGTCCAGGGCCATTTGCTATGACTTCTGAATATTGTTTGTATAGCTAATTAGTAATCTAGCATACACATTTTTTTAATAATATTGATTTTACACGTCGATGTATAAACAACTTGCCAGGGAGTTAATCGTCGCACCTTATAGACTGGTAGTATTTCTACAACGTCTGATTTCCGAGGTATATCTTCGTAGATGATCACCGAGGTTGTTCCAAATGATAACTTAGTCAAAAATTTCAAATATTATCGGTCGTTTTCAGTTCCTCTGTTCGGTTAACATGTGGTATTGTATTTTATTTCGTATTCACGGTTCCATGTTCTAACAGAAACCAACATCTTATTATAGTTTATAATAATACTTTTTAATATATCATGCTTGTTTGTTTGATTGTTTGTTGGTTTTAACGCCGTGGCAACACATTGTATAGGTCATATGACGACGGTCAGTCAACCTACTCACTCCTCCTGGAAAGGTTAAATCTCTGGATTTAGCTTTTAACCAACTACTAAGTACACACATCGTCAGAAACTGACAACTGTCCTACATAATTAAAAATCATTGGTAGGAGGGAGAATAGCCGTAGAAAGGCTTGGGCTAGCTATTTAGGGGCGCTTGTCTATTTCAGAGACATGACTTGTTATCCATTGTTGTTCACTGTCCAAACAATGCAGTTTTGGCTGCTCAACTAATATTGTTTTACCTCAGTTCCTACGAATTGAGAGAAAATAGGTTGAATTATATTCTGTGGAAATAAGGAATATATTAAATGAAAAAGAATGACTTTTTATCATTATTGTTGTATCATTATATTTATAATGTAGATCTACAATGTTATAAAGATATCTTACGTTTATATAAAAAGTGTCCTCTTTATCAGTATGATTGTAGGTTTATTTCCTGAGTTGCCCACAAGACTGAAGTAAGAGCTTTGGATTAAAGAGCGAGTTACTACAGTCTTGAGAGCAACCCACCTTTGATATGATATACTTTAATGTAATTATGTACCTTTCATGTTTTATGAACTAAAATTTTCTACGATCTTTATTCCGCCTACTACAGCATAAAATTAGGCATCGTTTAGCCATTGGTAAAATCCAAGTATTGATGGTTTAAAGTTATATCTCCATAAAAATTTCTTTATAAAGTAATGTACGGTCTAATACATGTACAGCTTAAAGTAACCATAATAAACGTAAACATAACACTATTCATTTTAAAATATTCATAAGATTATATATCTCAATATGTCAATGCTACCTCTTAATACGTAAATATGTATAATATAAAATATAGATATATATTAAAAAATAAAATATAAAAATAAAAATTTATGCATTTGCTAGGTTTCGAACCAGCGACCTCTTGAACTATTCATGTCATATGCTTATTTCCTATCCTTCCCTTTAGCCGACTGAGCTATTTGGGTCCTAAAAAACAGAGCATGTAACAATCGTTAAATACTGTAAAAAGGACATTAAATATGGGGAAGATAATTTTGAAAGACGAATCCTAAATTTAGTGAGTTGTTATCAAATACAAATAAACTGCACTATCAAATTAAAAAAAGTAATTAAATTGTGATTGGTAAAAAACGTATTAATGATAGTTATGAAATTTCAAGTAAAATAATCCCATGTACGATTTATTTGACATACTAATTAATTATGCACAGCGCTATATTTAACTGAAAACCTTGTAATTAACATTTTGTATATAGACCCATAGACGTTCTTGTAAGAAACAGAACAGTTTTGCCTGTTCACTTTGTCAAGCGTTTATTGGCGAAGCATTTTACTGGCTCTGGTCGTTCCCAAACACCAAGTCATTCCTTTTGCTTAGAGAAGGGAAATTTGGCATGGTTACCAGAGCTGTTGATGTTTTGCTAGTACTTGGTCAAACGCTTTGTTTTCTGCGTTCGTCATCGTGAGATGACGAAACAACCTGCATGAGTCGTGTATGTGGTCGCACGATCATGGCGCTCTATCCTGTCTCGCCACCCTATATTTAATGAAATAACTATATTGAAAACGATTTAATATTTCTTTCATCTTGAAAAAAATATTAATGAATACATGTACACTTTAAAATGGATTAATTTGCTATGTCCATTTCATACAATTCTGTACTTATTACCCTTTCGAAAAATGCATAATGTTTTAAATCCAACCTCCTATAATCGAAGACAGGAAGAGTGCCATGGTCAAAATGCAGTATTATGATAAACAAAAATATATTCAAAAATACATAAAATGAATTTCTACGAACCCGGGTCATGTCAGTTTAATGCCTTGCTTCTCATATTTAAAATATGCAAACAATATGATACCATTATAATAGTTTTGTCGGAAAAATATTGGCATTTTGAGAGAGGTCGATCGAGGAAGTTATAACTTTACCATCGGACTTACCTCGGCGATCTTCTATGCAGATAAATCTCGGATATCATAAGGTGAAAAAGTAGATCTACGAAGTTAGTTTCTGTAGTAATGTAGTCTGAACTGCACAGAAATACGACGTGTGAGAAGTTGTTCTGATGTGATGATGAGATAAACGTGTAACAAGGTTATTATTAAATGCTGACATGCAAATGACAAATGGACGTGTTTCTATGTATATAGAGACAGTCCAGGGCCATTTGCTATGACTTCTGAATATTGTTTGTATAGCTAATTAGTAATCTAGCATACACATTTTTTTAATAATATTGATTTTACACGTCGATGTATAAACAACTTGCCAGGGAGTTAATCGTCGCACCTTATAGACTGGTAGTATTTCTACAACGTCTGATTTCCGAGGTATATCTTCGTAGATGATCACCGAGGTTGTTCCAAATGATAACTTAGTCAAAAATTTCAAATATTATCGGTCGTTTTCAGTTCCTCTGTTCGGTTAACATGTGGTATTGTATTTTATTTCGTATTCACGGTTCCATGTTCTAACAGAAACCAACATCTTATTATAGTTTATAATAATACTTTTTAATATATCATGCTTGTTTGTTTGATTGTTTGTTGGTTTTAACGCCGTGGCAACACATTGTATAGGTCATATGACGACGGTCAGTCAACCTACTCACTCCTCCTGGAAAGGTTAAATCTCTGGATTTAGCTTTTAACCAACTACTAAGTACACACATCGTCAGAAACTGACAACTGTCCTACATAATTAAAAATCATTGGTAGGAGGGAGAATAGCCGTAGAAAGGCTTGGGCTAGCTATTTAGGGGCGCTTGTCTATTTCAGAGACATGACTTGTTATCCATTGTTGTTCACTGTCCAAACAATGCAGTTTTGGCTGCTCAACTAATATTGTTTTACCTCAGTTCCTACGAATTGAGAGAAAATAGGTTGAATTATATTCTGTGGAAATAAGGAATATATTAAATGAAAAAGAATGACTTTTTATCATTATTGTTGTATCATTATATTTATAATGTAGATCTACAATGTTATAAAGATATCTTACGTTTATATAAAAAGTGTCCTCTTTATCAGTATGATTGTAGGTTTATTTCCTGAGTTGCCCACAAGACTGAAGTAAGAGCTTTGGATTAAAGAGCGAGTTACTACAGTCTTGAGAGCAACCCACCTTTGATATGATATACTTTAATGTAATTATGTACCTTTCATGTTTTATGAACTAAAATTTTCTACGATCTTTATTCCGCCTACTACAGCATAAAATTAGGCATCGTTTAGCCATTGGTAAAATCCAAGTATTGATGGTTTAAAGTTATATCTCCATAAAAATTTCTTTATAAAGTAATGTACGGTCTAATACATGTACAGCTTAAAGTAACCATAATAAACGTAAACATAACACTATTCATTTTAAAATATTCATAAGATTATATATCTCAATATGTCAATGCTACCTCTTAATACGTAAATATGTATAATATAAAATATAGATATATATTAAAAAATAAAATATAAAAATAAAAATTTATGCATTTGCTAGGTTTCGAACCAGCGACCTCTTGAACTATTCATGTCATATGCTTATTTCCGATCCTTCCCTTTAGCCGACTGAGCTATTTGGGTCCTAAAAAACAGAGCATGTAACAATCGTTAAATACTGTAAAAAGGACATTAAATATGGGGAAGATAATTTTGAAAGACGAATCCTAAATTTAGTGAGTTGTTATCAAATACAAATAAACTGCACTATCAAATTAAAAAAAGTAATTAAATTGTGATTGGTAAAAAACGTATTAATGATAGTTATGAAATTTCAAGTAAAATAATCCCATGTACGATTTATTTGACATACTAATTAATTATGCACAGCGCTATATTTAACTGAAAACCTTGTAATTAACATTTTGTATATAGACCCATAGACGTTCTTGTAAGAAACAGAACAGTTTTGCCTGTTCACTTTGTCAAGCGTTTATTGGCGAAGCATGTTACTGGCTCTGGTCGTTCCCAAACACCAAGTCATTCCTTTTGCTTAGAGAAGGGAAATTTGGCATGGTTACCAGAGCTGTTGATGTTTTGCTAGTACTTGGTCAAACGCTTTGTTTTCTGCGTTCGTCATCGTGAGATGACGAAACAACCTGCATGAGTCGTGTATGTGGTCGCACGATCATGGCGCTCTATCCTGTCTCGCCACCCTATATTTAATGAAATAACTATATTGAAAACGATTTAATATTTCTTTCATCTTGAAAAAAATATTAATGAATACATGTACACTTTAAAATGGATTTATTTGCTATGTCCATTTCATACAATTCTGTACTTATTACCCTTTCGAAAAATGCATAATGTTTTAAATCCAACCTCCTATAATCGAAGACAGGAAGAGTGCCATGGTCAAAATGCAGTATTATGATAAACAAAAATATATTCAAAAATACATAAAATGAATTTCTACGAACCCGGGTCATGTCAGTTTAATGCCTTGCTTCTCATATTTAAAATATGCAAACAATATGATACCATTATAATAGTTTTGTCGGAAAAATATTGGCATTTTGAGAGAGGTCGATCGAGGAAGTTATAACTTTACCATCGGACTTACCTCGGCGATCTTCTATGCAGATAAATCTCGGATATCATAAGGTGAAAAAGTAGATCTACGAAGTTAGTTTCTGTAGTAATGTAGTCTGAACTGCACAGAAATACGACGTGTGAGAAGTTGTTCTGATGTGATGATGAGATAAACGTGTAACAAGGTTATTATTAAATGCTGACATGCAAATGACAAATGGACGTGTTTCTATGTATATAGAGACAGTCCAGGGCCATTTGCTATGACTTCTGAATATTGTTTGTATAGCTAATTAGTAATCTAGCATACACATTTTTTTAATAATATTGATTTTACACGTCGATGTATAAACAACTTGCCAGGGAGTTAATCGTCGCACCTTATAGACTGGTAGTATTTCTACAACGTCTGATTTCCGAGGTATATCTTCGTAGATGATCACCGAGGTTGTTCCAAATGATAACTTAGTCAAAAATTTCAAATATTATCGGTCGTTTTCAGTTCCTCTGTTCGGTTAACATGTGGTATTGTATTTTATTTCGTATTCACGGTTCCATGTTCTAACAGAAACCAACATCTTATTATAGTTTATAATAATACTTTTTAATATATCATGCTTGTTTGTTTGATTGTTTGTTGGTTTTAACGCCGTGGCAACACATTGTATAGGTCATATGACGACGGTCAGTCAACCTACTCACTCCTCCTGGAAAGGTTAAATCTCTGGATTTAGCTTTTAACCAACTACTAAGTACACACATCGTCAGAAACTGACAACTGTCCTACATAATTAAAAATCATTGGTAGGAGGGAGAATAGCCGTAGAAAGGCTTGGGCTAGCTATTTAGGGGCGCTTGTCTATTTCAGAGACATGACTTGTTATCCATTGTTGTTCACTGTCCAAACAATGCAGTTTTGGCTGCTCAACTAATATTGTTTTACCTCAGTTCCTACGAATTGAGAGAAAATAGGTTGAATTATATTCTGTGGAAATAAGGAATATATTAAATGAAAAAGAATGACTTTTTATCATTATTGTTGTATCATTATATTTATAATGTAGATCTACAATGTTATAAAGATATCTTACGTTTATATAAAAAGTGTCCTCTTTATCAGTATGATTGTAGGTTTATTTCCTGAGTTGCCCACAAGACTGAAGTAAGAGCTTTGGATTAAAGAGCGAGTTACTACAGTCTTGAGAGCAACCCACCTTTGATATGATATACTTTAATGTAATTATGTACCTTTCATGTTTTATGAACTAAAATTTTCTACGATCTTTATTCCGCCTACTACAGCATAAAATTAGGCATCGTTTAGCCATTGGTAAAATCCAAGTATTGATGGTTTAAAGTTATATCTCCATAAAAATTTCTTTATAAAGTAATGTACGGTCTAATACATGTACAGCTTAAAGTAACCATAATAAACGTAAACATAACACTATTCATTTTAAAATATTCATAAGATTATATATCTCAATATGTCAATGCTACCTCTTAATACGTAAATATGTATAATATAAAATATAGATATATATTAAAAAATAAAATATAAAAATAAAAATTTATGCATTTGCTAGGTTTCGAACCAGCGACCTCTTGAACTATTCATGTCATATGCTTATTTCCGATCCTTCCCTTTAGCCGACTGAGCTATTTGGGTCCTAAAAAACAGAGCATGTAACAATCGTTAAATACTGTAAAAAGGACATTAAATATGGGGAAGATAATTTTGAAAGACGAATCCTAAATTTAGTGAGTTGTTATCAAATACAAATAAACTGCACTATCAAATTAAAAAAAGTAATTAAATTGTGATTGGTAAAAAACGTATTAATGATAGTTATGAAATTTCAAGTAAAATAATCCCATGTACGATTTATTTGACATACTAATTAATTATGCACAGCGCTATATTTAACTGAAAACCTTGTAATTAACATTTTGTATATAGACCCATAGACGTTCTTGTAAGAAACAGAACAGTTTTGCCTGTTCACTTTGTCAAGCGTTTATTGGCGAAGCATTTTACTGGCTCTGGTCGTTCCCAAACACCAAGTCATTCCTTTTGCTTAGAGAAGGGAAATTTGGCATGGTTACCAGAGCTGTTGATGTTTTGCTAGTACTTGGTCAAACGCTTTGTTTTCTGCGTTCGTCATCGTGAGATGACGAAACAACCTGCATGAGTCGTGTATGTGGTCGCACGATCATGGCGCTCTATCCTGTCTCGCCACCCTATATTTAATGAAATAACTATATTGAAAACGATTTAATATTTCTTTCATCTTGAAAAAAATATTAATGAATACATGTACACTTTAAAATGGATTTATTTGCTATGTCCATTTCATACAATTCTGTACTTATTACCCTTTCGAAAAATGCATAATGTTTTAAATCCAACCTCCTATAATCGAAGACAGGAAGAGTGCCATGGTCAAAATGCAGTATTATGATAAACAAAAATATATTCAAAAATACATAAAATGAATTTCTACGAACCCGGGTCATGTCAGTTTAATGCCTTGCTTCTCATATTTAAAATATGCAAACAATATGATACCATTATAATAGTTTTGTCGGAAAAATATTGGCATTTTGAGAGAGGTCGATCGAGGAAGTTATAACTTTACCATCGGACTTACCTCGGCGATCTTCTATGCAGATAAATCTCGGATATCATAAGGTGAAAAAGTAGATCTACGAAGTTAGTTTCTGTAGTAATGTAGTCTGAACTGCACAGAAATACGACGTGTGAGAAGTTGTTCTGATGTGATGATGAGATAAACGTGTAACAAGGTTATTATTAAATGCTGACATGCAAATGACAAATGGACGTGTTTCTATGTATATAGAGACAGTCCAGGGCCATTTGCTATGACTTCTGAATATTGTTTGTATAGCTAATTAGTAATCTAGCATACACATTTTTTTAATAATATTGATTTTACACGTCGATGTATAAACAACTTGCCAGGGAGTTAATCGTCGCACCTTATAGACTGGTAGTATTTCTACAACGTCTGATTTCCGAGGTATATCTTCGTAGATGATCACCGAGGTTGTTCCAAATGATAACTTAGTCAAAAATTTCAAATATTATCGGTCGTTTTCAGTTCCTCTGTTCGGTTAACATGTGGTATTGTATTTTATTTCGTATTCACGGTTCCATGTTCTAACAGAAACCAACATCTTATTATAGTTTATAATAATACTTTTTAATATATCATGCTTGTTTGTTTGATTGTTTGTTGGTTTTAACGCCGTGGCAACACATTGTATAGGTCATATGACGACGGTCAGTCAACCTACTCACTCCTCCTGGAAAGGTTAAATCTCTGGATTTAGCTTTTAACCAACTACTAAGTACACACATCGTCAGAAACTGACAACTGTCCTACATAATTAAAAATCATTGGTAGGAGGGAGAATAGCCGTAGAAAGGCTTGGGCTAGCTATTTAGGGGCGCTTGTCTATTTCAGAGACATGACTTGTTATCCATTGTTGTTCACTGTCCAAACAATGCAGTTTTGGCTGCTCAACTAATATTGTTTTACCTCAGTTCCTACGAATTGAGAGAAAATAGGTTGAATTATATTCTGTGGAAATAAGGAATATATTAAATGAAAAAGAATGACTTTTTATCATTATTGTTGTATCATTATATTTATAATGTAGATCTACAATGTTATAAAGATATCTTACGTTTATATAAAAAGTGTCCTCTTTATCAGTATGATTGTAGGTTTATTTCCTGAGTTGCCCACAAGACTGAAGTAAGAGCTTTGGATTAAAGAGCGAGTTACTACAGTCTTGAGAGCAACCCACCTTTGATATGATATACTTTAATGTAATTATGTACCTTTCATGTTTTATGAACTAAAATTTTCTACGATCTTTATTCCGCCTACTACAGCATAAAATTAGGCATCGTTTAGCCATTGGTAAAATCCAAGTATTGATGGTTTAAAGTTATATCTCCATAAAAATTTCTTTATAAAGTAATGTACGGTCTAATACATGTACAGCTTAAAGTAACCATAATAAACGTAAACATAACACTATTCATTTTAAAATATTCATAAGATTATATATCTCAATATGTCAATGCTACCTCTTAATACGTAAATATGTATAATATAAAATATAGATATATATTAAAAAATAAAATATAAAAATAAAAATTTATGCATTTGCTAGGTTTCGAACCAGCGACCTCTTGAACTATTCATGTCATATGCTTATTTCCTATCCTTCCCTTTAGCCGACTGAGCTATTTGGGTCCTAAAAAACAGAGCATGTAACAATCGTTAAATACTGTAAAAAGGACATTAAATATGGGGAAGATAATTTTGAAAGACGAATCCTAAATTTAGTGAGTTGTTATCAAATACAAATAAACTGCACTATCAAATTAAAAAAAGTAATTAAATTGTGATTGGTAAAAAACGTATTAATGATAGTTATGAAATTTCAAGTAAAATAATCCCATGTACGATTTATTTGACATACTAATTAATTATGCACAGCGCTATATTTAACTGAAAACCTTGTAATTAACATTTTGTATATAGACCCATAGACGTTCTTGTAAGAAACAGAACAGTTTTGCCTGTTCACTTTGTCAAGCGTTTATTGGCGAAGCATTTTACTGGCTCTGGTCGTTCCCAAACACCAAGTCATTCCTTTTGCTTAGAGAAGGGAAATTTGGCATGGTTACCAGAGCTGTTGATGTTTTGCTAGTACTTGGTCAAACGCTTTGTTTTCTGCTTTCGTCATCGTGAGATGACGAAACAACCTGCATGAGTCGTGTATGTGGTCGCACGATCATGGCGCTCTATCCTGTCTCGCCACCCTATATTTAATGAAATAACTATATTGAAAACGATTTAATATTTCTTTCATCTTGAAAAAAATATTAATGAATACATGTACACTTTAAAATGGATTAATTTGCTATGTCCATTTCATACAATTCTGTACTTATTACCCTTCCGAAAAATGCATAATGTTTTAAATCCAACCTCCTATAATCGAAGACAGGAAGAGTGCCATGGTCAAAATGCAGTATTATGATAAACAAAAATATATTCAAAAATACATAAAATGAATTTCTACGAACCCGGGTCATGTCAGTTTAATGCCTTGCTTCTCATATTTAAAATATGCAAACAATATGATACCATTATAATAGTTTTGTCGGAAAAATATTGGCATTTTGAGAGAGGTCGATCGAGGAAGTTATAACTTTACCATCGGACTTACCTCGGCGATCTTCTATGCAGATAAATCTCGGATATCATAAGGTGAAAAAGTAGATCTACGAAGTTAGTTTCTGTAGTAATGTAGTCTGAACTGCACAGAAATACGACGTGTGAGAAGTTGTTCTGATGTGATGATGAGATAAACGTGTAACAAGGTTATTATTAAATGCTGACATGCAAATGACAAATGGACGTGTTTCTATGTATATAGAGACAGTCCAGGGCCATTTGCTATGACTTCTGAATATTGTTTGTATAGCTAATTAGTAATCTAGCATACACATTTTTTTAATAATATTGATTTTACACGTCGATGTATAAACAACTTGCCAGGGAGTTAATCGTCGCACCTTATAGACTGGTAGTATTTCTACAACGTCTGATTTCCGAGGTATATCTTCGTAGATGATCACCGAGGTTGTTCCAAATGATAACTTAGTCAAAAATTTCAAATATTATCGGTCGTTTTCAGTTCCTCTGTTCGGTTAACATGTGGTATTGTATTTTATTTCGTATTCACGGTTCCATGTTCTAACAGAAACCAACATCTTATTATAGTTTATAATAATACTTTTTAATATATCATGCTTGTTTGTTTGATTGTTTGTTGGTTTTAACGCCGTGGCAACACATTGTATAGGTCATATGACGACGGTCAGTCAACCTACTCACTCCTCCTGGAAAGGTTAAATCTCTGGATTTAGCTTTTAACCAACTACTAAGTACACACATCGTCAGAAACTGACAACTGTCCTACATAATTAAAAATCATTGGTAGGAGGGAGAATAGCCGTAGAAAGGCTTGGGCTAGCTATTTAGGGGCGCTTGTCTATTTCAGAGACATGACTTGTTATCCATTGTTGTTCACTGTCCAAACAATGCAGTTTTGGCTGCTCAACTAATATTGTTTTACCTCAGTTCCTACGAATTGTGAGAAAATAGGTTGAATTATATTCTGTGGAAATAAGGAATATATTAAATGAAAAAGAATGACTTTTTATCATTATTGTTGTATCATTATATTTATAATGTAGATCTACAATGTTATAAAGATATCTTACGTTTATATAAAAAATGTCCTCTTTATCAGTATGATTGTAGGTTTATTTCCTGAGTTGCCCACAAGACTGAAGTAAGAGCTTTGGATTAAAGAGCGAGTTACTACAGTCTTGAGAGCAACCCACCTTTGATATGATATACTTTAATGTAATTATGTACCTTTCATGTTTTATGAACTAAAATTTTCTACGATCTTTATTCCGCCTACTACAGCATAAAATTAGGCATCGTTTAGCCATTGGTAAAATCCAAGTATTGATGGTTTAAAGTTATATCTCCATAAAAATTTCTTTATAAAGTAATGTACGGTCTAATACATGTACAGCTTAAAGTAACCATAATAAACGTAAACATAACACTATTCATTTTAAAATATTCATAAGATTATATATCTCAATATGTCAATGCTACCTCTTAATACGTAAATATGTATAATATAAAATATAGATATATATTAAAAAATAAAATATAAAAATAAAAATTTATGCATTTGCTAGGTTTCGAACCAGCGACCTCTTGAACTTTTCATGTCATATGCTTATTTCCGATCCTTCCCTTTAGCCAACTGAGCTATTTGGGTCCTAAAAAACAGAGCATGTAACAATCGTTGAATACTGTAAAAATGACATTAAATATGGAGAAGATAATTTTGAAAGATGAATCCTAAATTTAGTGAGTTGTTATCAAATACAAATAAACTGCACTATCAAATTAAAAAAAGCAATTAAATTGTGATTTGTAAAAAACGTATTAATGATAGTTATGAAATTTCAAGTAAAATAATCCCATGTACGATTTATTTGACATACTAATTAATTATGCACAGCGCTATATTTAACTGAAAACCTTGTAATTAACATTTTGTATATAGACCCATAGACGTTCTTGTAAGAAACAGAACAGTTTTGCCTGTTCACTTTGTCAAGCGTTTTTTGGCGAAGCATTTTACTGGCTCTGGTCGTTCCCAAAACACCAAGTCATTCCTTTTTCTTAGAGAAGGGAAATTTGGCATGGTTACCAGAGCTGTTGATGTTTTGCTAGTACTTGGTCAAACGCTTTGTTTTCTGCGTTCGTCATCGTGAGATGACGAAACAACCTGCATGAGTCGTGTATGTGGTCGCACGATCATGGCGCTCTATCCTGTCTCGCCACCCTATATTTAATGAAATAACTATATTGAAAACGATTTAATATTTCTTTCATCTTGAAAAAAATATTAATGAATACATGTACACTTTAAAATGGATTAATTTGCTATGTCCATTTCATACAATTCTGTACTTATTACCCTTTCGAAAAATGCATAATGTTTTAAATCCAACCTCCTATAATCGAAGACAGGAAGAGTACCATGGTCAAAATGCAGTATTATGATAAACAAAAATATATTCAAAAATACATAAAATGAATTTCTACGAACCCGGGTCACGTCAGTTTAATGCCTTGCTTCTCATATTTAAAATATGCAAACAATATGATACCATTAAAATAGTTTTGTCGGAAAAATATTGGCATTTTGAGAGAGGTCGATCGAGGAAGTTATAACTTTACCATCGGACTTACCTCGGCGATCTTCTATGCAGATAAATCTCGGATATCATAAGGTGAAAAAGTAGATCTACGAAGTTAGTTTCTGTAGTAATGTAGTCTGAACTGCACAGAAATACGACGTGTGAGAAGTTGTTCTGATGTGATGATGAGATACACGTGTAACAAGGTTATTATTAAATGCTGACATGCAAATGACAAATGGACGGGTTTCTATGTATATAGAAACAGTCTAGGGCCTTTTTCTATGACTTCTGAATGTTGTTTTTTAGCTAATTAGTAAACAACAGGTCGTATTCTAGGTCATGCGTGTTTTTGTACTTTAAATAATGGACTTTTCTACTATATAGGTGAATACGTTGATGCATGAACAGCATTTTGCTGATTTAAACACACCACTTTGATATTCAATGTTTATTTTAAATATTGTATATCTTCTTTGTAAATGTTTTATAAACATGTGTATTAAAACAAGTGTAAACAAACCAAACTATAAAATTGTATAAATAATTCACCCCTAATTATTGGTGTGTAATTAAACTGGCCATACTTATATACGCAATGTTTACGTGGACGACCTGTAGCATACAATTTTTTTAGATAATATTGATTTTACACGTCGATGTATAAACAATAATAGTACTACTTGCCAGGGAGTTAATCGCCGGACCTTATAACCTGGTTGTATTTCTACTACGTCTGATTTCGGAGGTACATCTTCGTAGATGATCGACGAGGTTGTTCCGAATGATACTCTAGATGTGGTCAATGTTTTGTTGTAGACCCCAATGACGTCATTTTTACAATAATAATAGTAATGAGCGCCATAAGCGCTCGTTACAACATAAATGTGATTATTATTCTATCTTTTATACGTTCAAAACATCGTTTTGTACAGATCGTTAAATATGTAGAGGTTATTTAACAGGGCAATCGTGCCTTAAGGAAGATATCGGCCTACTTGCTTAGGTATTGGCCCGAGGGCTTTAGCCCGAGAGCTAATGCCGAGGAAAGTGTGCCGATATCGACTTAAGGCACACTTGCCTTGTTTCATAACCTTTTTATTGCATATGTTGACCAATGCATGTAATGATGATTTTTCTACAACAAAAATACAAATTTTTCTCGACGTAACGCGCTATTTTTCACGTTGACGTAACGTCACATGTATTGTTTGTTTTTCCAAAGCCGAAACGTTGGAATCTAATGAATGCTTGTTATAAAACGTAAGTCTGGTTGTTGATTATCTCAATAATTTTCAATATGAAAAAAACAAACATCGTAGAATTGAATAGCTTCTTGTTGAGAATTTCACGTGCGGAAAGTCTGCGGTTGTATAACTGCAGGTGCGTAATGACCGGAAGTTGCCTCAATATCAATTTTTGGCACACTAGGAAGTGAGCCAAATATCGATATTTTGGCACACTTGCTCAATACGTAGAGGTTATTAAACAGGGCAAGTGTGCCTTAAGGAAGATATCGGCACACTTGCTTAGGTATTGGCCCGATGGCTAATGCCGAGGAAAGAGTGCCGATATCGACTTAAGGCACACTTGCCCTGTTTCATAACATTTTTATTGCATATGTTGATCAATGCATGTAATGACGATTTTTCTACAACAAAAGTAGATCTACACTAGCTTTTTCTCGGCGTAACGCGCTATTTTGCACGTTGACGTTACGTCATATGTTTTGTTTTTTCAACGTTGAAATCTAATGAACGCTTGTTATAAAACGTAATTCTGGTTGTTGATTATCTCATTCATTTTTTATATGTAACAACACACGTCGTAAAATTGAATAGCTTCTTGTTGCTAAATACGTACGAATTTAACGTGCGGAAAGTCAGTCGTTGTTAAACTGCAGGTGCGTATTGACCAGAAGTTGCCTCAATATCGATTTTTGGCACACTAGGAAGTGAGCTAAATATCGATATTTTGGCACACTTGCTCAATACTGGAATGTATTGCCTACATTGAGACTATATTGGCGCAGTTTCTCGTCGATTTTGTTACTATTTATAGTAACATATGCAATAATGGAATATATTGACCGCCTCGAGGTTTTATCGGCACACTTTCACAGCATTTTTGTTACTATCCATGCAAAATATAAATTCCAGTATTAAGCGAAAATAAAAAATCTGACAATGAAATCTGTACCTCTGAAATTGACCACTGTGTTACAATTCACAAGATATAACTCACTAATATCAAATGTTTGCATAAAAAAGATACAATGACCTTTACTTTTATATATCAATTATCTATGCTGTAATCATATTTATTTAAGTTTAATATGCATGCATCTTCCCAACATTAAGCTTTTTTACCAAAGGTACATGTATATCTCACCAAAATATGAAATACTGTAGAATTTTCATGTTGCCATCGATGCATAATAAATGAATATTAGTGTCAGGGCGTACAATGGGTTGTGTGCTTCATGCTTCGTCCCCCAAGGAGTCGCTAGTTTGAATCCCTCTCCTCCACTTAAACGACCAAGGCTCGACAGAATTTGCTATGGACATAAATGTTACCATGGATATTCGTGCTGTGCTTGGGCAGCTGATACAAACCTTGTGAATACGGACATTATAACAGTACCATGGGATGTATGTGCTTACTATGTACCTTAAGGTGGCTTCTCTATGTTCTAAAGTGGTTGCTTGTACGTAAAGGTAGTAAAATAAGGTACAATACTGGCTTGTTGAACACCTTAGGGTAGTTGGGACATCTTGCACTCATGTTGCGATGTAAACCATTTAAATAAAATATTTGACAAAAATGAAACATTAATTTTGTTTATTATATACTTGAAAATATACTATGATATTGACCAATGTGAAAATTGCGTTAGGACTAAAAATCGAAAAAATGTCTAACGTAATTTTCACATTGCTCATTTGTGAAAAACGCGTACGCAATTTTCACAACTTGTGAAAGTTACTAACGTGTTTTTCACAAGTTGTGAAAATTGCGTACGCAACCTCCATACAGCAACACACCTGAGTCCCTCACAGTGGGTGTTGCTCAAGAGAGGTTGTACTGTATAACTATGTTAGATCAGAGTAATAGTTGAATACAATAGTCTGTGTGGTTATACTGATTGTAGGTATTGTATGTATCGTAATTTGAGAAGCATATATTTATGCATTCACCATTCAAAATGACATTTTGAATGTAATTTATAGATTTCTGAATGTATTAAGTAAACAAAAAGGGTGTATATATTCCACAATCATTCCATATACACGCTAAACACCCAATACGGTCCCGAGACAAGATATAGTACTCCAATAATGGTAGTTTTTACCCAAGTTCAATTGGGGACTGTGATCAGTTATTTCCCTTTGTATACTCTTCAAATATGTAGATCCAATTAGTTGGATTACTCAGATTTTACCCTTACTTTTCAATGTCAATTTGCCAAAATTAATCTTAAGTAACTTTTTTGTAAATCATTTAATTTGTTTGAAATTCAAGCTAAGTATTTTTAGGGTAAAGAACTATCTAAATTTTATCACTTTTGTAAATATCTTCATTAACAAGACAGCTATTAGATGGAATATTTTGTTATCCTTACATAGAAATTCAATGATAAAATCCGAGGATTCCAACTGTAAGGACCTACTTTCCAATTGGATTGCTTCAGATTTTATCAGGGAATGATAACTGAATGAAGTCCCTCATTGACGGCAGTTTCTCCGTTACGCAGGTGCCAGTCAGAAGTTTTCCTTATTGTAGTATATATAGAGAGGAAAATTTGTGGCTGGCACCTGTGCTCCGTTATGAACAATTATTTTTTTATAGATTTATGAATGCATTCTTAAAGTTTAGCTAGACCGTGCTCTTTCGAAAGACCCTAACATTTGTTTTGCATTCGCACAAAAAATAAATTCGTAGGCCGATTTCAAACACCACAGTCAA
Organism: Mactra quadrangularis; assembly: GCA_025267735.1. NCBI lineage: Eukaryota > Metazoa > Mollusca > Bivalvia > Venerida > Mactridae > Mactra > Mactra quadrangularis. The sequence continues at coordinate 6,398,922 of CM046311.1, read as the reverse complement.
CGCACATTTTGTTTAGTCGACAAAAAAGTCGAAAATCAATACACACTGATGAATATAAATTTTGTGCAAATCGAGTTACTATATTAAGTTATGTAGCAGAGGTATAAAACGGCACTTGTACTACATTGCCTTGAAGCTAGCTTTTATGGCGACGTGGTAGAGTGTCCGCTTACAAATTGAGAGATCGTGAGTTCCAATCTCAGTTCGGACCATGGATTTTAATCTGGTTACAATAACAAGAGTCGTTCAAAACTAGATTATGGGTCAATTGTGTATGGAGCAGCACGTAAATCGTACTTGCAAATGCTTGATACAATACATAACCAGGGCTTACGTATCGCCCTTGGTGCATTTAAAACTTCACCTGTTGAAAGTCTTTATGTTGAAGCTAATGAGCCATCATTAAAATTACGTCGACAAAAGCTTTCATTACAATACGCAACTCGAATATCTTCTAACAATAGTAACCCGCGCGAAAAGTTGTTTTTCAACCAAATTACATTGATAAATTTGACAACAAACCAAACGAAATTAAACCATTTGGCCTGCGCGTTAAAAACGACTTAGAAATGCTTAATATTAACACCTCCACCGTTCTACAGAACTTTGATGAAAATGTCCCTCCTTGGACCTACAACATACCAAACGTTAACATTGATTTGTCTAACTTACGTAAATCTATTACCAGCCCAGAGGCCTATAAATCGGAATTCGTTAACATCTTAGAAAAATACAAAGATTGTACACATATATTTACTGACGGCTCTAAAGATGGTAACAAAGTTGGTTGCGCTGCATATGGAAATTCTTTTGTTGCAAGAATGCGATTGCCTGACCAGGCATCCATATTTACAGCTGAAGTCAAAGCAATAGATCTTGCTTTATCATACATATCAAATAGTATTAATAGTAATTTTATCATTTTTTCAGATTCTCTCTCTGTATTATTGGCCATAAAAAATCGTAATTCAGACAATATTCTTATTAAAAGTATCGAATTAAAATTGCATGAAATTTTAAAATCTAAAACAGTACACCTCTGCTGGATACCAAGCCATATTGGTATACAAGGAAATGAAAAAGTTGATATTTTGGCCAAAGAATCCTTAAACCTTCAACCAGTGAATATCAAATTGCCAAGCAGTGACTTCAAATGTTCAAAACAGCACGTTAATTAAATCAAAATGGCAAACGTTGTGGAACAATGCACTTTTTAATAAATTACGTGACATAAAGCCAACCCTTAAATCATCTTCGTCAATTACATATTCTAATCGCAGAGATCAAATAGTAATTTCGCGATGTAGAATTGGTCATACTAGATTAACACATTCATACCTTCTCAAAAGAGAAGAAGCACCTAAATGCATACCATGTGACGAACATTTCAATGTAAAACACGTTCTCCTTGACTGTCAGGATCTTAAATACATTCGTGACAAACATTTTAAAGTAAACTCACTTAAAGAACTTTTTGAGTCTGTACCATCATATGCTATACTTAACTTTTTGAAAGAAGTAAATGTTTATAATAAGATATAGATTTTTACATCATTAATATAGTTTGAATTATTAGTATCATTAATAGCTGTCGGCGCGATATGACCTTTTTGTGTTGGTGCGCCGTAAAACCCAAACAAACAAACAAACAATAACAAGAGTGAATTGAACTTGCCAATGGCTAACAAAACCTACCATTATCGGAGTTATTTATTTAAAAGTCTCAGAATGGCTATATTGCAATTGTATTATTTTTCAGAAGCTGTAAACAGCTGGTCTCAGATTCGGACAATATTGATCGGCTTTACAACAAAAGAGAAACATCTAAAATTACCTCTGACGTAAACAGATGGTTTGATATCATGAATGTGAGACGAAACGAAAAAGACTCTCTTCTTCAGCAACTACGAGGTGCAAAAGCAGCGGCTATCAAAGCTGCTAATGATTTCAGGAACGAAATGGAACAACTACTGAAAATGTTGCATAAAAAGTCCATTGAAGAGATCGATATAAAATATGATGATTTGAAAACAAGGCTTACTGAAGAAAAGAAGAGATGTGAAGACGCTATCGATACCTTAAAGAATTTCAAACTGGAATTAGCGCAAGCTTCAGGAAATATAGCGCAGCAGTTCGTCTGTTCTAAGCTTGCTAAGCCTCATGTACAGAGCATAGAAACATACGAAGCGACGCATTCAAATATTCGTCATGCAGAGATAAAATTCGAGCGGTTTGAAGAATTAAAAATAAGCTTTGAAAGCAAGATTAGTTTAGGAAATACATCTGTCAAATCACCAAAGAGCAAAGACCTCTATAAAGCTACAAAGATATGCGATTTGAAAATAGGATGTCTGAACGATACTCAAAGATGCTGTGTACTCGGTTCGTGTATCGTAGATGACAGAGTTCTGTTTACAGACTTATGGAACTGCAAGCTGAAACGTTTTGATATTTCTTCATCAACATTGATAGACTATTGTGCGGTACCTGAAGGTCCTAACGGTGTATGCAAAGTTGGAACAAAAGAAGTAGCGGTAGCGTGCAAGAAAGTCATTCAACTTGTATCAGTCGATGGTAAATTGTCATTAGTACGTTCTTTTAGAACAAGGCATAAGAGTTATGGCATAACACATAATGGTGACAAATTGTGTGTCACTGACGAAGACAAGTCATTATATATGTATGATACGGTAGGTCATTTATTGAAGACGGTTACAAATGATAATAATGGACAACCTTTGTTCTCGTATAGTAGTCATTTGATATTCTGTAATTATACAGATAACTTACTTGTTGCAGATAGCGTAAGAGGATTGATGCGTTTTAATGCCGACTTGGATTATATGGAGACGATTACAGATCCTAGTTTAAAACCAGACGGTGTTTATGAAGATGACTATGGTAACATAATTGCAGCGAACTTTGACCTACAGACAATTGTACAATATAATATAGTAAAGATGGACAGAAACAGGGTACAGTTATCAAGAAAGAAGAATTTGGCGTATGCCCTAGGTCTTTGTGCATCCATCACAAACAAAGACGTATGTTTGTGTGTGTTGGGTCGTATTCAACATCACCAGTTCATGTTTACCAACTCTGTTGAATGAGTGATATCAATTTACATTAACGATTGTTAAAGTGCAGATCCGATAATGGATTCAGTATCATATATACATGTGATGCAAATCTTCTAGTGCATTTGTATATTCAGAAACACTCTTCAGGGTAGCTTCCTATCCTGCATAACCCTTGACGTAGATTTATACATGTTGGATGTTGCTAAGAATCATCATTATAGGTACTCATTCACAGATTTCAACTTAAATATCAGCTTTTCCTGAAACTATCAAAATTGTTTGGAATATTTTTTGAAGCAGAAAATAAGAGTTTTGATAAGGACAATTAAGTTCAAATTGACATACAACTACAAATGATGGTGTTACTTGTAGTAAAAATTTACCCCATTTGTTACAGTATAGACACTTTTAGTGCATTATTGTGACTTTTATTGTATGTTTCTTTCAATCTATTCGGCAGTTTGTCTTAAAGTTTTAAGAAATATCTTTTTGACACAATTGCAAACACTGAATAGTATTTTAAAAATATAGAACAATCTTACCCAAATATGTGCACTAGTACCTTTAAGTTGAAGTCAAGAATACTGCTAACGACTGATAGATTCAAAATGATACCATTATTTGTCTCATACGTGGCGTTATCAAAACGTGGAATAGAAATTATTGTGCTTTTAGCTATCTCTCATCTTCGAGTATAATAATAAAAAATCCGGAATTACATTCTAACAAAAGGAAATTAAGACAATTCCAGACATTTCTGGATCATTCCTCGTAACAAAAAGATTTGTGCAGAGAAATACATCATCAGAAAGGTATTGATGTAAACATACTAATTTTTGTACACAGGTGTTAATTAAACGTTGGCGGTCACTTTCGAACCCTATCAAATTGCTTTACTAACAAGGAATCGTACAAGTGGTCACGTTTACAATGTTATGCAACATCAGGATTATAATTGGGGTTCATATTTGTGGTTCACGTAATCTTTTGCACAACTATTGACTACAGAACTGTGAATATTTATCTTTGCTACAGTAAATGTGTCCGTGAATAATGATCATTCTATTAAAATGCAATGAGTATACGATCTTTGATAAAGGGAAGTAATAATGGAGAATAGTTTTACAATAAATTATTACAAGTTACTTCCCTGTATAGTTAAGCAAAACTAATGATACTTTTAACTTTTATCTAATTTAACATCTTCAGAGTGACACATTCAAATCAAATTGAAGGAAGTTCAATCACCTTATACATAGGCCATTAAGTGGCACAATTGGTTCCGGACATCCCTAGAATTTCCAAAATGTACCTTTCCATTAGTGTATTTATTGTGTTTTTAGTGTTTTTATTATAAATATGTTGCATTATTCTGCAAAATGTGTATAATGTGGTTGTGGTTCGAAAGTTTGGACCCCCCTAGAAAAAGTCCGGACCCCCCCACCCCTAGAAAAAAATCCTGGACCCGCCCCTGCTGTGCCCTCCAAAAGTTCTTGGACAAATGAAATTTAGATGAACAAAACATAAAAAGTGAATTCAAATATCATAGTCTGAATCGTATGTTGACAATCAATGATTAAAACAGATTTGTTAAGGCAGCTCTTTGTTTCTCTTTCTGAAAGACAAGTTTGGATCAGTTCATCAGAAAAAAGGATTTTGCCAAAGGACATTAAATTTTGGAGGGCACTGTATTTTTACTAATAAATTGAGTACTGAATAATTGTTTTGTTAAGAGGCTGTCCACGAAAAATCAGGCAGTCAGTGTTACATGCTATCTCTCAGAATTTGATGATTTTGCTGTCAGTTGATCATATTGATGCAAAATTACAGAAATTACAGTTAGAATTTTATTTGCATCTTTTGGTTGCTATAGCAACGCGATTTAGTGTTTTTGGCCATTTTTTGCATGAAATGCACTTGTAAAAAGTACTTTTTTGCTATTTTCATGATTCTCCTGAGCAAACAATGATGATAGAATAGCAACAAGCATAGTTTCATATCATTATATAGTCAAATTACTATAAAATAATTATATTTACAAGCGATGAAGATAAAAGTTCATAGAAAAAAATTGAGTTCAAAACATCATGATTTTCAATTTTTGAAATTCCTTGAAAACTATGCAATTGGCTATGCTCATAATTTCCAATATGACGCATGAAATGAAACTATAGTACTAGCAATGTAAAGACGAAATATGGTATTACAAAAAGCTAAAATAAAAAAGATGGAACTCTCAAAGAGAAAAAAGGAAATTTATGATAAAAATTGGCAATTTGCCAAAAAATTGGCATTTTACCAAATACTTCAAATGCTTTTATTATGATTTAAATTATATTTTATTTTAGAAAATCAACATTTGTATATGAAAATATATTTAGGTTACAAACACAGTAGTGAAAAAATGATGGTTGCCATGACAACAGTCAAGAAACAATCACATTGTTTTTTCTAAATCAATGAAATTCATTTATTTCTCTTCTTTTTCTGATTCCATTCATGAAAGTCTGAAGAAATTACATAATTTAAAAGCTGGATATTAATAAGATTTATTCACTAAAGTGCTTACAATAAATATTGATTTATCAAGCTTAAAATTAAAGCTATAATCTATATTTATTAATGATGTAAAATTCATACCCCACCCACTTTATTCAACATTGCAAATTCTTTACCACCACACTTTATTATTTGTTTGAAAACTTCCAAGAAACTTTTCACAAGTTAAATTATAATGTGTAAGTTTAAAGCAGTATTCCAATATCAAAACTTAAAATTTGATTTCGTTGCCATGGTTATAATTAAATATTTTGAAATCATCTGTTCATGGGTCTCCACCCACTTAATTACAGCAAAGATCCGCTATTAAGGCCAGCTTGCGGACCGACATAATTTGGCCTTAATAGCGAGTCGGCCTTAATAGTGAAACATGGATTGTGACAGGTTGATCAGCATGTTATTTAAAGTGGGTGATTAATTTTCATGTTTAAAAGATTAACTAGATGCCATAATTCTGTACAATCTCTATCTTACATGTTAGCCAAATCAACAGCACTTCAGCATGTTTGAAACTTTTATTAACTCATTTTCAAGGTCAAATCAGATCATCTTGGGCATTATATATAAGACAACTCAATGTTGCACCAGCATTTGCTGCCATTCCATAATGAAGTCAATATATGCAAATGACCAACACTACTACTTGTATTTCAAAGTAAACAAATGAAAAAAAAAGAGAAAACATATAGACAATTAATTTTAAAATGTTTTTATTTTTTACGTCATAGTCATCAACAGCATAACAAATATTAATTCAATTGTTACAACCCAGAGACAGAATGTCATTGAATAAACTAAACTAGTGAGCGAGCACTTTGAATGGATCAACTTTTTGAGTCTATTCCTACATCAATATTACGAGTTCCTCAACTGTAGTTCTCTCACATATTTCTTGCACTTTGTAACAGAATAATAACTATTTACCCTTTTATAGATACAAAATAAAACAACAATCATACGTTGATCATAATTATAACGAATTTCAATTATACATTTATCTTTATGTCATGAAGCTATCTGTGAGAAATGGTATATGTCTTAAAAATGTTCTTTTTGTAACAAAATGTTCATTATTCTCCTGTCTCAGAACCAGTAATATTAAGGACATAAACACATACTTTATGAGACATCTGCTGTTGTCATTCTGAAATAAACAAATTTTATTTTATAGTAACATACAAAATAATAAATGTTTACCATAGTAAAATAAATCAAACTACCGGGTAGATAAAATAACATTACATTATACATTTGTAATTTTGTGTATGATTTAAAGAATTTACTATTGTTAGTAGACTCAGTAGCAAAAATAATGAAACTCATTAAATAAGATGCTGCCTGGCTAGCTCAATTGGTAGCATGCAAGTCTACTGATAGAGGGTCGCGGGTTTGATTCCCAGGCGGGTCATACTTTTGTGGAGCTTTGTCATGAAATTATTTCTACGGCCATTCTCCCTCCAACCAATGTTTTTTAATTATGTAGGGCAGTTGTCAGTCACAGACGAAAGTATGCACTTAGTAGTTGGTAAACAGCTAAATCCAGAGATTTAGCCTTTCCAGGAGGAGTGAGTAGGTTGACCGATCGCCATTATATGGCCTATAAAATGTGTTGCTATGGTGTTAAACCCAATAAACAAAGAAACATTAAATAAGATGCTAGATTCAGCAGGTTTTGTCATTATACATTGTAAATAAATTAACATCCCTGGTTTTAACAATTTTTCTAGCAGATTTCACATGTTTTCATGGAAGAACATACCTTGTTTCTATGCTTTGTTATATCAGCATAATAGCAGATCTATGTATACTTTAAAGTTGATGCAAGTATCATGATTATTATTATATTGTTTCCTTTCTTACCATCATTTTCTGAAATAACAAACAAATATGACTAATTAGTTCAATGATGAAACAGTTTTATTACATATTTTGCTAGTTATTTTTTTAATAAAAGGTAAACACAGTACAGTACTTATTGAGATAGTGACAAAAGTTGATAGGGTTTTTTGCCTTTTTATTGAAAGCTATATAGCCTTCCTCCAATTAAAATTTCTAACATAATTTATCATGATGCACATCTCAAAACAAATAACCCTAGACAACAAACAAATGGTTCATGTTAAAATAAGAAATACAAATGTAGTGATAAATCTGCCTAAACTCACCAGGCTAATGCCTCTCAAGGTCTTAAAAATGAAGACAGAAAAAATAAATTTGTTGAGGTCAAGGTCATCCACACCTCAAGATTTTTTCCTATGTTCTCATGTGAATCCCCCCAAAAATCAATGTTCAATGCTTAGGTTAACTGTAAAGATCTCTAATCAGTCATTGAACATCAATCTAGTTTCATAATTTTGGGTCATATGCCTCAAGACTTATGAGGAAGCCAAATCTCTTTCCACGTTCTGATAAACATCTTTTATCAGTCCTTTTACGTCACAAATTCCGTCTGATTTGAAACAAAACATATAAATGCCGGTGTAAAATAAATCTTAATTAAACTAAATTTACTTACCTTGTAAATTTACACAAAAGACGATGGTTTCCTAGGAAATATTTGTCGGTAACAACTTGTTTTAGTTAACAAACGTCAGATGTCAACTATGTGCAAAATTGCAAATGGCGTATGCAAACCAAGGGAGATAATTCATGACAATTTTGTTAGACGAAATATATTTTCGCAATTTGTCGAAAGAAACATGTTCAAATGATTATTAAATATATTTTTTTCTCTTTAAATATATATCTGAATTTAATGAAATGAAAAAATTATAACTTTGACGCAAAGTATGAAAAATTGGATCACAAGTCAAAAAAGACATGTATGATAGTATGGACAGAGTTGCATCCCTTTGATCAAAAGTTGAAAAAATAGGATAACGATTTACGTAATTACAATTTATTGAAAGAGTGTTCCATCTTTTTTTCTCGTTATGATTAAAATTTAACCTGTCTATTAATGTTATTTTATGCTTTCTATAAATTTCAAGCGTCATATCAGGAGTTACAGGCATTTATAAAAACACACCTTACATTGAAATAAAGAGCAAAAGTGAAAAAGTCGGAAATTTTCAAAAATAGCATTTTTTCACTGAATTTCGAAAATACAGCCAAAATATTTTCAGGAAATGTTTTTGACTTAGTTTATGAACGACTGAAACTAAAAAAATCTGAAAATTGAAAAATCAACTGTAACACATTTTTAGTGTATCCTGCCTGATTTTTCGTGGACAGCCTCTTAATTATTTATTATAGAATTTTAATAAGCACATCGGATACAAAACAAGTTATACCATGATGATTATTCCAATTAAAGTATATATTACATGTATATAAATATCCGACCTACAGAGGGTGGTAGAAAGGAATGTTTACCCTAGACAAGTAATTTTAACTGAGGCTTTAGCCGAGGTTGACATTACTTGTCAATAGTGAATATTCCGTTCTACCACCCTCTGTGGGATTTGATATTTATCTTATGACATCGAACAACATAATTCAGAAATTGTTTTCAATTCATTAGGCACAATCCGTTTGGTTGGGTTTAACACTGAGTCAACGTCATTTTGCGACGACCAGCGTACATGACGTGACACCTGGCTTTTCTTGACTACAACCAGCACTCACATACCCTTATACAAGCCAACAACTTCTTTATATACCCTTTAGAATGTAAGAAATTCGACATTATTGTCGAATTATGGACACGAAAGAGTATACTATATTCAGTGGACTTGAACCAGTAACCCGCAGGACACCAGATTCGAAAACGTGCCTTCTGTGCCTAGGACCCAGGTTAACTTGTTTTCAATTAAAAATTAGTTTTGGCATCAATACATCTACAATGTATCAAGAAACATAGCTTGTTTAATCTTTATTCATTATGTACGAGTGCTGATAGAAATTCAATACTGCCAACTTGTGTACATATAGTTCTAAATGAACCAGCAGAAATATTAAAATGGAAAACAAAACATGGGTAACACATTATGACTCTAATACCTCAATATACAATGCCTTTTTAAACATAAATGAATAAATATCCAGGGGGGGGGACGTCTTACTAAACATCGTACTATTTTGAAAATCTTATCGTACGAATTAGATGTACGACTGGTATCTAGTGATCGTTAGAAAATCGACACGAAAATCGTATGTTTTCAAAAAATCGGCGATGTTTAGTAAGACACCAGTAAAATTGTAAGACCGAGGTACGATTTTCGTAAGCCTAAATCAGGAGTACGATGTTTAGTAATAAGATGCCTCCCAGAACTGCCGTAAATTTATTTAATATCACAGCATTCGTAGTAATAAGCATAAATTTGTGACAACACATATAATCCGCGTTTTAGAAAATAACGAAAAGACCTCCAAGGATGGTCACATATCTGACAACTATCTATACCATTTTCAACCATAACAGTGTCACCCACTAGTTTACATTATCCTTATCCCTATCTGTTGGACCGGGACATATGTATTTTAACATAAATATTGCAAGCATATACTTCATATGCAAACGTCATTTTCAAGTGGATGAAAAATTTGCATGTTGAAATTATGCATATACATGTACATATAGTGCGTAAATATTGACCTCGACCTGACCTTTCACATTTGCATCTAATAATTATCTACACATATCCCGACGAAAGTCAGTACCACGCCTATTCTACACTCCACAGCGATCGTAAAACTATAGAAGTATGTTTGTGTGTTAAGTTTTAACTCATTATCCTCACGGTCACGGTGTAATCGAGCATTAATACTACATTCGTATTCAATGTAATGAATATTCTCGCATAAAGGTCAGGTCGGGGTCAATATTTACGCACAATATATATCAGGTAGAATAAATGGCATGTAACACTATATATTTATTATATATATGCCAGTATATTTTAACTGGCAACCATTGCTTTGGTCGGGTTTATAGGCGGCAATACCAGCGTGGCTCTCTTTGGTTTATTTTGTTCCTCGCTTGTGGACTCTTTGATTTCAACTTTTTCTAAATCACTACTTATTTTGATAATGTCAGCTTCAGTTTGCGTTTCATTCACTTCCGGTTCCGGATCTTTACTTCCGGTGTAAAATGGATTACTCAATACCGGAAGTCGCGGAATCTGTTTACGTTTATCGTTCAATGTTTTTCTGTCCTCTTTTATTGGCTCTAAGACAGTCTTTTCACGTTTGGCCTTTTTCAGTTTGTACTTTGTGTACGATCGCTCCATCCAAGATGCTACGCGGTCTTCAACAACGTTTTGTTTCAAAATAACGCCTTTGTCTAAACTTTCTCTCAATAGTTTTTGTAAATATCGTTGTCGTCTCATTTTTGGATGATTATATGCTATGAAACTTTCAATATCTCTGCCAAATGACTCAATAGTTTTCCCGCCGTATTTACCATAGATGTTGCGTCCATCGTTGTAATGTTGTCTTCTCATTTTCATGCACTGTTGTAAAACCTTTTGCCTCACTAACGCTCTGCGAACATACATTTTAGATTTTTCAAAGTTTTGATCGGCCTCGGCGTTAGCATGATCTAAATACTCAGCATACACATCATACTTGTTCTTAACGACATCATTTATAACTATAAGAAACTTTCTTCGTTTATTTTCCAGTTTATGACAAGCACCGACTCTTCCAGTATCCATAATGTCTTTCTTTTTTATTCTTGCAGTCAAATTATGTTTTCTTAATAGAAGTAATACCTGAAAAAAAATATCTGGAACATTAAGTAAATGAAATCATAACTTTTCAAGTTTAATTAAAACAATTAGGGACTTTAGTTAGTTATCTATGAAGTCATATGTAAGGATAACAAAATATGTCATCTTTTAGTAATATATTTCTTGTTAATGAAGACAGTAACAAAATACAAATACAAGTGCAAACTTACATTGAAAAGTAAAGGGTAACATCCGAGTAATCCGACTAATTGGACCTACCTATTTGAAGAGTATACAAGGGGAAATAACTGACATAGTCCCTTATTGACCAATTTTAGATGTATACTCTATACAATATCGTCCATTGATAGCCAAAAGGGCTTATCAGCACTTTTGGCCAAAAATGACTTTTTATCATAAAACACATCCTTTTTATGTTATCTAGCTGTGGAAAAGATATTGAGCCCAAGTTCCTCCAAAAACATAAAAAAATTGGTGACAATGAAATTTCTTGTTACGACATTGGTCATTTTAACTTCCGCCAAAAGGGCCTATCAGCAGTATTGTTACAGCCAAAAGGGCTTATCAGTCAAAATTCATGCTGATAAGCCCTTTTAGCCAGAGATGTTTACATGGCAAGTTCTGCATTATTTAACCCCCATTATTAGATAAATAGGTTAGGTTATGTGTTTACATCATAAGTACATCCTGTAGCACCAGATAACATCAGTTTTTCACTAATCAATACAAAATTGGTAAGTTCATTAGGGAATCTACATAATGATTTTAAGGAGTGTTTTGATGGAGTAGTTGTATTATACTAAACAGTAAGTGAAGTTTTGTTTTATTTTATGAACTGTTGAATGCCTGAACTAACTACTTATCAGCGGTATGGAAACAAAACTCACAATTTAGTAACAAAGAGATAAACTAAAAATGCATGTCCCCTGTGGGTTGTTGAGCCCTTTTGGCTGTGAAATATATTAAGTATAGGGATTTAACATTTCTAAATATCCAATCATACTATTTGTACAATACTAAGAATAAGATTGACCAAATGATATCCTTTGTGACAATTAATGCTGTAAAATCAACAGTATAACTGCTTTTTAGAAATTTTGATTTGCTGATGAGCCCTTTTGGTCGCCGTGTTTTTATGATTTGTTTTTTCTTAAAGGTATGAATTCAGACTGGTCAGATTAGGAGCTGTATATTGCTGTTGTATTTGAGTAATTGTGTTTGCCTGATACCATTTAAGAATTAAATAAGTTCTATTTCATTAAAGTATCATAGTAATAGCATTGTGTGATAAACATATTCCAGCAATCATTGATAAGTCAAATGCCTGCCAGTTTTCAAGATCTGAAATAGTATTGCTTTACGTTGAATTCAATTATTTAATGTAATTTATATCAATATCTACAATAAAAGATTTTGTTAAATACTTCGATTGACATAATTCTGCACATGTATAATAGTATTCACTGCAAATCATGTACATTAAAATACACTTCTTTTGTCATTTATTGGCCAATCTTTGATTGATGAGCAAGCAGTCGAGGATCATCAAAACTTATCATTGAACGAACAATGATACACAATTAGGAGAGGCTGCTGAAAATATAAGTGCACCAAACAATTTCCAAGTGCTCCGATTACAGCTGAAGGTACAGGGGACAGAGTCTCACATCAGCTAAACCAGTCAGGAGGAGAATGAGTCAACAACTGCTGAAGGCAAAGACCAGGCGAGTATAGAGCGAGAAGCCCAGAATCAACAAAAGCCCAAACATCAGCAAAAAGCCGTTGATAAATTAACAGTTTATTCAAAAATCAAAATGAGGGGAAACATACAAAAGCTATTGAGAGCACAGAAACACTGAGCAATGTGGATGTTCTTAGACAACTGTTGAAAACACAATTTCAGTGTCTAAAACAGACAACCCCAGACGCAGGAGAAGAAATCAACAACTACTCACGAGTCACGACAAAGAACTGAAAGTGACTATGTCATCTGATGATGATAGTGAAGATTACCTATCTTTGAGTAAACTGATAAAGCAAGAGCCTATGAGAATAGCGAAGCAAACAACAATACACACTGAAAGAACCTGTTAATGTTTAAAGTTGTTTCATCTGCATATAAATAATGAGATGATATTGACAAAAGCTACACACTAACAACTTCATTCTGAACTGTTTGAGCCCAGAGAATAATCGAGGCCAAGAAAATTGGTCTGAAAAAGAATTAGGCCAGCAAAGTAAAATGGGCAAGGAGAACTTTTTTAGTTGGGTTTAATGCCGTACCTGCACATTGTAAAGGTCATATAGCGGAGGTCAGTCAACCTACTTACTCCTCCTGGAAAGGCTAAATCTCTGGATTAAGCTGTCAACCAACTACTAAGCACATACTTTTGTCAGTGACTGACAACACTGCCCTACATTATTAAAAATCATAGATAGGATGGACAATGATTGCAAAAAATAATTTCATGACCAAACTCCACAAAGGTATGGCTCTCCTGGGTATTGAACCCACGACTCCTTGATCAGACTTGCCTGTTACCAACTGCGCTAGCCGGGTGACTAAGAAAGACTTTATACAAGCTCAAAGTACCAAAAGCAAACATAACAAGTAAATCTATGAGCTAATGCTCACTACTGATACCCCCGCCAAAATCTAAAAATATGCGACAAACAGGAAGTAGATGAGTAAGGAGCATGAAATCGCTTTACACCACATGGGACTATAGGATGAAGCAATATGCAAAGTTTCAGGCTGCTGGATGGTATAGTTGCTGAGAAAACTGTGACGGAAATTTTGTAACGGATGGACGCACGCACGCACGCACGGACAAGGGTAAAACAGTATACCCCCTCTTCTTCGAAGCGGGGGTATAAAAAGAAAACTGTCAATTTAAAAAGCAATTGACAAAAGAAAAGCAGAAAGCACTGTTCAGTCAATGTTTAAAATATTAGTGATGGCTACAACTACCAATCTGCTAGCCTGAAATGGTCTACTACGTAAGACGATACATCAATATGAAAATTCACTGGTCTTTTATGAAGACCTACCCAGTAACAGTTGGAATTAAAACAGACCCTCATGCCCACGCAATGTGAAAGAAGAAGTTGATATTGACGAAGAAATCAATCAAACTTGACAATTAAATGGTCAATATTTTTAAAAAATTAATCATGAAAGTTATTAAAATGATATTAAATGGTTGAAATACATTGCATCATTCTTTTTCATTTACTGATAAGTCCTTATTACCCTAGAATGTTGTGTAAATTTCGGCAGCCACAAGGGCTTATCAACAAAAGCCCCCAAATATGGCAATAATTTTCAGTGCATCAACTTGATAATTGCAGAACAATTTATTGGCATATAACTCTAATTAAAAATCAACATTTAATCACTAAGATCATTAAACCTGATTAACTACAGAACCTTGAAACTTTAAACCTCATTTTCTCAAAACTTGAAAAAGTGCTGATAAGCCCTTTTGGCTATCAATGGACGATATGTTTTTAGATTTATGATATTTCAATAAGTAATATTTTCCTTATTGAGTAAATAGTTTATACCTCATGGTGTGATCTAAACCCAAACAAGATCATTGGTCATTTTCAAAATAAGATTTAAGGTAATTTGATCGGTGTAAATTTTTAATTTTTGTCCAAAAAAGCGGCTTCTTTAGATTTGCGTCAAACACTTCCAAAAAAAAAATATAATTGAATTTTGTGAAAGGTTTAGACAAGTTATATCAAAATGTGATAAAATTATTTATATCAATAGATATTTTAAAATTACAATCAGGTGTAAAATTGTTAAATGATATTGATATAGACATTTAAATGTTAAATCCTAGTATTACCTTTAAAACACGTGGTATTTTCATGTTAAATATAAACTTTGTGACAAGGAAAAGTTTCCTATTTTTTGGCTTAGTCACGTGATAAAATGAATACGCGCATGCGCATGCGCATTTCCAATCTCTAGATACGCGAATAATGGCAAATGCTACATGTGTTTTAAAATTGTTCGACTTTTATGAAAACTGTAATAACAAGATTTGTGAAGATTTTAACTTAATGCCAGTTTGTGGATTCTAGGTTTCAAAACTCACAATGAGTAAACAAAAGTGCAAAAAATATTTCAATTTATACTGGGTTTAACGCCGTGCCAAAGTAATTTTACGGCGTCTAACCTAGCTTTCCTGGACCCTTGTTTATAACCAGTACTCACGTACCCTTCCTCAAGGCTGGAAACTTCTTCATATATCATATAAATGGAGGAATATAGACATTATTGTTAAATTTTCATGGAAGGGTATAACCTGTCCGGTTGGGATTCGAATCTGTGCCCCCTTCGGGACACTAAATTCAAAATCCAGGAGCGCTACCAACTGCGCTGCCGATCCGGGTTGGCATTTTTTATAGATATCCATTCAGTCATATAATCTTCAGATGCAATATATAATAAACGCTTAATTTGAAAAAAGGTATCACTTTAAACTGAAAATCTAAATTGATATTTCACAACTGTTATACATGTAGTAATACCGTGGCTGTCTGTCGCTCTATTCACTGCCCCCTAGAAATGCCGAGATCTTTGGATCAAAGCTTTGAATTTAGTTTAATTATTATGCGTATATCCTTTTAAGAAGCTGACAAACTGCCCTCTTAGATACATAGGCAGGAGGGAGAATGGCTGGTGGGTAAGTCTGGATTACCTGCCCCTTACCTCTATCGTTACCGGATCAGACAAAGCACAATAATGGCGGCGTACTCAATTTATCTCCAGATTACAAACGTTTTTTTTTTTTTTACTTTTTCTTCATTTTGCATAATCATTTTCTAACGACAGTAAATTTGGTAGGCGTTCAGTGCTACATAGGTCATTCGAAGTCGACTTTTCGTTTTGGACTTAAATATAGCGAACGGTTAATAAAACATGTCTTCAAAGTGGACACAATTTGGACGTTTATTAGTCTCGTAAGCATTTCGGATAGTTTATTTAGCATAGATGTAACCGAACGACTAAACATATGGTACCCACTGTACTTCTTGCACAAAGTTCTAATCATTTAAGTCTATATAATGAGAAATGTTTATTTGAAAACATAATTATCCTATATCTAGTACAACGCTTCGGGTGCCGCCATTATTCTGCTTTGCCTGACGTACTGGGAACCAGACAACAAGGCGGTATGTAGCTCATGCCTGGAAATGCAACCCAAGACTAATGAACTCGTAGTCTTCTCAACATGACTAGCAAGGTGAGTTACGCACGTTCCCATGTTTGAATTTCCCATTGTATTAATATGACAATCGGTGCATTAAAGTTTATGTGCCAAAATAGTACATATTTTAGTTTTGTTATATATATTTTATCAGGGTATCAAAACTTTATAAACAAAACAACACAATCAAAACAAGCATTCGTGATGCCAAATGATTAAATAGATAATATTTTATATCAAACTATTATTACATTTTGAGTAATAGTATTTTTGTCATTACCATAGATGAATATATTGATATTGAACAATTGGACCACGCCCACAAGCGTTGCAGTTTGGATTCCGAAAACAGTATAATATAATTCTACGTGCGAAAGAAGTATAAATAACCCTTCAATACAATTGTACTAAGTTTACGTACTTTCAGACATACACGAACTTCTTGAAAGACTTTAGTCGTTCAATGTTTGTAACATGAAACACAGTAACTCCTTCACATAATTCTAAATTCTATTACTCACAAAATTGCAGCCGGATACCTTGTTTTCAAGTCTATAGGTAATGAATATATCTTCATATAGTGGCTTTAAACATAATTATCTCCTTAACATTAAAAAAACAAGTTTACCGCCGCTTCGCAGAACTAAACTTAATTATTTACTTATGTACAATTAAAGTATTCACTTCACATTATTATAATTCAAAGATATCAAAGGAGTCTATTCACAAGTTCTCAGTCAGAGTTGAAGGATATTTACGCAAGTTCTTTTTACTCAGTTACGAGCATTCCACTTAAGATATTGACCTGTCTTCACATTTATGTAATCCTAAACGTATACTGTTCAGGAAGACAAGTTTTTAAAACTCATTACTAGTACATGTACATATATAATACGAAAACTATGAATAAAAAAGAGAAGACGCAATGGACACATAATTCATTGACTAGACCCTATAAAATTTAAGATTAAATTTTATTGGCATTTAACACATCGAAGAAAGAATTCGATATGTTACCTTAATTTGTTATCAAAATAAAATCCAATTATCAATCTAATTTCAACATTTGTCAAATTTAAAAAAAAAAAAAATCGAGAAATCAACTTTACGTACCTTTGCACGCAAGTCGTTATTCAATTTAACTGAACAATGGCTGAGTAAAAAAGTTCAATACTAGAGTACAAATTGAAATCAAATAGGTAATTAAAATTAAATTGAGATTTAAATACGTTCTGACTGAATATATATCTAAATTAATTACTCTATCAAATTACCGTTGAAAAATGTAAATTACTTTTTAAGAATTTATTTCATTGAAAACACGGTGAATTGACTTTTATCAGATATGTTTTAATTGTGAAATTTAAGAGAAAAAGTTATAGGAAGTTAGAAATACGTTATATTTTGAAAATAACCATTTAAAAAATAAATTCATTCACTGATTTCCATTTACATGATTATATATCAAGGGATATAGCTTATAATTCATAATAACCGGAAACAATGAAAAAGATAAAATATCATTTACAACAATTAGAAGCACTGCGGCGCAATTCAACATGTTTTCAGACATATTGTAGTGGTCAGTTGTCCCTCTCACAGTTCTGGACAGGGCACCTTATCACCGGTTTTTTACGACAAAAAGTTTTTGTATGTCAATCTCATAAAGTTTGCAGTTCAAAGTTTCTTACGACAAAAAGTTTTTGTATGTCAATTTCATAAAGTTTGCAGTTCAAAGTTTCTTACGACAAAAAGTTTTTGTATGTCAATCTCATAAAGTTTGCAGTTCAAAGTTTCTTACGACAAAAAGTTTTTGTATGTCAATCTCATAAAGTTTGCAGTTCAAAGTTTCTTACGACAAAAAGTTATTGTATGTCAATCTCATAAAGTTTGCAGTTCAAAGTTTCTTACGACAAAAAGTTTTTGTATGTCAATCTCATAAAGTTTGCAGTTCAAAGTTTCTTACGACAAAAAGTTATTGTATGGCAATCTCATAAAGTTTGCAGTTCAAAGTTTCTTACGACAAAAAGTTTTTGTATGTCAATTTCATAAAGTTTGCAGTTCAAAGTTTCTTACGACAAAAAGTTTTTGTACGTCAATCTCATAAAGTTTGCAGTTCAAAGTTTCTTACGACAAAAAGTTTTTGTATGTCAATCTCATAAATTTTGCTGTTCAGATAGATAATGAACACAACTATATTATGATAATCAAAAGGTATACAATATTCTACATATTTCAATAATATTTTGGAAACGATTGGCAAAAAGTTGACCACATTATAAATGTTTCTTGCTTTTGGCTCACGATTAAATTTATCGTAAGATTTTTTGTGAAAATCACCTCAGGGCTAGATGTCTGGACCCACAATTTTAACTTGTAACGTAGTCCATGGACCGACCTAGCTTCGAAAGTTGGTGTCACGTATTATAATCATTCAAGCAACGTTTCATAGAAGCTAATTTGATGGCAAGAAAGTGCATGTGTCATTGTACCTCTATTAAATCAGCAGCGTGTTCAATTATCCCGAACGTTCTGAAACGTTCCGTAACGTTAGGGTCGGGACAACTCAACCCCATGACACCTCAACCCGAGAAAACTCAAAACCTCACTTACGGTTTGAGTTTTTCACAACTTTGGGTTGAGTTATCCATGGGTTGAGTTGTCTACGGGTTGAGTTGTCCCTTACCCGTAACGTTCGCTAACAGTCGTTACTGAACACGCGGCAGGCAAGTGGTTATCAACTGTCATATTAATATCATTCAGATTCTTTAGACTAGTCTAAAAAAATTTGTAACTTATATAAGTCGCCATCGAGTGTGCTTCCTGGGTCACCAGTGCTAAGTTTTAAGGCTCATTCGGAACTACCTCGGCGATCTTCTACGCAGATAAACCTCGGATATCATAAGGTGAAAAGTAGATCTAGGTGAAATATATAGGTATATCTTCGTAGATGATCACCGATGTTGTTCCGAATGTTTTAAGGTCCTTAATAAGGGTCTTGATTTTGAAATAAAATAGCATGGTAAATTTCCGCTGGAATTCGAACCAAAAAGGAGCTGGTTATCATGTGATTACCAGTCCATTAATACAACCACCCAATCACACGATTGTTGCTCATAATAGTACTAAAAAAAATGAATAAAATATTCAAAAATTATTATTTAAAAAAGAAAACCGGATAAATGCTACTACATGTATTTTGAAATAAAGAACAATTAAAATAAAAATTAAATAAAAAAATAATTAAAATTCACCTGTTTTATTTAAAATCCCTAAAAAAATATTTAATTCATCCAAAACACCTGTCTATAGTTATTTCCACCATACCACAAACAGTATAATGGTTGGTATATAAGTATTACCTAATTAAAAACATATTACGAAAGTTTAAATCCCCTACATTCACCATATAAAAGAATAACGGATACTATATTTTATATCAATGTAAAATGATCCACTGTTTTTCTTTATCTTGTATACAGTGCACGCCAGAAGTTTTTGGACGCATGGAATTTGAGAAATACTGAAAAATAATCGTATATGTCGCATAATCGCAAGTAATTTTACTTTCATTCAGACTTATTCATGTAACATGGTTGAAATCATAATTAATTAATAAACGTTGATTTCGAAATTCACTCGGATGACGCTTTGTTTGTTTGTTTGTTGTTGTTTTTTCATGGGTAAAGATATTTAAGTTTTCTCCGAAAATACTAGCACCAGAGTCCTTAAATTCGTTAAAATATGCACAAAAAAGCTGTTATTATTATATATTTTTTAAATTGAACACAGTTATAAAAACGGCCCCTTACACAATGTCATAAGCATGTACGAGTTATAAGTATACTTTCATTTTAAGATAGTGTACATTTATACGGGAGAGACTATGTATACTTTATTTAGGGGTGCGTTATTTTACCTACTAGGTAAAAATCCTGTTTTAGACATTGGCACGAGTTCGTAAGAAATTTGCCAACGTAAACTAAAAATAGTAAATTTTAATAAAACGGCCCCTTTTTGCCCGAGCCTAAAACTGGTTTTTGTCCTCGGACTTTTGGCAGGCACTGTATGTAAAGCTAATACATTAACCAACTGTCCCAGTATTACCTCTAAAGATAACAATCTCACTCAAAACTATTGTATAAAAATGCTCGTCTTTATTCAATGCTATTATACACCCGATAGTTGTTGTGTTATAATAAGTTTTGATTAATAATATTTAACTTATAAAGTACCATAGATTATCGAGGATTCCAATCTCAGATTTTTGCAGTATATTAGTTAATGGGCGGAGCTATTGTGATAGTTTATGGTGGGGGCGTGGTTTGCACTGAGTGGTTATGTATTTGACCGATGTATTTTGTGATAAGTTTATGTTGGCTTTTGCTCGCAGACACGAGCGCAACATGCCTCTTTTTAATTGGCTTTTTCTTAATTATAGCGTTATGCATTTATATAGGGTAGTTGCACAGTGTCGCGACTACTGCATGTTTTACTCAAAACTAGCCAGTGGGGCGATTCAATCAAGAATGCAACTTGACTCACAATTTGAAATGAGCCATCCAATCACAGCCTGTGAATAATACCGCTTTCCAATTAGTTCGCAAACCTTGGTCTAATGATAGAAATTACGAAATCAAAATGTTTTTAATAGCGTTTCGTCTAGATGAAAGCCACGCATTGATTGGTCGACATAAAGGTCATCACGACGTGACCCTCCATTGAGATCTTAGAGATCCTGTACGACAATGTTCTACATGATATCTGTTTACGGAGATTGTATTTAACAGAACATAAAATACATTCACTTGTACTTAAACATGTGCACAGTTATCGTCCATTAACAGTTTAAAACACACACAATCGGTTAAATGTAAGCATGAATACATTTACTTATGCATATTTAATATCACGCAAAAATGCACCAGTGCAAGAATTAACATACTTTGAGGCATACAAATATTACTACATAATGTATATTCATAATATAATATAATATTCATATGCCAATGGCACATATATTCACCCATCTGATTTAAATACTCGATATATTGTCGATATTTCCCGTATACATAGATATTGATAGCTATTTTAATTGAGAGTGAATACAGACGAACTTTAGAGAGTATTTAACTCGGCGGGGTTAATGTATATACCATTAACAGTTGAAAACAATCTAGCACTAAATTAGAAAATCTCGTTGCTCTTACTACAATAAATTTCCAATGCCACCCCTTCAGCAACATGTATCAATCCGTCGCTGAAACATCAATAAGTTGAAATTGATAAATATCGCGGTCATTCTATATTCATACTCATTCAACATAGTCTGTCAATATCAATCAATTTATAATAAATACTACGTCTCAAATATGTATGAAACAATTGTTTGTTTTTTATTCACGATAAGCACTTCTTAAATACACAATACAAATATGGTATACAGTCTATTTCTAGTGACAAAACTATCCTGGTACTTGGTACCAAGATAGACTGGCCGAACTTAAAGATCAAGATTAGATCCTTATTGTTACGCGAGAATTCATTATACTGTAGCCTGTTGAAATATGCCTTTTGAGATTTCGTCATGAATTATTGTCTTTTAAGGTATAGGAACCAAATGTGTCGACAACAATGCTCGCAAGAAACAATCAAACCAGTGTTACAAGAAGTTGTATTCATAATGAATACAATAGGTCATTATCATACATGTACGCTGCGGACCCCTTGCGGATTCTAAAACACGTCATGCTGAGTTGAAGAATGGATTCTAAAACACGTCATGCTGAGTTGAAGAATTAACAAATTTGTATGTGATGACAATCTTTGAAGATCTTTGGTGTACATGTATTCATTATTCTACCTTAGGATGGATTCCTATTGTGGAG
Organism: Mactra quadrangularis; assembly: GCA_025267735.1. Taxonomy (NCBI): domain Eukaryota; kingdom Metazoa; phylum Mollusca; class Bivalvia; order Venerida; family Mactridae; genus Mactra; species Mactra quadrangularis. The sequence goes on along the minus strand of CM046311.1, from coordinate 6,376,477 downwards.
TAAACACAAGTTTCAGGCCACTGATCAGGAACTCTAATCAAAGTATTGAAATACAGAAAGACTTTTGTGCTCAGTGAAACCTAACAATTCCATACTAAAGAGTACTCTTTACACATTACTTTCATTAGATTCAAGTACGAATCAAGTAGGACAAAAATGCGGGCGAAATGTTAATTCTACCCTGTATTACTGGCAAATACTATCAGTTCAATATACAAAGATATTTTTTCCTTTTCAAGTAATACAATGAATGGCCACAGTATGACTATTATTACATTAAACAGCTTCAGACACTATCAATATTACAAATCATTTTATTGCTCGTACTACATAAACTTCTCAACACATGGAATGTAAACCTTGGATTTGCTGTGGTTAATATTAACAATTCATTGATCACTATGTACATGTATACTGCTATACTGCACTCAGATGACGGAACTACTTTTATCGCTTAAAAAATGACTGCGTAGTATATCAGAGACACGTGTATCACTCCGCAGGTTAAACTGTTCAGGCATTTGAATCGTCGATAGTTTTCGACTTGTGGTATAACTTAAGCCTTTTGGCGAAATCGCCGAAAGTCTAAAAATGTTGAAGTTTTCCAATCTATACAGATAAAACACAAAAACATTTTATATACAATGGCTGCAAATAACTAAATATTAATAAAGCTCATACGAAATTAATTCTAAATTCATAGTTCATCGTACAGATGCATTCAAATATCGATATATCGCATCGGAGGTGTCGTATCGTACCGAAACGGAAAACGATATTTATTTAGCGATATCAATGAATAAAAACAGAAAATAAAACAAAAGAAAGGACACAACACGACACTACACTAAAACTTGACGAGTCTTTGGTTTTATGCGGCAAAACAACAACATAAAATATTCGACAACATAATATGAGTAAAAAAGTAATCAAGGATTTCCCCTGGGACCCCTCCCGGACTCCCAGACTTCTACCCACAGTTAACCCCAATTCCTCAATGAAACCCTACCCTCATGGACCATATCCTAGGGAACCCTACCTAAGGGGACTTCTACCCGGGGACCCCTACCCTCAAGGACCTGTACCCCATGGACCATATCCTAGGGAACCCTACCTACGGGGACCTCCACCCTAGGGACCCTTACCATCAAGACCAATACCCCGGGGACCTTATAGTCCCACGATACTTCTTCATATGTGTTTATTCTGAGAAATAAATATGTTTAAACTAAAACTAACTTAAACATACCAATGTAGATAGGACTACCAGAGTGTGAAAATAAATCTTTATAAATATCTAAGCATTTTTTAAGCTTCTTGTATCAAACTTGTCATATAGACATTTCATATCATGGCTTCACAACCCCAGTACATGGAATTCTACTTTAAAATGTAAGTAACAATATCAAAATGTATCAATTAACGTAAACAGTATTACTTTCTTAGACTAGTTGTCACTGCCCTTGGAGAGTTGACTAACGATCTTCCTTGTATTATTCAGTATACTTTGATCTATTAAATCGACACTTGTCTAAATACAGTCAAATCTTCAACACAACCTAGAATACATTTACGAATCCGCAAATCTTGCTGCGAACGTACTTTTTTATTTCTCATCCAATTCCTCGCATTCCCTTGAGGCTCACAGGGAAGATTGGGCTTAGCCTACTTGTGTTGCCTCTAAGTTTTTATTGTTACACTGTATTATAAATTATTATTATTATCATCATTATCACATTATTATTATTACTATTATTATTATTATTACTATTATTATTATTATTACTATTACTATTACTATTGCTATTGCTATTACTATTGCTATTGCTATTGCTATTACTATTGCTATTACTATTACTATTACTATTACTATTGCTATTGCTATCGCTATCGCTATTACTATTGCTATTGCTATTGCTATTGCTATTGCTATTGCTATTACTATTACTATTACTATTACTATTATTATTATTATTATTATTATAATTATTATCGTTATCATTATCATTATTATTGTTATTATCATTATTATTATTATTGTTGTTGTTATTATTAAACCCAATTGCTGCGATTCTGTTTATTACGGAATTGAGGCACATAGTTTTGTATACGACTCGTAAGGGTTGAATACTTGATCCCCTTGGTGCCAGGGGCAATTTGAGAAGGGTTGTTCTTCCCTATTTCAAATGGTTCAGCTTTGAAACCCCTCTTGTTGGGGGATGAGAAGAGCTTTAAGGGTCCTTTATGGTAGGGATCCTTGGGGTTTAAGGTGGAGCTTACAATTTTTATTTGGTGGATAAGTTAGGATACAGGTAATCATTTACTCGGGTTTGAACGTATAGACAAATACATGTAGTTTAAACTTTGACGCTTTTTTAAAATCTCTTTATTCGACAAGGTGAATTGTTGGTCACTTAAAACGGTTGTGATTTTAAACATGATCTTTTTAATTGGTACCTCATTTTAAGTGGTGTATATTTTATCTTTAATGTTATGAAAAGTTTGATATACTTGAGTCATTCTTTAATCTTTAAATAAATCTACTTGTTTTCTAGTGTTTACGTATTCAATTTTATCGTTATATATCTATCAACATGATTCACAAAAACTTTGACAGTGTTTAATTTTTTGGTCAATGTTTTGTCATATTGCAATATCGGTTATACTCACATTGTTGATAAGTATAATTATTAATCTGGCATTCAATTAATAACAGACTTTAGTCAGTTATTTCCCCTTGTGCACTCTTTCAATAGGTAGGTCCAATTAGTTGGATTACTCGGATTTTACCCTTACTTGTCAATGACAACTTGCCAAAGTTAATCTTAAATAACATTATATAAATTGTTTAATTTGTTTGATATTCAAGCCAGGTTTTTTGGGGGTAAAGAATTACCTAAATTTCGTCACTTCTGTAAATATCTACATTAACAAGTAAGATATTAGATGAAATATTTTGTTTTCCTTACATAGAAATTCAATGATAAAATGCGAGGATTCCAACTGTAAGGACCTACTCCAACTTGGATTGCTTCAGGTTTTATCAGGGAAAGATAACTGACTAAAGTCCCTCATTCCGTTTGAAATCGTAACAAGTTCTTTGATACCCGTCGGTTGAATGAAATGACCAAAGACATCGGTTTTAAACATTTACTAGAGGAAGAAAGAACGAGCTGATTTTACTTTAACGTTAAGATCTACGTAAACTTCCGAACCTGCATTGAGTTATACTTATTGGCTATAATACATTTTCTTGCTATATATTCTTAAGGGATTTTCACATTCTTAAAACAATGAAAAGTGCAATATAAAACAAAACAAAAAAACACAGCACTGTAACTAATCAAAATAGCCCAAATACTCCAAAATCGTGTTTAGGATATGTAAGTATTATATGTTATCAAATAAGTGATTTGATATAGGCCCTATTATTTTTCCAAGGGCGGTCGTATTGGTCCGAGGTCGAACGCCAAGGGCTAATATGACTATCCCGAGAAAAAAAGGCCTATATCAAATTACTTATTTAATAACAACTGTATTAAACAACTATTTACGGATCAGATTTTGATATTGGTTATATCAACCGATCAGAGCGCAGACATTTGTTGCTATTGGCCCTTTAAAGATTTCAGCCCTGTTTTCAGTTTTATCAAATAGGTTTTTTCAGTATTGTGCAGTGAAGTTGGCACTTTACAGGACAAAGAACGCATAGTTATTTAATAATATACATTATTACATACTTCACAAACAGACAACAGCAACAACTAAATCTCAACTAAATTTTCATTGGTTGAAAAACATATGACGTTCATTCTGTTCAATATTGTTTCATTAAATATGATTGATTGTTTCAAATTTCCCGTGGCAAAACCAAATTATGTAAATACCTACACTAAGACAAAAAATCTCGCAATAAAATGAAAAATCATCGTTCAAAATTGCTGTCCGTGTTTACTTTACGGCCTTAAGATAAATAGCGGTCCCAATATGAATTGAGGTATTTGACGTTTTATGAAAAAATGCCTCTTTTGATATATTCCAAAATAATCCTGTCTCAAGGTTTATTAAATTCTGTCTAATCGATTTAAAGATAATCTCTCAGGTCCCATGTTTGAACTGTAGGTTATATTTCCGTTTTTAAGTTCGACATTTTGACGTCAAGTTAGAATCAAGCATCTCGGGTAATTGTCATATTTGTTCATTAAGCGTCAATCGGATAAACGCTTGTAGTATTTGAATGCGCGCCATGGGTATAAAGTTTTTTGATTTTCAAGTTGGGTGGTTTACATTGAAGTCATTTTATGACACATTTATGCAGATAAATTGACAATTTAAAGCTACTTCAAGGTAATATCAGTCAGTTTTAAGCTGTGTTAAATTTCATTACAATGCACATGAAGCATAATATTTTGTCATGATTGTGCAACCTGACAAAAGGTTATCAAAAATGTGAAAATGCACGTGGGAGAAAATCTTCATAGCAACATACGTTGCCAAGACCGAAACATAAATTAATAAACATAGTACTAAAACTACCATTTCAGTGGTGGTAATTAGTTTATTATCTGTCCGTTCTACTTTAATTTGTAGCTTTGATCACGTGGTATGCCCATCCTAATATTCAAAACTGAATGTTGTGAAAATCACAAATGGACTTTTACCAATTTTCCTTCGATAAAGTGAATAAAAATAAGAGACAAAAAAATTAAAATCTTGCCAAAAAATTGCTTTGTTTTTTTTGAGGTTTTGAAAACCTTACAACTATAAGATGTAAACCATTCAAGTTTGTAAAACATCAGACGCCATATTGGACGCCATTTTGGATTCTGTTGTGAACGCGGAACCCGTGTCGGTTTCGCACTTGATAACGCGCCTGGATTTTGAATCTAGTGTCCCGAAGGGGTACGGTTCAAATCCCACCCAGGGAGGTTATACCCTTGCATGAAAATTTGACATAAATGTAGATTTTCCTCCAATAATAAGGTATATGGAGTAGTTTCCGGCCTTGTGGAAGGGCAGGTGAGTACTGGTTATAGACAAGAGTCCAGGAAAGCTATGTTAGATGCGCTGGACGCCGTAAATTTACCTAAAATTGTGTTGACACGGAGTTAAACCTAGTATAAATTGAAATTTTCTTACTGACCTAACGGCTAAATCTAGCGCTGCTGTAAGTATCGGAATTGTACTTGGCTGTATTCTTACAGTTCGGGTTTAGTGCACTCTAGGCCTACGATTTTCTGGTTATAATATTCAGTCTATCATGATTTGATAAATCCCGACAGTGAAGCTCCCCGCAGCGGTTATTTCCCTTAGCTGAATTAACGTGACGTTTCCGCTCATTCGGAACTCCTCGGCTATTCGCTACGAATAACCTCGCCAATTTGGAACTACCTTTCGTCACATTCCCAAAGAAATTGCTTTGACCGGTGTTGAAGTAAACATATCCACGATCGTTTAGGCGATGGGTGATGTTTCGTTTTAGTCCATAGATTTGAAAAAACACAATGACATCCAGTTCAAAGATATCGCTGAACAATATTTAGTTATATACATGGATATAACATAGGAATATGTTTTGACAAAGATCTGTGTTTCTTTGCATAACCGTTACGTGCTTCGCCTTTGCTTCGTATTGCGTAGGTAGTAAAACCCAGACCGCTAGGGTAGATCCCCCTCACAAATCTTTCCGAGATTATTCATTCGTGAAAAGTCGAGGTGTTCCGAAAGAGTTACGTGCGGAGTTTGTCCCTCATTGTCAACTTTCTTTAAACGTGTAAAATTGTCGACTATGTAATAAAATTGTTCACTATTCAAGTTTTGAATAACTTTTTTATTATAAATATGTGAAAATTAAACTTAGATTTAGATTTTAATTTTCATAAATCTCCGAGTTGTCAATATTTTGGTAGACTATTGTCACGTAGTGTCAACAATGTGGGAGGAAACGCTTAATACTCCCCTCTCTCTCGTTTTATTTTATTATCAAAATGTAAAACTTCAGATTATTTCATGTAATCGATGAGCATTTTATTATTATTCATTTACACGACATCTGATTGATTATGGCAGAGCCCTGAAGTGACATTTTTAAATACATGTACTTTTTTCACAAAAATTTCGTTTAAACATAATATTCATTTTAATCATTTTAACGAAATTGTATTAAACATTCAATAAACTTATTTTGCTTTTGACTTGCAATGAATTTTGTCGAGAGTTTTGAAATATATCTGAATTGAAATATATATAAGGATGACATAAATTATTAAAACGTCAGATAATGAATCTTAAAACCTGTGTTATAGGTCTATTGTTCGTTTTGTCTCAACTGTCAAAACATGAATAATTTCACGGTGAATGCGTTTATCAAAATCATTGTTGTAGTACATCCATGAGTTTCCAAAAGTGTGTAATATGATCGAGTAAAGCTGTTTATGCCGTATGATATGTCTTAGTCAAAATATTTTTAATAACAATTAGGCCGCCAGTACAAAAACAATGCATTCAGTCACCTCGTAATTATTCAAGCTTTGACAGTTGAGAAAAAACGGACAATACACTAGATTTTATGATCACTTCGGTTTGTTGTTCTTACGTTCGGAACTATTCGGCGAATTTTAACGTAAATATTCGTAAATCTTCGTAGATGATCGCCGTGGCGTTCCGAATGTGTTGACGGAAATTTACGAAAATGCACGATGTTTTACGATTGGTCTTCGTTTATTAATCTAGTGAACATTACAGTTTTTTCGAAGCTTTCTGTCGCCATGCTGTCAAATTATGATCTGTTAAAATCTACCCTCAATCAATTCTTCTGTATGCATGACCTTAACACATTTCTCAAGTGACAAGCTTATGTTTTATTTACTCTAAAAGTGGGAAAGAATTAAATTGCCAATCTTGAAAAATGATAAATTACTTGATTTATCCGAAAATAATTAACCGAATTTAATGTCACAATGAACAAAAAATGTCGGCCACACTATGAACTATTCGATCTCTTTTTCAAAAACAGGTAATTTTATACGTAACTTCAGAAATTCTCGTTTTGAAAGACCTTTGCCATTTATTATTACTGAGATTAAGATGTAATTACAGAGTTTTCAACCCAATATTGATTGAAGTTTATTGGTATGAAAAACAAGTGTACATGGTCCCATGGATAGTTTCTTGTTCAAGGCAACCCTGACTTTGAATAGAAATTAACTTTAAATATCGTTATTCACACGCGATGATGAGAAACAAACAGGTCTTAGTACACATTATTGCTGAAATTTACGTTTTAAGTGAGGAGCAGGCGTGGCCGAGCGGTTACGACGTTTGACTAGTAATCGTTGGTTCGAATTTCATCAAAAACTCAAACCTACCCCGTTGTTTCCTTAAACAAGACACTTTGTCCTACTAGCCCAGTATTGGGGGACCAGGATGCGGAATCGAAAGTTATTAATCTAAGTTGTACAACTTTGTTTCACAATCGAGCTAAAATAAATTAGTATGAACATAATTGTTGACGATGCCTCCACAAACAAGAAAGACAACTCTAGAAAACTACAGAATATTGAAGAGTAGCTTATCTCCCCTTAAACAGTAAATTTGCAATTTATAGGCAACATTGACTTTAAAATATTTAGTCATGACTTATATTTATGATGAGGATAATTTCAAATGACTAAATCGAGAAAAACACAATTGATTACACTCGTGGGCCAGCCTTTATTATAACAGCATGATACATAACTGTGATAGCATACAAAATAATATTTCATTGCTACTCGCCTTCCAAAAGTTCCTTTTTGCACATTTATAATCTACATTGTATTCAATTGACTGTTAAACATTGTAAATGTGGTTCTTGATGATTGGTTTTTAAGTTTGCTTTTTGAAATCAGTACATTTTGAGTTATTGATATGAAATTACAAAAATAAATAGCATTTAATATCCAATCATTGAAATGTATTGACTGTAGTTTTGGATGCTGATAGAGCACTTTTGTTGCAACTCAAAACAATAAATGTACAAGCAGAAATAGCATTTTCATCGCATGGAAAATAAATAAAATTAACAATAGTATAAATAGTCTTTAAACTTGAACTTGCAGGTTGTAGCAATTCAATAAGGGACTTTAGTCAGTAATTTCCCCTTGTATACTCTTCAAATAGCTAGGTCAAATTAGTTGGATTACTCGGATTTTACCCTTACTTTTCAATGTCAATTTGCCAAAATTAATCTTTAATAACTTTATTTGTAAATCATTAAATTTGTTTGAATAGCTAAGTATTTAAATTTCATCACTTTTGTTAATATCTTCATTAACAAGGAAGATATTAGATGAAAATATTTTGTTATCCTTGCATTGGAATTCAATGATAAAATCTGAAGATTCCTACTGTAAGGACCTACTTACCAATTGGATGGTTTCTGATTTTATAAGGGAAAGATAACTAACTAAAGTCCCTAATTATTTGTGTTTTGGAAGGTCATTAGTTTCTGTTGTCCGTGTTTTATTAATGTTCTATGATCTGTTATGCCTAATACACCACAGAGGCTTATTTTTATATTAGGGCTTTACACCGTAGACATAAGAATGTACGGGTTCGAATCCCACCCTGCGAGGTTATAACCGGCATACCCTTCCATGATAATTTGGCACTAATGTCAATTTTCCTCAATAATAATAAGATATATGGAGAAGTTTCCGGCCTTGTGGAAGCGTAGGTGAGTTCTGGTTACAAGGGGCCAGGAAAACTAGGTTAGGTGCGCTGGACGTCGTTATATAACCTATACAATCTGTTGCTACGGCGTTAAACTGAGCTATGGTGGCATATTTCTGCAGAAATATGTCACCATACCGAACAAATACAATACAAATACAAATACAAATATATTTATTTCAGCAATTAAGCACATACGTGCTTTTCTGCCGTCAGTTGGCGGCAACAACATACATACATACATATAAATAAATTTTTAAGACAATACATCATAAGGAATATATATGAACAAACATGTATAAGAATAAAGTAATCTTTGAATAATGATACATCATTGAGAAGAGTATGAGTACAGAATGTGAATCTTAAAGCAGTACTTTTACTTGAAAAAAAACAACAACAAAGAATCGTTAGAAGTTAGACAAAAAAAAGGTAGACAAAATAACCCCAAGCAAAACAAGATATCAACAAAATTAAATTGTAAACTTATTATGTGTTCACTTGATTTAGTAAAGAAGATCGTTTTTTATTAGCAAGATATATATATATTGCTAATTTACAAATTAGACTGGTACTTGTTGAGGACATTAAATTTCGTAATTTTTGGATAGTTGGCCAATGGTTATAATAATTGGATAGGCATTCTTTGCGAATATTACGGTACATAGGACAGATTAAAATAAAATGGTATTCATCTTCAATTACGTTCATATCACAAAAAATGCATTTTCTATCGGCTCTGTCAATATTTCTATAACGCCCTTCTTCTACGGCAAGTTTATGAGCAGAGCAACGAATACGAGTTAAAGCAATTCTATGATTATCATTTTTGATACAAGATAAATATTTTTCAGATTCAAAATTATTTTTAAATAGTTTGTAGGTATTCAATTTAGGCATGTTGTCTAAAAAAGAGAAAAATAGTTGATAATATTGACTATATAAACATTGTATAATATTATTCAACTGGGAACGTGAAAAATCCATAGTATCCCATATGTATGAGTATCCTAGATCGTTCAACAAGTTCTTAACATCGCCTGCCCAAGAATTTGTAACATTATTTGCTTTATCATACATAAATGTTTTATACATTAGTGAATTCTTGGAAACAAAAAAGAGTGTAAGACCAAATAGAGATTGATAAATTGTGTTATTTATATGAGGTAATTTATCAGTTATCATTTTTTTCTTTTTTTAGAATGTAGAACTACTATTTTATAATCAAATGTTAAGTAATTATTTGAGATTCGTGAGATTCATTTTGTACCCGACCGTGATGATATATTGATACCCGTGGTCGGTGCACAGTACGACGTGGCTAGTGAGCTTGACTTCAATTATGGCGATTTTCTGACATCTGCATGTAATAACGGTTTGAAACAAAGTTTGGCTATGTGAAATGTGAACCAGCTTTAAATGGCAGCTCAGTCAGACTGGTGTGATTTGAAACCAACTAGATATCTGAAATGTGAATGTTTATTTCAGTCAAGTCATTTAAGGTAAATTAAATTTGTTGATTCCCAGCTGAAGAAGAGACTTTAGTCAGTTATATTTCCTTGATAAAATCTGAATCATTCTAATTGGTAAGTAGGTCCTTACAGTTGAAATCCTCGAATTTTATCATTGAATTCCTATGTAAGGATAACAAAATATTCCATCTAATAGCTGTCTTGTTAATTAAGATATAACCAGGAGTTATGACATTTAGATAGTTCTTCACCCTAACAATTCTTAGCTTGAATTTCAAACAAATTAAATGACCTACAAAGAAGTTATTTAAGATTAATTATGACAAATTGACATTGGAAAGTATGGGTAAAATCCGAGTAATCCAACTGATAGGATCTACCTATTTGAAGAGTATACAAGGGAAATAACTGACTAAAGTCCTGAGTGTTTGAGACTTAGAATATGTGAGAAATTTATGTTGAACATATTATGGTATAATCGAACTGTTAAACTCGTTGGTTCGAAGTTCAAATTAAAGTTTGTTGTGTCAGTGATCTTTAGTCTGGCTTTAAGTTAAAGTTGCTGAAATTTGTATCCTTGTGGAAGTGTCCTTAGAATGTGTAAGGCTTTTCAATTAAGTATTTAAATTGTGTCGCTTTGTAGCTTTGTTGTTGATTCGAAGTTATAAGTGAATGAAATCTAGTTCTATATGCGGCAAATTTTATTGAAATTTGGCTTCAAATCTTTTATTCACTAATTAATAATTTCAGAATTAAGATTTTGTAATTCAACTGATTTATTTTTCTAAAGTAGTGTATTATTTACTAATGAAAAGTTATCAATCTCTGTAAACAGATATCCTATAAACCGCTTCAATTATTAGTGAGTAGGCGAGCGGAGTATTTTAGATCGGGTTTTCATCAGATTGATAAGTATGTTGCCAAGCTTTGATAAAATTTGCCGCATAAAACAAGTTCAAAATTTGAAACTTCCGATTGCTAGTTTGTTTCATTCTGCATTCTTGATGAAAGTTATTTAAGTTTGTAACCCAAGAATTTGTGATCAATGAAATTTTAAGATTCTATAACGGATCTATACTACAAGTTTCGTTGTAGTTTGGTTTGAAGTCAGATAAGCAAATGTTATTTGAGTGATTATTGAAGTTCAGAATAAGAAACTTCATTTTAGTCAGTTAAACTAAAATTGTAAGCCATATTTACTTCATTTTGTATCTATTTGAAGATGGTTTGAAATTCAAAACCATTCGAGCTTGTGTTGCAAGTTCGAATCTCCTTTAAAGTTTGAGCCCATTAGGGTAAAATAGAGATGATGTTGTTATATTGCTTCCACGTTGAAAAGTGTTTGAATCATTCAATATGTGAGAGTCAGGTTGGCATGCATATTGAATTCATTTTGAATCCATATTGAAAATGCTTTTAGTTTAAAACCCTTTGAATGCGTGAGCCATTTAGGCTAGAATAGTAAAGATGTTGTAATATTGCATCCGAGCTGAAAAGTGTTCTATTCGTTCAAAATGTTCGAACCAAGTTGAATTTTGAATTCGAATTAATTTTGAATCGATGTTGAAAATGGATTTTAGTTTGAAACCCTTTGAATGTGTGAGCCATTTAGGCTAAAATATTAAACATGTTGTAATATTGCACCCGAGTTGATAAGTGTTCGATTTGTTCAAAATGTTCGAACCAAGTTGAATTTTGAATTTAAATTCATTTGGATTCCTTGTTGAAAATGTTTTTTAGTTTGAAAAAAAACATCTGTATGTGTGAGCCATTGAAGCTAAGATATTAAAGATGTTGTTTTATATATCGCATCCTAGTTAAAATTTGTTTGATTCCTTTGTTGAAAATTGTTCGATTCGTTTGAAATGTGTGAGCCAAGTTGGCTGATATGTTATGTTGTTTTCATTTGTTGTATCCTCGTTGAAATTCGTCCTAAGTTCGAAACCATTTTAAATTTTGAGCCATTTAGGCTGAAGTAATTGTTGCAGTACTGTATACTGGTTGTAAGTTGTTGTAAGTCCGAACTCATAGAATAGTTACAGCCATTTTGACTGAACAATTTTTCATGTTGCAATATCCCATTGTTGTTGCAAATTGCTTTAAGTTCGAATCCTTTTAAAACTTGTTAGTCAAGTTTTACGCTAAAATAGCTGCAATGTTTCCATAGCTAAGAGTGGTTTGAAGTCAAGACTATTCAAAGTCTGTTATTCGAGTGATGTTTCCATAGCTATGAGTGGTTTGAAGTCAAGACTATTTAAAGTCTGATATTCGAGTGATGTTTCCATAGCAATGAGTGGTTTGAAGTCAAGACTATTCAAAGTCTGATAGTCGAGTGATTCTCTAAGTTTTGATTATCAAGTTCATTTTAGAAAATAAAATCTAAAATGAAAACTTGTTGTACAAGTTTGTAGTACAAGTATCCATACTACAATGTCACTAAGTAGTTGAGAGTGATTTCAAATCAAAACCAAAGCTTTCTAAGTGCAAGAGGCTAAGCCCATGCGAGTCAAATTCAAGTTACCAAATTCTAACTATGTACAAAGAAAGGAGACCAAAACTGAAGTACAAAATAATTTAAACATTTATTTACCGCGGATTTAGATCTAATTCTCACATAGTCAATCAACAACATGGGAATATTTTTTCATCACATAAAGCTATGTGAATCAAAATACATGTAAAACAGTTAGTGGATACTTCCCAGATATATACACAAGAGTGTGTGCATATTCGGATATGTAAATATAAGAGTTACCGCCCATAATCTTCACTTGAGAAGGCCTCGTGGGGTAAAATACGAAAATTCGTATCCGAGTACAAAAAAGTATAAAAGCTGGAAATCACTTTGCTTTCTTTTTTCTTTCGATCTTAAACAAATATTAAGAGGGTTAAAATTGTCACGTGACTCGCGCATGCGCCCTAGAAAGCTTAAAGTCCAGTTCGAAATAGGGCAGAAAAGTAAAGAAATAAAGCAAAGTGTTTTTCCATCATTTTTTGCAAATATCATAAACACTGTGAACAAATAAATAATGTTTAAAGAATTATTAATAAAACAAGAATGTTGCGAATTTTAAAGTTAAATTCAATTTGCATGCCACTGTCTTGATCGTTAAATTTATTAAAGTGTCTAGTAAAGCGATTAACTTAGAAGCATTTTCTGTGGACGATGGATGGGCCGGATTCATCGTATTCTTGCTTGCTGATCCACATCTGTTGGAAGGTTGAGAGAGAGGCCAAGATGGAGCCACCGATCCAGACGGAGTATTTTCTCTCTGGTGGAGCAATGATCTTGATCTTCATTGTGGATGGAGCCAAGGCGGTGATTTCCTTCTGCATTCTGTCGGCAATACCTGGGAACATGGTGGTACCACCAGATAAGACGGTGTTGGCGTAGAGATCCTTACGGATGTCGACGTCGCACTTCATGATGCTGTTGTATGTGGTTTCATGGATACCAGCAGATTCCATACCCAAGAAGGATGGTTGGAAAAGAGATTCTGGGCAACGGAATCTTTCGTTACCGATGGTGATGACCTGTCCGTCGGGAAGTTCGTAGCTCTTCTCGAGGGATGAGGATGAGGCGGCGGTGGCCATTTCTTGCTCGAAGTCAAGAGCAACATAGTCAAGCTTCTCCTTGATGTCTCTGACGATTTCTCTTTCGGCGGTGGTTGTGAATGAGTAACCACGCTCAGTGAGGATCTTCATGAGGTAATCAGTAAGATCTCTGCCAGCCAAGTCAAGACGGAGGATGGCGTGGGGAAGGGCATAACCTGAAAGTAGACAAAGAACAGTGGGTATAAGTACGTGTGAATACATTATAGTGTAATAACACACATGCGGTGCCGTGGTTAGCCAAGAGACGCTCTGTTGGGAAGTCGTTCTGTTAAAAGTAAAGAATTGTAATGTCGAAATGACATTCAGACGGTGTTGCGGTCAGCCAAGAGACTCACTGTTTGGAATTCATGTATTCAAACGTTAGGAAGAAATAACATATAATCGGTATTGCGGTCAGCCAATAGTCTCGCTGTTTTGAAATTTATGTATTTGAATCGTTATGAATTAATAACATAGAATCGGTGGTTCAGACAGCCAAGAATCGCTCTATCAAAAATCACGGAACAAATTATAATAATGTACGGAAATGATGTTGATAAATTGAATAATTTACGATTTGATTAAACTACATTGTTACTGTTTAAAAAGGTAAAATATCGAGTCATATGTGTAAGATTTAACATTTGTTTGATGAGAAATCAAAGTAGTGCGCTCAGACATTATGGTCGTACAATGACCGTTCATATAAATAGTTATAGACTAAGTCTAAGCAATATTTTTAGAGACCAAAAAGCTAAAATGTTGTAAATCAACATCAATAGTTATGGATGATTGCAAAGATCTAGTCCAACTGATCAAAATAAGATTTGAATGAAATTCTTAAAAAACATTAATGCATGATTTTAAAACTGATGAAGTAAAGGTATATAAGATAATGAAAGATACACACCTTCGTAGATTGGTACGGTGTGAGTGACACCATCACCAGAGTCAAGTACGATACCGGTGGTACGACCGGAAGCGTACAATGAGAGTACGGCCTGGATGGCGACGTACATGGCTGGAGCATTGAAGGTCTCGAACATGATTTGGGTCATCTTTTCTCTGTTGGCTTTGGGGTTGAGTGGAGCTTCAGTGAGCAAGACTGGGTGCTCTTCTGGGGCAACACGGAGTTCATTGTAGAAAGTGTGATGCCAGATCTTCTCCATATCGTCCCAGTTGGTGACAATACCGTGTTCAATTGGGTATTTCAAGGTAAGGATACCTCTCTTGCTCTGGGCTTCATCTCCTACATAGCTGTCTTTTTGACCCATACCAACCATCACACCCTG
Organism: Mactra quadrangularis; assembly: GCA_025267735.1. NCBI lineage: Eukaryota > Metazoa > Mollusca > Bivalvia > Venerida > Mactridae > Mactra > Mactra quadrangularis. Next base: position 6,361,407 of record CM046311.1, on the reverse strand, counting down.
GAAGTGAAGGTTTGAAAATTAAGTATAATGACGAAACATATGTAATTATGTTTAACGGCAAGGAGGAAGTGGGGGCTGGTCAAAATTTGCAGCAAATTTGAACAGACGGTCATTTTAATAAGGTATGAAATAACAGCAAGAAGAAGGCTGGTTAAAATGTTCAGCAAATTTGAATATATGGGCATTTTGATGTGGCATGAAATAACGACAAGAAAAGGGCCGGTTAAAATGTGCAGCAAATTTGAACATACGGTCATTTTGATTGGACATGAAATAACAACGAGTAGAGGGCTGCATCATTTTATCATACATTTGCTTGGTAATTTTAATCTTACCGCGAAAATAGAATAGAATGTCGCATTTTAATATGTATTTACCATGTGCATGTATAACGATATATTTAAAAATACTAATTTTGCTAGCTATTGCTTCAAATCGGCCAGAAATTGGCGAAAAATATACGAAATTTTAGTTAAGCAAACAATGAGTATATAATATTTCTTACTATCAAAATGAGTGCATTTTCATTATAAACACGTTCTTTTTTTGCTTTTATTTCGAGACGCGGACGATAGCAGTTTAAATAAACATATGGCAGATTGTCGTTAACTTATCGCGTCAATCTGGTGGCCATAGAAACACGCTCACTACAAATACATTATAACTGCAGAAATAACGCTCAAAATGTGGGTAATCTTAATTTTGTTGCATATTTATTATTTTCTTATTATATTATTTGTAGTTTTTTTGTCTAGAAAAAAGTTCACCCATATATTGTTTGGCGGCAGCAAGAATGAAGAAATCTAAATCTTGAAAGAGCATATCCATGCAAATTTTGTTATAATAATGCTTATTCTTATATATAAGTATAGAATTGTCGCTCTTATGATTTGTAAGTTACAAATGTCAGTTGGTAAATTATTAAATGTCTAAAAAATTAAAATTGATATCAAATTATGTAATATTTTATATAAATTGACGGCTATAATTTAATATTATTAATATTTTATTTACTAGGACGTTTCATTACTTCAGTAAAATTGTACATTAAGATATAAGGCGTTTCATTATAATGGTATAGTTATAAAATATTCAGCCGAAATTACTAAGTCAACAAAGTGACAAATCACCGATCATCCCCGATTAAATCGCTTATCGATATTAATTATCTAATCATCAATCAACAAATTGTTAAATCATCATGAATACTCTAAATATATGATTACCAGATGTGCATATGTTATTCATTTTTGTTGCCTGCTTATCAGTCAGTTATCACTTTCCCAGACGCTAAGGTTATTCGCCTAATCTAAATTTAATCTCGCTGATATGCGCGCGCAGCTTTAATGTGTAAACATGCGCACAAACTATTTCTAAACTTTCTATCTGTTCAACATGAGTGTAGCATTTCATTCATACACGAAGCAATAAAATCACCCTATATCACTACTACTTAACATAGTTGCTAATAAGCCAAGCCTACACGATCGCTGAGTGGCTGGCAATTTACACACGAGTGAGTCATAGAGCTTGGTTCGCGTACTATTACCATTTTAGGAATCAAGATGGCGGAGGTCATGTGATTTACTACAACGAATCAAAATGGCGACCGAATGCTGGTTTATTCTAGAAAAAACGAAATGGTGATGTTTTGCCAAAATTGAGGAATTTGTTTATTCAGCTTTAGCGAAAAGCTCATTTTGATGAAATAATTAATATTTTGCTGAGAAATAGCAATATTAGCAGAATTTGCTATGAGTGAAATGAATTTTGCTTCTTATTTCGTCAAAATGGTAGAAAACACGTGTAACGAATGAGTTAGCCTTAGTAATTTAAGCACAAAATCATTGTTCTTTAGTACAAAACTAGATCATTTAGTTCATGTAATAACAAATTTGCCATTTTATTAGAAAGTGAAGTTGATAAAATATACAATTTTAAACAGAATTGAAAGAATTTGGTTAAACTTATTATCTTATTGTTAAATTTTGTTATGGTCTTACATCGCACATAAAATTTTTATATACAATTATGAATAGCACATTATTGATACATCGAAATAAAAAATATTCGGTGATATATATAACCAAGCAAGAATATGATGAAATAGCACATCAATAAGTAACAAGACTAGAAAATTAGCCACAGAGGCCACAGGAAAAATCGTGAGAAGTAAAAAATACAAATGTACTAGAAACGTGTAGACAAAATATAATTCATTCACCATCATATCAAGAAACTTCATGAATATTTGTAAATTCATTGCATCAGACATATATTGCAAAGAGAGTACATGGTTTTCGATAGCCAAACACAAATGTTAAAACTTGAGCCAACAGACTAATGATAAAATAATAAATAATTTAGAAACATCTTTGAATAAAAATAATAAACGATCACACACAATTGATAACTTAGTCAAACAGTGTACTCTATCATAATCAAGATACAATATGAAAGCAAATATTAAACAATACTAAAGAAAATACAAAGTTATTATGAAAAAGTGTAAAAGTTAACAAAAAACGTCTATTAAAGATTCATACCTGATGTCTTGGGCGTCCGACAATGGATGGGAAGACGGCTCTGGGAGCATCGTCTCCGGCGAATCCGGCTTTGCACATACCAGATCCATTGTCTACGACAAGAGCGGCAACATCTTCGTCACACATTTTGTTTTATTTAGTTTAATCCTACGGATGTGAAGAAAGGCACAGGCTTGTTACTGCTTCGAGTTTGCAGAAGTACTGACGAACGAGAGATCTCGCTGATCGTTTATATTAGCGTGCGTCCCGATTTCCTAGAAAATTTGCCTCTCTCTTTGAACGATGCCCTTATTTGGGAGCCGCTACTATCTGAATTTGGCGGCTGTGGAGCAAAAGTAGAACACCCGCCTCGTTCTGATATTATCAGCCTCGTTTCCAGATTCGTTACGCTGTGTACACTCAGCGCGTGGTGTTTTCCATGCTGGTGTACTTGACACGCCTGTTTTGGCGTGCATGTGTGTTACATACAGTTAACTTTCTAAATCTTACTAGAAAAACGTTGCTATGGTAATAGTTTTGTTAAACGTTTAATGCATTTGTCATTTTGGTTTTACTGTGATCGGAAATGCTTCTTGAAAATTGAAGTTTGATTAGAGATTAAAAGGTTGAAATATTGAGATTTTAATTTGTTTGGAGTAATGTAAGGATTCCACGTGTCTTAATCATGTGGATTTTCAACATTTAACATAGGGTACACTTATTTAGGTATACAATGCATAAATTGATATTATGTAGGTTCGGAATTGAAAAGTGAAAATCTAAAATCCTTTCGATTTCTTGCACAATAATTATTAATAAATTTATAATTTGAGGAAAGTTTATACATTATAAGTTTCATATTTGCTAGAACGCCTATGTTAGTAGAATTTTCACCTGTAGGGTAATATGGCCGCGCTGTAGGGGTGTTACTATTCAGAAACACTACCTAAAACAACGTGTTTTAGCACCATGTGTTTTGTCAGAAAGCAACATATAGTTTATAAAGTTCATGAACCTTTAAGTTAAGATATTTTACACATAAAGGAGATTTGACTGAAAATTCTGTAATAAACGAGGAGTGCTACTTAACCAGTGAGTATTTTCACAAAATATCTTACGATCAAACTCGGCGTAAGTCCGTTTCTCAGATTTGTCTTAGAGGGTAGGACACTTAGTATAAATTAAAAAGAAGCAGTATTCATAAGGTAAACAACAATCAACGTGTTTTACGGCCGTTTTGGAAACAAAATGACCAAGAATTTCGTATTTATTAATGATTTGTGATTTTGACTTACGACGAGTTTTGTGTGATATGTTCGTGAAATATAGCTCACTGGATTGTGCATTATGTTATCTCAAATACATACCTTCCTTTTATCCTAGGTATTTTTATAACATGAGGAAATACACTAAACTTACTGTAACATATAAATAGAACTCAAGTTTCTAACATGCTTTACTGTCATAAAACTTAAATTTTCAATTCAAGTTCCGATAGAACACAAGTTTCAATATGTACAATTCCAGTTCTGGGATAATTGCAATGGGGTTAGCGGAATGGGCCTAATGTAGGGACCTTTTCATCTCAAAGTATAACACTTGGGAATTTAAAAAATGTAAAAAAACAATCAATATTACTATAACCTATTTGATCTTTTTAGTGAAACTTTACTGTAAATAGGTTTATGCAGAATTTTGATGGCACCGCTGTCTGTGACATTGGTATTTGGTAACTGGCGATTCAAAACCGTATACAATAACTATTACAATAAGTAAACCCTTAGTATTCATCATTTTCCTATTTCATAGCTCGACAACCCCCTCTCAAACACATTAAACAACATAGTCTTATTTCAAATGAATATGGCCGATCGAACTTTCAATGGACATGCAAGGACTACGAACCACTCCTCCTAAAATATTAATTTCGTAGATTTCTACAAAACAAACTCATGAAAACCTACAAAAATCTCAAATAGTACTTGCTGTACAATTATTGTGTACGCTGTATCATGACTACATATCAGAAATATGTGTAAAATGTTGATACACCGTACGTTTCTGTGATAACTAATAAGAAAGAATGAAATCTTCATCATTTCTAGGATAGCATTACAATTAAATGGCCTAGTAGTTATGAAAATATAAAATCTTAATACAGTAAAGTTTCACTATTAGGACCACAAAAATCTTATTTATTTATTTCATTTATTGGAGTTAACGCCGTATCAACACAATTTAGGTCATTTTACAGCGTCCAGCTCACCTAACCTAGCTTTCCTGGACCATTTTCTATAACCAGTACTCACCTACCCTTCCACAAGGCCGGAAACTTTTCCATATTATCTAATCAATGGAGGAAAATCGACATTATTGTCAAATTTTCAGGGAAGGGTATAACCTCCCCGTGTGTGATTCGAACCAGCACCCCCTCGGGCACGCGATTCCATATCCCGGCGCTACTAACTGCGCTATCGACCCGGGTTACCACAAAAATCGAAAGTCTTTATAGCCGAATGGTCTTAATATTTTGACACCTTTCTTACATTTTGAAATAATCTAGGTGGTCTTTAAAACGGAGATTTACTGTACCAAATTCCAATCAGGGCTACAAGCATGTCACAATTTCTTGTTTTGAGATGTCGATTTTTGCTTATGAAAGTGATGATGATGACGGAAATGGTAATGATGATGACGGTGATGATGATGATGATGACGGTAATGATGATGATGATGGTGATGACTAAAGTTGCACAAACTAGTGTCCAATGGAACTAACATAATATTACGATTTAAAGTATGCTTAGTTATTCTAAATAATAATGGTGATTTTAATAATGATGATAATGACACCGACAATGACGGAAGTGGTTAAAACTATAAATGGGCTTATAAATACTTAGTTGTAGCCAACGGTATAGAGGCCAAACATGAACAATAAAAGGTAATAATTACTGGCACAATTTCAATATCAAAAGTGGAAAATTTCATTCATAAGCTCAAGCATCGACCCCGCTGATCTAAGTATTCATTGCAGTATTTCTGTACTAACTATTGATAATAGAGTACATTTGTATTTACATCAGCGGAGTTACTGTATGTGTCTTTGACTGTTGATCACAATTTATTAATTAAAAGAAAGCATTATAAAGTTCTGAGGTATGGACTGGCTAAATTTATTGATATGATAGCTTGGGAAATTGACAAAAAACAAGGAATAGGCTTTTAATACAGTGTGCACACTTAAAAATCAATTACCGGTAGCGTAGTTATGGCAATATGCTGATTTAACAATCTGTCACAGGTCAGTTATCATTAACTATACCAAGCCATTAAATAAAAAGCTACAACGCACAAAAGAGAACTTTTCTTCCATATTTATTAGATTTAATATGCATGTACTAGCCTAGCCCGTCATTTTCTTTGGCAAGAAACTTTATCATGCTAGCTCAGTACTGGGGAACAAGGAAGCGGACTCGAATGTGATAAATCTAAGTTGTAAGAACTTGTTTCGCAAGTTCGTAAAAACTAAACTAATACCATAGACAATGTACTCATGGTTTCCTATACCATCAGATTCCATACATTCCATAGTTTTACATAGTACAGAATTATGAACACACCTCATTATGAACCCCCCCTCCCCGAAATATTAACTCGAGGCTTCAAGTACGCATGTATTCAAAGTTTTGTTGAATTCATGAAGTGACTCAGAACTTTGAGATGTTTGATAAAGTTTACCCATTTTCTCTCTCACACACTCTTTCACTTTCATGTATTCTATGTACTTGGGGATTTGAAAGGGGTCTTTTAAAGGGACATATGGAAAATGGGAAATTTCACATGAATGTAATATAAACAAGGAAGGAATGTTTGTATGCTGGAAATAAAGACATAAATTGAAATACGTGTACTTGAAATATGTATAGCTGAAGTCGAAAACAAATTTAAAAATTCGGACCGAAAAGTGTCAATTTGCTCATAAGCATTCTATGTAGAAGAATTATTCAAGGTGTAAGTCCCTATATTATTGAGAATAGTGTGGCATAGCGATTTTGTTTGATAAAAGGTTACACTCAATGTATTTATCAAAAAAAGAAAGATGAAAATTGTCAGAGTTTCAATATTATGAAGTCATGGTGAGACGTAAAGTTAGAACTTAATATAACAGAAAAATAATCTAAAAGTTGGGCTTCATATATAAAAGCCATAAAAGCTCTAACGATAATACTTCTATGGCAAGCAATAAATTGACAATGATTTGGCAAATAAGTAACTCAACTGGTTTGAATTTTATTGGGATATGTTACAAAAGTTCTCTCAATTTTGGCCAAAATTCTATTTTATTGTATGAAGAGTGATAGCCCAATCAGTTGCGCATAATACATCTTCATGGAGCGGGCCAACCCTTTAGAATTGCCATTACAAGTTTAGTACATGTATTTTTCTTCGACGAGGAATAATAAAAGTACATGTCTCGACAGTAATAACATGTCCTGATAATATGATATGATTTGATACAATGGTTTATTTTCCCAAAATTTAGAATTGAAAGTTATTCTTATCTTTTAGCCACCCTTGACAATACGGAAATACAAGAAACATGCCGTCAAGAAGATTCATTCGAGAAATATCTTCACTTAGACGTTAACAAGTGCAAATATAATATAGACCTACATCACACAATCCTTTGTGACAATAAAAATCAACAGAAAATGACAAAATAACACTTTCTTGTCAAAATAGCAAACAATCCTTGGACCGGAAATGCAGATTTTATGCAGACGATAATGACAAACACGTGCATTATGTAACAAATAATTCCACACATACCCCACATGTTATGTATTACATAATCAGCAATACTTAAACAATTATTGCGATAATTATCTCCCCTGGTTTAATCAGACGTATTCATCTACCAAATGCGCATGCGCTAATTAATCCATTTCAATTCATAATGCATGCAGAGTCAAGCGTCTACCTAAATTGATCAGATTATCGATTCTAATATCAGATTGAGTCTAAACGCTTCCGGTTCCGGTTTCATTTGCTAGAATAATGATACAAACTTAGAGACTTTTTCAGACAACAGACCAAAGCAGGCTGTTATCGGGTAATCGGAATGTATCTAGATATGTGTGTATTTGTTTAGGAACTCTGCTTGAGGTCGAAAGTGTGATCCCTACACTGATTGCATACTAAGTTTTGTGCTTAAATAGTTTTAACAAGATCAAATATTTGTATTTTTAATGTTTATGATAATAATAATAATTGATTAATATTTATTTATCAGTTCTTTAGCTACTGCTAAACTGTATTCAATTGACTCCGCCGTCTTTTTACGTTCGTCTAAACCTCGAGTCAAGTCAAGTCGAGTCAAGTCAAGTCAAATAATTTTTCATTGTCGGTAAAAATAAATCAACATTACAAACATAAGTCATGTACAGCTTTTACATGTAACCTCAGAGAAATGTATTAATGGTCTATTTGTTTTTCTAGAATAGTTATCAAATCATAGTATATGAAATTTCAAAAATATGAAAGTTAATTGTCCAGAAAGTTGTCACTGCTAAATTTCACTCAACTGTCAGTGGCACGAACATTATCCCCGCTGATTTAAATGTGATTTGGTCGTGAGTACATAAGTACTGATGCATATTTCTAATATAGAAATACGGCCCATGGATTGTTTGCTATTTTGACAAAAAAGTGTTACTCTATATCGTATTTACAGTTACTAACGTCTACGTGGAGATTCTCAAATGAATCTTCGATCAGGACTTCATTTTTCTGGTTTTCCTTTTTTTCAAGGGGGGGGGGCGCAATGATTAGATTAACTATTGTACTATTAGTAATTACTATTACTGAAGTAATAACCAAATCAACGGGGTCAATGTATGCGCCACTGACAGTTGAATAAAATTTATCAATACACTTTTGAAAATGAGAAATGATTTTGTAGATAAATGATACTACAGTAAAGTTCCGCTATTAAGACCACTTTTGTTATTTCAAAATCATGCAATTTTTGACAATTATTAAGACTCAAATGTTTAATTTGTGAACAAAATTGTCTCTATAATAAGACCGTTTTGCTATTAAGACCAACGTTTTTGCTGGTCTTAAGTGGAACTTTACTGTACAAAATGTATTAAATGTCTAAGGTAGCGTTCATTATCCGATTGTTTCAAATTAGGAGCGGGTTCAAGGCTGAGACATCTTGTTTACTTGACGTTTTATCAAAATATTTTTCTTCACATTCTAACTAAGCTAATTTTGATTATTTAGACGTTTTCTTAAGCTTCTAATCTCTCCTATAACGTCTAACATTTCAAGTATTTCCTATCATAAACTGTCTGGTTTCACAACAAGTATTTTCAAGATGATCGGAGTCGTGTTTAGATCTAGATGTTATAATTTATTGAGTGCTATACAGTGATTGAGTTATATAGGCATTTGCACTGGCGTGATTTTAAGTGGATTTAGGGGTTCCTAGCTGATCCCTAAGTCAAAGTGGAAATCCTAAGATCAAATAGGTCGATACAAATGTTATCAAACAGGGGTGTAGAATTCCAGTTTTTTTTCACTTGTCCACGGACGTGTGAAATCTAAAAATCATCTTGTCCGGGATCATAATGCACTTGCTCTAATGTTCAATACTCAAAACTTTAAATTAAAAAATGTTATATATAACAAATGTAAGTAATTGACAAATAATTGACAGTTTTTAAAGCATTGAGACAAACACAATATCAAATTTTGCTATTTTACTAGTACTAAAACACTGTACATAGTATTTTTAGCTAAAGAGTGCCAAGAGTGCACGTGCTATCATAATAAATACTTCATAATGAACAGATCAGAGTAACTCCGAATGTAGCGTTTTCTTGAGATATTTCAATAGCTTATTTATACCACACGCAACCAGAAAGTAACAAGTTATTTGAACTTTATTTTTACTGTTTATATAACTTTCTCTATGTATGTGAGGTCTGGGGTAGTTTTTTACTTGAAACATGCTGGGTATCTTTCATCAAGTAATTTTCACATCATAATAATCTTCTAGAGATATTTTATACATGTTTTTTATAATCAAACAATAAGACTCATGAAGTTAGCAATCAGTTGTTCAAAAGTTTATTCGGGAACTAAACAGCTAATTATTCAGAATTTTACTCAGTAGTGTATTTGACAAACCAAAGTTTACTTAGTGGTACAGTGATTTTTGTAAATTCGTTGAAATACCCTATGGCTAATGGTCATTATCCAATTTTCCTTTCTTGGAGATTTGTTGATTGGGACACGAACATTTATGCTCATTAAATATAGAGGAGTAAACAACGAACAGTAAACATGTAACAATAAGCATAAACCCACAACTTTAGTCGCATTACCCCTTGTAAATATGGTCTGAGGGATTCTACGATACGTTTTTGGTTTTTTTCAGATTGGAATATCATTTCATTTTAGTAGTCTTATGTAATTTCTATACTTAGGATATTGCAAAGGAAATTTCGCGAATTCTTTAAATTCTTGAAACAAAAACATAGATAAATGAGAACGCTTAAAATGTTTCAGAGCTAATCACGTATAATTAGCTTTCCATGACTGTAAGATACCTGCAGCTTTCATTTCTTGGGTTAATTAGTAGGCACTAAGCTAGACCATTCACTGATATTTCGATACGATAATGAATAGTAGATGGCCGAGGAACGAAAAGTAGTCGTACGCGAAAGCAATTTATCATTACCGACGGATAACGCTGATTTCGGATTGTTTCTGATATTATCGCCCGATTAACAACATGATCTTATAAATCAGTCCTACAAAGTTACTCCAAAAACCAGAAATTCCCCCAAAATTTGTCTTGTTTTTATAACGGCACAGAGATAATTAAGAGGAAAGTGTTAAACGCTGACCACGCCAGGAGATCATATATCATGATATAAAATGACCCTAATCTAAACATTGAATTGTTAATGGTACAATTGATAACAGATGTTGTGAACATTGGTCTTGGACTATTCTTGAAATTTCATGTTAAATCTGAGAGTTAAACTTTTATTCTCATTTCCTCATCTAGATATGAAACTGCACTATGTAGAGTAATTTGTGTTAGTATATTGTTTTGATTTTATTATTGGAATAATAAATAATGCAATTTAAATGTAAGATATTATTAAAGTTAATAAATTTGTTTATTTGAAATTGATAAAAGAAAAGAGTTGGCTATGTACAAAAATTATATAATGTTAACTAACGTTGTTTTTTTCTAATAAAATCACTTGGTTTAATTAAGCTACTAGTATTATTGATATACAAATCAATATTAAATTTAGAAGGAAATTTTCTTTTTTTAAATCATAGATTCGTATGTTTCTGAGGCTATATTGAATTTAACTTCCATAGCAAAAATGATGTTCGAAAAGACGTATCTTTTTCAATTCTGCCAGAAAAAAATCGGGGTCATTGAATGCAGAGAAACTGCGCCAAGTGATGATAAGAAAACATGTTTTCAGTCTCCGAAAAGACCTGGCACTTTAGACCTTAATTTTGGAAAATATCACTGTTTGAAATGCAAATGTGGGGTGGAAAAAGAGCGAAAATTGCATTTTTGGATCGGGGCTAAAACTGGGTTTTCTGAAAGACATTCACCCAGGGAATAACTTGGCCAAGTTACATATCTGTATGATAATTAGTAATGAAATTAAAGCATTTTGAAATAGCCCTAGCACGTAATGGTGGAAAAATGGCTACTTTTCACACATGTCGCAACCAGTAAAGGGTTAAACAAATGACAAAAAACAAAAACATTTTGCTATAAATATACTTGATAAGTAATGATTAAGTAGTCTGTATCAATATGAAAATTCATACCATCTAAATGAGCTTTATGTTCAATTTGTATATGTTAATTAATTTTTAAAAATCTTGAACAATATATCTTATTGTGGATAATTCACTGACCTTAACAAGAAGCTGTTTTTATGCGCCCTAACAATTAAAAATCACTTCTTTAACAAAAAAATGTATATGTGGTCACTTCCTTGTTCTATGGAAAATGGTCGGTAAAATGTTTGGTGATAGCAATAATCATTACTCTTTGAATATACGAAAGATTGTGAAAGCAGATAAAGGGACATTGTTTATTTAGCCTAAGTTTACCGCAGCATGTGGCACGTGCTGACTGTTTTATTGCTTTATAATGATGGTCAGTGTTATTATAATGATTAGACGCCTGATAAGCCAACTGCTCCATTGGAGCGATTTTTGGAGTAACTTTGTAGGACTGAAATGGCTGAACAGAATGAATGTGAAGCAAGGTAATATGTATTTGAATACACGAATAAGATGAAGTACATGCACACAAGATGCTATCGTGTCTAAGACTCTGGTGGGTAGATTTGTGTTGAAGATAATATCACCGCGCATGACTGAGATATTACTGGAACAGAAAATATCATGAAAACATGTTTATCAGTAAATGTGTAGAAAATGGCTTGAAAACATGTGTGGTACAAATTACTGACCATGATTTAATCATTTAGTTGTGTAAGAACAAATTATAGGCCGAGTGACCTCAATAGTAACACAGAGCTGTTGTTTTATCGATCTTTGCTAACGCCATTATCTTTTTACGTAAATAATAATTCTAAAAAAATTCGGCCTGTATATGTATCCATGCTGAAGGTTTTCAATTTGTTTTTACATATTTTGAGTTATTTTGGTGATTTTCATAAAGTTGTTCTTGTATAATGCTTTTTTCAAAGTCTGCCAACTAAGGCTTTTTGGGCATATAACAAAACATGATTGTAACGATTCAAATAAGTTTGGGTATTTTTTAACAAAGTCACATTGACTGCTCGAGTATGCGATAGAACCACTCTTCGAATGTGACTTGGAATTTGAAACAGCATTAACTGCAGAAAGTAGGCCTGTCGATTTAATTTTGATATCGAAGTTCTGCGCCTAAGTAAAGGTTCGATATTCTTAAACTTTTTTCGGACAGTTCCGATCAGATTTTTTAACAACATTAAAACAATATTGATTGTTCGAAAACAATGTAGCAGATGTAATGATACAGGCCTATAATCTTAAATGTGTGGTTAGTTAAATATTACTAATTAGAGAAAAGTCATTGACATTGGGTATTGTCAAAATATAAGACAAACTTAAAAAATAACAGGAGGCCTACTCGAGTTTCCTCCTTTAAAGGAATAGGAAAAACGCAATTGTATTTACTGTAACTGTTACTATTATGTTCAGGCTTCGAGTCATTCTCGTACACAGAGTCTAGTAGGGTTCTCAATACTAGCTCGAGAATGTTGATTACCTCGGGGTACGAGAATGGCTTCGAGTCTGCACAACGTTTTAGATAGTTCCATATTTTAGATAGTTTTATTTTCGACTTTCTTGGATTGGCATTGCCTGCTCCAGTGGGCGATTGATCACTCCTTAAATACAAGTTTAGTATTTTGGAAATATTGAAAATCAACGAATATCTATGTATCATTAAAACTATCATTAAACCCACGTTTAGTCTCTCCCCCTAATATCAAAGCTGGGGCACTACCGTCAGCCACTCCGTTCATCCAACGCAAAACAATAAACAAACAATAAACAAAAGAAATTTTAATTCAAGTGCCGATACACAACGTACATATCAAAACAACAATAAAACTTGCGTCTTGTTTACTCCCTTTTTGCGTATTACGTAAGAAACAACAAGGGGAACACTTGTCAGATAAGGAGACACGTGGGGGCGTAAATTATTAAAATGATTAGGAACATGTGTGAGTTGATTACTATCATGTACGGAGCAGAGTATGTTCAATTTTGATAATCAAGGTCGATCATTATTATCGACTATTGATCATTATTATCGATTATCATTGATGCTTATCGTCGCTCTGTACTTAGATAATTGTTCGAGTCACGTGGTAAGCAATTTTTAGTTCTTGTAGAAGAACTGTACCGAAAAACCAACTCCAAACATGCTTATTTTGTGCCTCTTTTCAAAGTTTTAGTTTAAGTGTAACTATTGTGGTTAGAGAATTCAGTAGATTGAATCAATTAATTTGAAATGGCTTTTAAGCAATTATAAGTGTTTCTAAGGACAATATGTAAACCCTACATGAAGGATCATCGGTGTTCCTTATGATATCACTTTCGGTAATATGGGTACGAAGTAGTTTTTGTCGTGAAATTTGGGCTAGATAGTTAGATATTACTTATTTTGTTTTAAAACAATTTATTATACACTAAGTGATTTCAAGCCTTACAAAGAGTTTGTTATTTCATAACGCGTTTCTTATTATCTATGCTCAATCTACCCTTAATTAATTTTTCATCCACTCCTTATTCTGCAGCAAATGAATCTACAGTGACCCCAAAAGTCCTTAGACAAAATCTTGTTATAGTATACTGCACAACCTTTCTTGAACAACGCCCAGTTGAAGGGACTAAAGTAGGGCTCGAATTTAATAAAAAATTGGACTTGCTCATTTTGCGAATGGATTTTATTTCTACTCGCAAAATGGAAAAAAGTGCTTGTACATTTTTCTAAAAATTAAAGTAGCATACATACATGTATATGCGATATAAAAACAAAATAGTATTTATATTTAGCTATAGATAGAACAAGGGCGTTATTGTGGAATAGACCAAGAATATTGAATGTTTTTTTCGTTGAATCTGTAATTCATATTATCAATCTATCTGGCTTTTTATATGCTGATGTGAGCCTCATTTGTTTAAACAGTAATATTTTTGCGTCGATTTCAACTCGCAAAATTTGGCTAGTTAAAATAAAGTTACTCGCAATTTTCAAAATCCACTCGCATTTTGCGAGTATGCGAGCTTAAATTCGAGCACTGGACTAAAGTATGTTGCTGTTCAGCGGTTGGAATTCAATTAAAACAATGCCTAAGGGAAATAGCAGAGTATTTGTTCTGTAGAGGACCTCACTGCAGAAGGTTATTCTGTATACCAATGGGGGAAAAAGAGGCATCTTAGCAAATTTAAAAGTTAGCTTGAACTAGTTCATCAACATAATCATAATACAATATAGTCAAGCTACACATATCAATATAAAATACTTTAATTTGAATATAAAACACTTTTGGTACGCACTCCTAAAAATTTTCCTTAAAATTTTCTTAGTTCAAAACCTTTCGAAGCGCATTGTACGGGAGCGTATTATGTACGTTCTACAAAATGCTCCATTGATGTCTCTTGTGTAATAAGTACGTTAGCTATTCACCAGAAAGCTTTATTATATAATATAAGAATATTTGTACGAGTATTTGATTATTTTAGAGGAAAAACTCTCTTAATATCCTTATGTTATTTTCATACGTTCTTTCATATTTTTATACATTTAACTCGCATCTGTTATACTGTGTCAGAAAAGAAACGGTGATGTTAAATTGTCCAAATTAGTGCATTTTTTATAGATACAGATTCCTTTTGTATATGGAGATTTTTACTACTGGCTATTTTAGCGTAAATTTGTGATTTATTCATATGCTTGATTATAGTTTATTTATTGCTGACAGCTCATCCATTAATCTTTCTATTTTAAATCATGACTAAAATCTCATACTAAGTAAGCAATTCCATACCCAATCCTCGCTTATGAAGGCAGGATTAGTAAACTTGGCTCGATCCCACGACACTCAACCAGTGAGTGGATTAGCGTGGTTTGAAGTCAGCAACTAAGCCACTCGACCGAGAGGGCCGGTTGACACATAATAACCAATTTGGATTTTTCTGCATTCGTCCTACACAATAATTCCAGTCACAACAAAGATAATGTCTTCAGCAGTTTCTCAATAGTTATGTATTTTTTATTATTTAAATTCACTTTTGTTAACAATCTTCAGTTTTTAAATTTAATCGTTTAACTGTAATTTTATATATACATGTATACAAAATTGTATGTATATATATATATATACATGTATATGCACATTCACATGTGTATATTATGTGTACATATATATGTATACATTGCATACGCTGTATATCTTGTATAACATGTTCAACCAGTAGCCTGGTATCATATCAAATTGTTAACTTATTTCTGTACCTTATATCACATAATTGTGCTAAGAGTAAATAAACTGTATAAACTGAAACAGAACGGTAGTTTCCAGCCAATTGGAGTTGTCTTTGGTCGTAGTTCTTCATTAGTTCTGACTTAACTGTTACACAACATAACTATTTCAGATGGGTATCTTTTCCACTTAGTATAATGTAATATTTTTGCAGCTGTTAGATTGCCTTAAGGAATTCTGTAGCACATTTTTGTAGAAATTATGACGAATGGTAAACGCATGCTAAAGAGTGTTTTCACGCGTCGCAGAATTAACTAATTTTAATTTTTTGCACTTCGACGTTTTTTAAGGAACGTTCTTAATAGCAGTTGCATTCGACATCAATTTTTGCGTTATTATGCATTTTACATTGCACACTCATTCCAGTAATATGCATTTTCAGAATTTTCTCAATACGTGCATCACTATCCTAATGACGTCATCAACATGAAATCTTTCAGATTACCTTGAAACGTTCGTCTAGATCGGCCCTTTCGGTGATTTCATAATTCAAATTATTATTTCGTTAAGTTTTGTAACAGGTCAAAAATCCCTTGGAAGATGAGGGTTGACCTATTCAGAGTACATTATATATGTCATGTTCTGCTGCAAAAGTTCAAAAGTCTACTTTTCAAATGAACCATATGATGAATTAAGATTTCCAAACTCATTACAGCGGGTACGTCACCTTTTGCTTCCTAACAATCAGGGGAAATAACCGCTGCGGGGTGTTGGTAACTTTGCACTACTTCATAATAGGATAATTATGCTTGTGTGTAAAAGTAAACTGAATATTATAAAAAAGTAAAAAACTATATAATTATGTCATAGTAGTTTATTGCACTTTATGTTATGGTCGTATATTACACAGCCGGTTGGTAGCATTCGATTTCCGGCGGGGCATATTTTTGTAGAGCTTGGTTATGAAACTATTTCTACGACGATTCACCCTCCTACCACTGATTCTTAATCATGTAGGGCAGTAGTCAGTCACTGGCGAAAGTATGTGCCTAGTAGTTGGTTAACAGCTAAAACCAGAGATTTAGCTTTTCCAGGAACAGTTAGTAGGTGGAATGAACGCCGTTATATGTTACAATGTGTTGCTATGGCGTTAAACCGAACAACAAAAAAGTATATACACCAGTGGTTCAAAGAACGCAACAAGCCGGTTTGGCAAGTTCGTTACATTTATAGTAAAGTACAAGTATTCGAACAAAACATTCGCTCTACAGTTTCATTCAGAGAAATGCAAGAACCTGAAAATCGTGATATATTCCTCATATTCTGTTGTATTTGTTCACTTACGCAAAACATTTTGGCATAAAAACGGTATCCAGGTGAGTCAGTGTAGCTGTTCCGGAACAGTTCCGGATAAGACGGGTTTTACTATATGATAGTATACCATTTATCGGATGTAACTACATAATTACATTATCAGGGCTTATCAGTTTTGTTTACAACTGGTTTCTATGAAAACTACGTTCTTATTACCTTACTCATTCTACAGTAAAGCTTCTCTATATAGACCACCTTAGTTATTTCAAAACATCTGATTTTGACGATTTGTAAGTCCCAATGCTTTGTTTGAGGAAAACACGTCCCTTAATTGTCCATTCCAAGTGTGACCTTTTAATCTGAATAACAATACATTCAACCACAAGTATAAGCATGTGCTCTTTTGTTAACACCTTGTTTTTGGGACAAAATGTAATTGTAAACCTTTGTTAAATATGCTAATAGGTAAGATCATGGAAAGGTTCATTATGACCACTCCGCTGTTAAAACCACCAATTTCGATGCTTCTCATTGTAGAACTTTACTGAAAAACTGACGATTTAAATTTGCGAAGATAGGCTACCCTTAACAAAGACCACTCTGGTATAAACACCATCGGCTTTAATGGTTTTCATAGTGGGATTTTACTGTATAAAAGTACTTCGATACATTCATTATATCATATGGACTTGACTTCAAAATGTGTTTTGATTTACGTTTCTTTATAACAGTCAAACTCACATGAATTGACTGTTCATCTATTCATTATCTTTGGGAAACATCAGTGCCCGACTTCCGCCTTACGTTTGCAACTGTTTACTTTCCAATGTTAACAATCATGGTCGGTGGCTAGGCCCGATTGCACGGACATCAACCAAAAGAAAGTACATGTATATGTATTAGTAATTTGAAGACTGCGACTTTTACACCGGTCTAACCTAATCTAAATTGCGTTGTACATTTTCTACAGATGCTGACAGTAAGACCGACTGACCACGGACATTACTAGATACAGATAAGTTTACCTATAGAAACGCAAAATCTCGTCAATCTACGAGACAAAAACGAGACTTAAGATTTAAAAAAAGAGTGAAGCCAGTCTATGATAGTGTTTTTTATTCCCTGAGATACAAATGGCTGATTTAGCGCAAAACAGTCGTAACTCAATATAAGAAAAGAGTGAATTACGACTGTTTTTCGCTAATCCCACGAAATATATGCTTATGATGATATTTTCTGGTGTAAAAATAGTATGGTAGACCGACTTTCTCTTCTACCCCCCCCCCTCTTTCTCTCTCTTCCTGGAAAATTCTCCGTATAAATGATTGATTAATATATGGTATATTAGGAGCACTGATTTGCCTTCAAAAACAATACACACAAGTATCACTAAGAATTGTTGTAATATATTTTCCAGGTAAAATATCGAAGAAAAAAATACGGAAGAACGTAGTTCCTATCATGCTCATGGCCACTGTTATCAAGCATAGATATCATTCTTCAGCGATGAACAGTTGGTAGATCCATAAGTATCGTGCGACAAAAGCCAACGTAAGTTTATGTCATGAATTGGTCACTAAAGGTTTAACTATTACATATGATATTATATCTTTTTTAATCTTAGTGTACGATTTAATGGTCCCTTGGATTCAAAATCCCATTACTGCCACTGCGTATCGACCTCGGCTAAAACATGATTAAAAAAAACCACCAAAAACGTATACATGTACATTGAATACCATGCATTGCATAATCATCACATAATTAAGATTGGCAAGGTTTTCTCAAGCATATGAATGCAAATAAGTCGTAGATCTAAAGTAGAATGTCTTAAATGCTTAAATACTTGATGTATTCGTACACAAACTTGTTTATTTTTTTACATTTAACAAATACGTGAGATTTTTTTTCTTGTGTCAAAAAATAAATTTTTTAAGCAAGTTGATCTATAAACTGTTAGATATATGAAATAAAATGACAAAACGCTCAAGAATCATCCTATACCGTTACAATCATACGGGGTATGATTTCATGCATAAAGACACTTTCTACAACGGGTTGTGAGTCAATTTTCAATTCAGTCCACTTTACTACTTCCTGAATGTTTGTTTTTTTTAAATTGCAGACTTTAAGAAATGTTGATATTAAAGTTGATATATGAGATGTGCAGCTTTATTACATAGTTCATGACGAAATGCCTTCTTGACATAAGATTTCTTTATAATTATTTCATTATTTAAATTTGTCTTTTGGTTTTAAGTGACAGCGTTTTTGCAGTAGATTTGCTTCGTAGATTTGTTTAAGGAACACCAAAAGGATTTGTTATGTAAGTACGTGATTGCAAGGCAGGGCTGCTAACTTGACTTAGACTCCAGCAATCCTTTTTCGATTGAAAAGGGTTGGAGGTCAAACACTGGAACCATTAAAATTCGGCAACAGTGTCGATTTTTCACTGACTAGTGATAATTGGCTCCACGACGAATTTTCATTAGCTCTGGACATGCGGTCCAGCAAAATTGTATTTGTAATGGACCGACAAAAAAGTTTACTGGACTGAAAATATCTTAGTTTGGGTAAAATACGATTTAGTAAAATATATTGTATAATGTAAAATTGAATGAACAATATAGCAAATATACATGCGCAAAAATATCTGAACATAATTATTTCTATATTTTTTGTTCATAATTCAAATTTGCTATTACTTATGTAATTTTTATTGTAAAAGAAAATTGGGGGCTGTAAAAACTTAATAGACCGTCGGACCACTTACATTCTAATAGTCACTTGACTTCAGGCTGCTCCATCTGGAAACGTATGTACAAGTGTTTGATATGGAAGTTACTTATGGACTTAATCCAAGAAAGCTGGTCAAGAGGGTCGACCGCCAATATAACCTAATATAAAAGTGTTATAAAAAGCTCACAGAAAATTACATTGTTGTAACCGTATGCAGTTGGATTTGAACTAATGCAAGCATCAGTGTATAAAATTATACTTGAAGAAACTTTTAAATACAACAATTTCATTATTTTTCATTATTTTTGTCCGATCGACAATGGAAATGCGTAAAGCACATTACTGTTGCCGACTTGCATGAATGCCGTGCATAAAGTTTATGGCTGACATTATAAGGATAGTACGTAGTATTCATTTTCAACTTCATACATTGTACATAATTTACATAAATCGTTTATTTCTTGGAATATTGCAGCATATATTATAACATAAATAGACAAACAACTCTAACATCCGTACTTTCTCTCATAGAATCACATAGCCAACAGATTTCGTCGATAATAGAAAATTGTGTTACTAATTTAAGACTGGCTGGAATTGCCGATTCTATTTTTAGAAACGACGAACTTCGCTGGGGGTATGTTAATCTACAAAACACTATAGACTAGTTTGGGTATGATATTGAGCAAAGAAACTGTAGACTTGCTTCTGTTTCGGAAAACAATATTTAGTGAATAAATAAATGTCAATCTATGAAACGTGGATTGGTTTTTTCAGAGTGCTTTCTGTTGCAATGGTTTAAACACGACACTTTCACTCTTCTGCCTTTTGGTGAGCACATATGGCGTATGCACCAAGTGACTATCTGTACAAATCTATTCGTACACTTTGCATATTCGAAAACACATCATTTACGAGGGATTTCAGTAATAAATGAATTTCAACAATTATCTCAGCCATATTGTGACATAATTAAGTGTTAACGACTGAGTTAACCGGTTTGGTGGTGAATTCAGCCATACAATCGGCAATTATTCATTTATAACATTTCATGAAAGTGCAGTTACAATTGATCATAAGCACAGTCTTCTAAATGTCCATAGGTCAAATGTAGGCTATGTTTTAAAACTTATGTTTAAAAGGTACACTAGTACAATTTCACTATCAAGGCCATAAGTATTGACGGTACTAATATAAATTTACACGTGCATAGGTCGCAGTTACAGGACATTGAAGCAATCTCGACTACGTACGGACTCTTAATCAGCAATCTGCATTCTGCCAACCTCCTATGTTTTAGTAGGACGCGCGCTTAAGGATCGAGAGGTCCGTGCTTATGTCATTGAGTAAGAAATTGACCTTCAATTGTTGCACTCCACCCAGGTGTAAATTGGTTCTGTGAGGGATCGCCTGCCTGAGAATGATTTGAACTTATTTCAATGATCAGGAGGCTGAACATGTATATGGAAGCAGAGTTTAAACCGCACTTTAACATTAACATGTTCCATATCACAATCTCATTTAGTAGGCATAATTTTCAGTACAAACTAGCATTTTCTGAAACAATAATAAAACATTAGGCAGCAAGTCTATTCTACAACCTTACGATTTCCAAGAAAACCGTGGAATGTTTTCTTCATGTAAGGATACATGTATGTATGCAATTATACTACATATAACCTCAATCGGAAACTCTCGGCTGTTTCCGGTATCACTCGGAATTTGGTGCGGAATGAATTAAGCAATATGTGAATATGTTCAGATTGCATATTTCATGCTTTATGAACGTGTGTAAATGGTATGCCATTGAACTTGTGAATGTTGATTGTACACTTGTAAGAGGAAGGTGCTAGGGGCCTGTATTTTCAAGCATCTTACGACGATTTTAGTCGTATATCCTGCTATATTGTAATTTTATCGTACGATTATTTGATAATTTGCTGCCTAGGTGTTTAAACTTTTGTTGAAACGTGATAGCAGCTCTCTAACCAAACATGTTTCTAGATATTAAAAAGTATGCACTGCACAAGTTGTAACTAATGCATTGACCACAAAAACCAGGACAGCATATTATCAAAAATGTTAAGATAATTTTGCAATACACTATAGAAGGATTTACGACTAAAATCGGTCGTAAGACGCTTGCTAATACGGGCCCCAGATGTATGAATCTGTGTTGCGCTCATAGTCTAATGACCAAAGTGAAGATTTATCACAAACAACGACTCTGTAGTTTAATAGAATAGAAGCGGTTGATTATGACATAAGGTTAAATCACCGGCCAACAGAACATTAGCTGTGTAATTATAGATGTCGGTTAAATGTCTTCATTATATAATAAGAAATAGGCATTCGGAGCTCCTCGGTCATTCGCTGCGAATAATTCATTCATGAAAGACCAATGTGTTCCGAATAAAGAAATAGGCTAATTACTGACTAACTAGTTCACTCATAGGCATTCTAGTAGCCCGAGGTTTGTAAGATCAGGATAACCTCTGGGTTCGAGAATGACTCATAGTGTACTAAGTATTTATTTTATTTGGTTTAACGCCGTAACAACACATTGTATAGGTCATATAACGGTGTCCAGCGCACCTGACCTAGCGTTCCTGGACCCTTGTCTATAACCAGTACTCACCTACCCTTCCACAAGGCCGGAAATTTCTCCATAAACCTTATTAATGGAAGAAAACCGACATTATTGTCATTGTTATTTTTCATTGAAGGGCATAACCTTCCCGGTAGGGACTCGAACCCGTACCCCCTTCGGGACACTAGATTCGAAATCCAGGCGCGCTACGACCTGCGCTACCAACTCGGGTTAGAATCCGTACCCCCTTTGGGAAACTAGTGTTCTAAGGTTGTTATTGTTAAATTGTATTCAACATATGAGAGATAGTTTATTTCCAAAACATATATGCATGTGGATATTACATAGTACGTTATGCGCATAGTATGTATTCGCATAAATTAACCCCGCTGATTTAAATACTCAATATGTGTTTTATATTCCTCATAGATACTGATAACTATTTCTTTCGATGGTGAGTATAGAAGATCTGTTGTAACTATTCAAATCGAGTATTTAAATCAGCAGGGTTAATGTATGCACTACTGACAGCTGAATAAAATTGTACAATATTTCACAATAACAGTATTATCTTGAATTGATTTCTATTATATCGCATAAATTGAGCAACATATTCGGAGTATCACAAATTGGTGTTATAATTTTTTTTCTCAATTTTTTAAAACCCCATTTTTAACCATTTTGTTTGATTGGTTATTTACTGTGGCAGGATCACCTATTCAGGTTTCTTGGACAAGTTTCGTTTACCAGTAGTTGCTTGTCCCTTGCAAAAGGAACCAACAAGCTTCACTAAACGGTACAAACGCGACATTATTGTCAAAATTTTCACAGATGGATATGACCCGGCGCGACTTGGTATCGAACCAGTATCACCGACTTTGGTGTCAATAATGCAAATCACTTCACCATTGTAGAGATTGCAAACCATTGCACCATCACCGCGGCTCTGACCCCTAACTGACTGAAAAGTCAATTCAGTGTTTAATCAATTTCCAAGATTGCGTTTGTTATCAGAGATATTATATCAATGCACCATGTGTAAAATATAGATTGTTAAGAAACATCAGTAGACCACGTGCAGTGCATGATTAGAGTAATTACATAACATGCATGATATACTAATTGTTGTACTGGAAAGATAAAAATTACAGATCAAACTGTAAAAAAGACGTTTAAGTTCTTATACTGGGTTTTAACGCAGTATCAACACAATTTAGGTCATTTTATGGCGTTCAGCGCACCTAACCTAGCTTTCCAGGATCCTTGTCTTTAACCGGTACTCACCTACCCTTCCACTAGGGCGAAACGTTCTCTATATAACTTAATGGAGGAAAATTGATATTATTGTCATGGAAGGGTATAAACCTCCGGATGGGATTCGAAACCGTATCCCCTCCGGGACAAAAAGACGTTTAAAACATCTGAAGATTTGTCATTTTCTGCCTAAAAGAATATTTGAGGCTCACAAGGGCGTGGACTCCAATGCGGTCACAATGGGCTCGTGATACGTCACACCTGTCTTGCACACTATATGCAATGACCATATAACTACAGGTTACAAACAACGACAAGCTGGTCGGCAAGTTTATAATATGCTGTGACACCAAGCATGTATATTAAGTGCCAGATTTGTATAATATACCTCGGCTAACGAGTTTAATGGATCATCATGTATAATGTAACTTATTTTGTCTCACGTCAATGGAAACATCACTGACAATAAACATGTTACATTTCAGTAACACTACTATGGCTAACTGTTTGAACGTATGTAAATGATATTGAAATTTAGCATTTTTTGTCTCAGGTCAATGGAACCAAGGTATAAATGATATAGCAATCGTAAATTTTGTCACAGGCCAACGTGAACAAGCTACTCGTATACAATGAATGAAAAAATCTCAGGGTGAACTTCCTTTGATTGCAAGGTTACGTTCATAATTATATTCATGACGCAAACCACTTAGACAATTACATACTGTAACAAATCACTCCTGACGTTAATCTGTGTCAGTCACCTCCTTCTTTGATATTAGTTTCGGATCACCTCGCTCTTAAAGTCATTCGCTTCACAGAACACATTCGAGGCCACTCGGCTTTTTCTAGAACATGTACTTCGAACCTAGGGAAATATCTGTCACCTCTATTTAATTAAACAGTGAATAATCATGGTGTGAGAGAATTTTTTTCTACAAGAAACCGAATATTTGCTATGTTCACTTTCTGATGACTGTATTAAATAGAATTACTCTGCGAAAATACACAAAACACTATTTAACAAGTATTATAATATATTATTTATAACAGTTTATACTAATTTATTTAGCTTCTTTGTGAAACAAGTTCTTAAAACTTATTTATCCTTCACTTCCTTGTCTCACAGTACTGAGCTAGTAGGATAAAGTTTCTTGCTCAAGGAAACAACGAGGTATGTTGTGGGTGGAATTTGAACCCATGCGGAACAGGTTCTCCAATGATTACCAACTCAACGTCGCAAACACTCGGCCACGCCCGTTCCTTTACAATGCTTATATTTTGATAATGCATTGAGCGGCCGTTCGAATGAACATATTGCGCATTAACTTGTGTGTGTAAAAGCAAGCAGTTACATTTTATTTTCAATTAAACAGACTTGGATTAAGTTTTATTATGATAGGTTTCTATTTTTAATTAAAACTCTCGTTTCTTAGTGTTCATTTGGAATGAGTCATTGATAAATACTTCTGTATTTTAATGATTGTGATCATGCTGATGCAATTTGTCGCTGCTGCTTTGTTTTAATTGGCATTTTGGTACAATTTCCTTTCGACACAAACATGAGCAGGCCTAAATGTGCAAATCGAGGGTTGCCCGCAAGACTATAGTAACTACGTTTTTTAAATAATGGACTAACTACAGTCTTGTGGGCAACCCTCGAAGTTTGTATGTTATAATTATAAAAGTCATTTAGTTCTACATTTCTATCAGCTTTGCTCTGTTCGGCCAAAGATTTTGAACGACCATTGGTCGTCAGAAGCTCTAGTCTATGCTAGAACTCGACGTTTACAACCATTGATCTGTAGAATGTAGAACAATACAACATAATTATGATATTTGGTTATCTTACATTACAAATCAAAACATTAAACAAACGAACTTGGTGTTATAGAGTCAGCTATAAATTTGCTGACAATGCAATGTGCTTGATCCTGGGTTGTACATTTACGGCCATACATGTAGTATTGTGGCGTGCATGCCGAGTGTAAAGCAACATGTCCTTACATTTTTCAATTCTTGGACTGTGCATTGGTTGTAGGTTTGCTCGATTTATCTCCCTTTTCTAGACATTCTTAAAGCTGCAGTTGGGCATTAAGTTAGCCAAAGCCTAACAGTCATGACTAAAATCAGCTTTGGTTCACTTTCCAGGAATATAACTTGAGACAGGAATGCTAGTTTAGTGCATAACCAATAGATTATCACATAGTCATCAAAATATGGATAATACATGAAATCTTTCGTAGAAAAGTGTTTCTTACTTACACAATTTTGCAGAAATAATACATAATGGTGAGTTTTATAGTGAGACTTAACCATGTTTCAAAAATAAGTATAAATGTACCGTTCCTTTACATAATATTATTATAGAAAATAACACACGCGGTCGGCCTGGTTCCGAGTCAAATACACTTTATGTATATGTAGCGTTGTTTTACTCGGAACCATTGCGACCGACTATGGAAAATGGTGTACATCGTGTCTACAGATTACTTGTTCATGATCGATGTAAAAGAGCCTTCAATCTTACATATCATAGTAGTGTAAAAGTACCTTTACCTACGATATACTGTATCCATAGACGTACAAGGAAAACGTGGAAGTCAGTTCCAGGAATCGGTGAGAATTTGCTGAGTAGATCGAGGTCAACTACTAGACAGGTAAAATACCTGCTCTTCAGCAAATACTATAAACAACAAAAACACGCAGACGATTGTCTAGGTACCGCATAATTACGTTGCCGAAGATTACCGAGTACGGTTTACATATACGCTCGACAATTTCCGGAATTTTTCGTCAGGAATCGACACTTTTTGGCAATTCAC
The DNA here is from genome assembly GCA_025267735.1 of Mactra quadrangularis. Taxonomy (NCBI): domain Eukaryota; kingdom Metazoa; phylum Mollusca; class Bivalvia; order Venerida; family Mactridae; genus Mactra; species Mactra quadrangularis. The sequence continues at coordinate 6,335,099 of CM046311.1, read as the reverse complement.
GTTTTTGGAATGGCTAAGATGGCAAATCGTCTGCAATGAAGAAGTTATGTAGTACGTATGTATGCACCACATGAATGCATGCACATTACAAAGTAAGAATCAAATGTACTTTGATACATGATTCACACAAAATAGTATTGTATAGGCATTGTATAATTGCATTGAATGCAATCTTACTACCAAAAATGGTTCATAAACGGTGTAATTGTTAATTTTTATTCAACTGTCAGTGGCACAGACATTTCTTCACTGATTTCACTACTCATTTCAGTACTTTTGTAGGGTCGATTTAACTTGAAGCAGCTGGGTAAATGTACGCGCAACTGACAATTTTATAAAATTGAACAATAGTTAATATAAACAGTTATTTTAATTAACAAATTATTGCTTTCTATGAAAATTTGTCATCTTTGTCAAATATCTTCCGTTTATGAGGTATATGGAGAAGTTGCCATCCTCATGGACGGGTATGTGAGAACTTATTATAGACAAGGACCAGGGAAAAGCTAGGTTGGGTGCGTTGACCGCCGTAAATTGTCAATAATTGTGTTGACACGGTGTCAAACCAAATAATTGAATAAATACAGATAACTTAGTGAGTTGAATAAAAGAACATATATATGTCAAACGATCATGGATACATAAGTTTCATGCGGGGTACCCAAGAACCCAAGACCCATGGATCGAAAGTCAGCGTGCTACCAATTTAGCATTCTTAAATTACAATATTTCAAGAAATGACTTAGTACTGTTAGTCGCTGATTGAAACTGTACCATCGATGAGTTCAAGTGTAACCTATATTTATTACGTTGTATTAGTTGTACATTTAGCGTAATACGGATTCTGTTAATGATGAAAATCCTCTTATTATGTGCTGTCCAGCCTACACTGACGTAAGAACAAATTATTCACTATTTGCAATATATGCTTTTGTCTATGAATTTTCTACTTTCCTGTCGTCAAAAAATTAAAGACGTAATTGAGAATTTTTTCCGCACTTAATGATTATTACATTTTGCACTGTCACAAACTACGTAGCGCAATTTATTAACATAATAAATGCTTCGTAAATGTTATATCAGCATATTAGCAAGACAATCTAGACGCCAATGATGAGTATAAGTAATAATAGTTGTTTAAAGGTAGATAACTGCATTTTTGATAAATACTTACTTTCATTAGACAAGTAAGAGTTGCGTCCCTTGAAACGAAAAATCATCTAAATGAACTGTAAAGGACGCCTAACAATTTTTGACTTGATTATTCTTAGTTAATGGTCGTTAATTAAAGGTAGATAACTGCATTTTTAAACCTCCTTGGTTTGCATTAGCCAGGAAAGAGTTGCGTCCCTCACGGCATAATGCAAATGAAATCAAACGATTTTTGTTCGATATTTCCCTTATTTGAAAAAGGACATACATTTTTATTGATAACCTGTAAAATGACCCTTTTATCAAAAACACTATCAGTATTTGAGGTATAATATGTATCAGTGCATAACAATGATATAATTAAAATATACCAATCTTGCTAATCATCTTGTCATCAATATATATGTTATAGGGAATGTGTGTAACCAGGGATTTCACGTAATCCCTAACCAACGCAGGGCATTCATGTAACCCCTGGTGATTTTAGGGAATACGTGAAATCCCTGATTTCACTAGGGATTACATGAAATCCCTTAAATATTATTTCATTTCTGCACAAATTCCCTGACTCGATTGCTGATACAGATAAAGTTGATCAGCGTTGATCTTACATTCAATGTCTTTAAGTAGACAACTAATTCACTTTAATAATTTACAGCAATTTTTACGCAAATGGCATCTTTTTTATATAACAATAATTATAATTCGACTTATGACTTGTTTTGAAAAGTTCTATATTTGTCTGTACAATACGTAAAATTATTTAAAATATTTGGTAAAAAGTCCCTTGATTAAGCATATCATTTATAAAAGACCAAAGTAAACGACCCTGACAAATCTACAGTGCTGAAAATAAGTCCTTTAGAAAAACACACATACAGTACAAATGTACCCACAAAAACGTTTGGAGACTAAGGAAACTTACTACAATTCTCGAATTTTGATAATTATTTTTGTAGAATCATTATTTTTAATATATTTAAGTATGGTATGTGATGAAATATAAACAAATTACACGAGCAAAACACTAACCGTATGCGGTTCAGCATCTGACATCCTAAACCTGCAAAACCATGTTTATTGTAATTATTTTCCATAACATGGCTTTTATGCTATCTTTGTAGTCTCAGTTAAAATAATAATAATAACCGAAGAATAAAGCAAAACTAAAAAGCATTTCAACAATTATCAAATTTTGGACAAAATCTAATTATCAGACAAACTGTGAAAATCTAGGAGATTTTCTAGTAAATGCCGAGAATTTATAAAAAATACACTTGGTAACTTGTATAAAATCACCGAATACAATGAGAAAATTCTCCGATTTAACATCCAAAAAAGCCGGTTTATGATACGGTTTTTTTAGATAAGAGGCTTAGTTTATTGTGTTGAAATTCGGCGTTGTTGTGAGTTTTTCGGACGTTTCAGTGGATTTACAAGAATGGTTGTTGGGACGATCCAAAACGTGGAAATCCGCCGAAGAATCACTTTTTTCGATTCGTTTGGAAAAAATCATTAGGAGTATAAGTATTTTTAACACGTAAAATGATATAAAATAAAAGCAACGATTTAAAAATTAACGAAACACAAGCCTATTAACTTATGATTGGATGAAAAAAATGTTTAACCACTGATTAATTTTTGTCTTGTTTTTCGTAAGAAAACTTGTTGTAGGGTAGGTCACTCTTGAAAAGTTACTTGAAAGTTTAATTCATTTACCTACATTTTCTAAAAAAACAACAACAACATAAAACGCTCGCTTTTTTCCGATTTTAACTAACTTTAAATTAACTCATTTTAATGACAAACATTCATTCGACTATACTCAGCTTTTCTCAGTCTATTACTTGATATGAAAAACCCCGATGTCCTCCATAAATACTTAATTTATGTTTAGGCTCGGTCACTTTTTAAAAGTTATTCGGAATATTAATACCATTAAAAAATCATCAGACGATCGTGAATGTTTTCGAAATTAACTAAGTTCGAGTGTCATAGTAGTGACGTATAAAATGCACTTGACTGGCTGTCCTCGTCATTTCTCTGTCTAACTTGCTATGAAAACGCCGATGATTTCCACTAGTAAATAAGATTAGAGAGTGCACAATAACTAAATTTAGGCCTCGTAAGCTAGTTACCATGGTAATTTCACTTTAAATATACTGTTGAGGTATGTGTAATATAGACAATAAACATAGAAATTGGTATCTATGTGTCTGTATAGAGGGACCATACACTTGCACGATCAATGATTTGAACGCTTGATAAGGCTCGATCTGGGTACCCTGAGATGCTTGAATGTATCAATTTAGATCATTATCTTTCTTAATAGCTCGGATGGATGATTTCATATTAAAATTAATCTAAAGGTCGAGTTAAAATTGCTTTGATGGTGCCGATTTTGTACCCCTTTCTTTGTATGAGAGTCAATGTCTGTGGGGCCAGGTGGGGGGCCCCCAAATTCGGGCCTGAAATTTTGTGGTCAGGGAATAATGTGTAAAAATTGAAAAAAATCAGGGAATACGTGAAATCCCTATAAATTGCAGGGTTTATATGTAATCCATGACAGAATTTTACATGGTTGGGGACTATATGGAATCCCTAAATTTCAGGGATTACATATAATCCCTGGTTATACACATTCCCTGCAACATATACATGTATTGTTTTACGTGAAGCATGGATTTTATATGAAATATCTGGTAAAAAGAAATATGAATGTCACTTCGGTTTGAAAGGGGTCTGCATATATTGTCCCTTTGAGGCGGCTGGACCGACTTTTCAAAAATCTCAGCAACAAACACACGAAGAAGAAATACGAATGTTAGTATGGATCAGGGTATATTTGTCCAATTCCAAAATAAAAGTCATTTCTGAGTGAAAAAAATATTGCTTGAACGTTGTACAATCGTGCTAAAGAACTGTAATTAATTTTCGTGCTTCAATGACACAGACCACAATCAAAGCAAGAACGTATAATATTTATAGTGCTTTTCAATTCCATCATTAATCTAATATAGAATTATGTAACTTAGGGAGAAATTTGTCACACTGAACATTATGAACTTTTTTACTTAGAAAAGTACTTACAAGCAAATTAATCTTTTGTGATTATCGCACATATTTTCGCATGCCTAGGTATTTCCATGGAAATGTAATCTTACCATATGTAGAGCCTTTTTCGTACTTCGTTCATGAGAATATTATGGTGGACACACCGGTTCTTCAACCTCTAAGGACTCAATGAGCCATTTCTAATAAATCATTTTAATGCAACATTTTTTTTAGAAAAATACATTAAAACACACCTTTTAACTTATATTCCACTTTTCTATCATATGTTTGTTGATATCTTATATTTGCAACATATCCAAATTCTTCCAGAAAAAACACGACCATTTTCTGAAAACTGTCATGGTGGCTAAAATAGATGACCTAAGTTCGAACCTCTACCGTATTTGGCTATTTGTGAGGTTATAATTAGCTGTCACATGACTTTATGAGCAGAAGACAGGAATGGCTACCTGCCATGTGGTTGTTTTGCAATTACATACTTAGAAACAATTTTTAATGGATTGTACTGACATAGCAGAAAAAGGTAATAAGGATTTACTGAAAAATATTCACCATCACAAAATATTCATTCTAAAAACCTGTTTCTTGCGCATTATTCTAGTTTGACAGTTGTAGTTGCGTAGATTGTTTACTTAACATTGTGCACACGAATTGATGACGTCATTCGCAATAATATAGCAAAGTAAACACTTTTTTTATGAAAGGTTCGAGATCAGATGAGGTCCGAGAACAGGTGTTTGTACGATAAATTGAAGGAATGGACAGATCATTTTAAATAATGGTTACTACATCAACCAAACTTTTTTATAGTACATGCACATTGTTGTTTTCTAAATAATGTTTTCAAAAGAATTGAGATTTCCAGAAAAAAATATATGTGCCATTTAATACTGGTCTTTATAAAGCTTACTGGACTGTGAAAATAGATTTAATCGCTAGTTTGTTTTGTAAGCCTTGTATTATTATCAATGGACGCTGTCTTTCGATTTCGCAAATCTTCTGATTAAAACTCACACGAGCTCGGTCGACAGTGGAATCCAGTAAAACTCAACCCATGGATAACTCATACCGTTACAACTCTACGCGAAATTGGTCGGCTGTAAACTCAAATTTTAGAGTAGAGATAATTCGACCAGTGGTATAAATGTTAGAAGAGTTAAAAGAAAATAAGTTTGGAAACAGCTTATGTGAGTTTCGCAAGTTATGAAGATAATTGTGTTTTTATGATATTTTCAAAATGGTTAGGCTTCACTCGTATTTTTATCTTAAGATATAAGAGTTAGAAAACCGGTAATTAAGTGGCCTCATACATGTACATGTTATGTATATAATCACTTAATACAAAAGTTAAACATGTGAAATGTTTATCTGGAATGTTGTAGCATGTATTGGTTATGAAATTAAGATATATTGATATATTTTGATACATATATATATTGATTGAACACATATTTATTAACACCAAAGAATGACCTGTTAACCTGAAGCGTTTTAATATTTTTTTTTGTAAGAATTTATAAAGCTTACTTGTAGTACATTTATACATTTGTTTGGCATATTATAGATAAAATTGAAAAATTATAATTTTAAATAGTATATTGATATATGGTATCACTACTTACTATACGTAGATAGTTACCAACTTCATTAATGATTTATTTATGTGGTTATTAGGTGGCAGAAATATGCTTTTGTGACACTAAAATTTGACTGGAACAAAATGTTTTACAGTAAATTCCCGCTATTTAGACCACTTTTTTTTCAAAATCATGCGATTTTTGACAATTATTAAGACCCAAATGCTTAATTTGTGAACAAAAGGTTCTCTATAATAAGACCGTTTTGCTATTAAGACATCAATTTGCTGGTTTTAACAGCGGAACTTTACTGTATAACATTCAGTTACACATATGGTAACTTGGAAGCTATGTTACACACTCTGTATGTGAACAATTTTACAAAATCTCTGGAAATGTGCTGGTGTTGAGGCCAATATTTATTCTACTTACCGGTTGATCAGTCTCGAAAGTCGCCATGATAATGAGTTTTCGTCAATTGCTAAGTCCTTTTTCGATTCCATATGATATTTGGCAACCCGTCTCTTTATTTGACTGAATCAATGTCAAAACGCAAAATGAATGATCATGATTTTTATATAAACATTGACTTTGTACAATGTTGTTTAGCAGAGACAAAATTACCGAGAACGGAAAGTGGGAATGTGTGTAATTTTGTGTGTTTCTTGTTTTTCACAGTATTATTTTTGTAATTACTGATATGAGATTTTAGCATTAACACGGTCTTCAATACGTTTGCGAATTCAGAAATTTTGCAAATTTACTGATATACTTGATGTACTTTTACCCGTCTAAATACAACTAAGAAGAAGACAAAATACATTATTAGTGAAAAGTTGATCAACTAGAACCATGAGTTTGTTTCTTTGTTGTCCATTTAGTGGACCGTAGTGTGTCACAGATGGTAATACAATCTCAAGATACACACAGGCGTATAGCGATTTATTGCAATACATTATCACTGTATCGCGATACGTTCTTAGATATGTTGTGGGCTTTTTAGATTTGTTGTGCCTCCGTTATATCAACAAAAAACCCACTGCAAGTCTTACGTAAGTGCAGCTACTGATAGAATATAGCGTCTTTCTGTCGATATGATAATCTAGGACTGTAATATATGTTTTGCATATACAATATGTTAGGGTTGTTAGAAACAATCACCCTCTTAGCTGTAGAACATCCTAGCTATCAAGCTTTGGACGTCAAGCTTGTTTCACAACATACTGTCCTGATGTCCCGAAGTATTCGATTCAAGATAATATTTTGCACAAGTGTTGTACAACCAATCTATCAGTTAAATTCTTGGAACTTTAGTTATTATCAAACAAACCATGGAAAAACGACGTTCACAATCGGACGTTTCACTCCTTTTATTTCGCGAAGGGAAGACTTTCCAATAAAATCGTTGAATTAGTACCGTGGTGAATTCGTTAAATTCGTAATGCGGTATGTATTGCAATATACCGGTATATCGTGATAGCCCAACAAGATATAATATGTAAAAAGCTATCAGACTAAATGCGTTTTATTTGTATATTTAAATAATATTTTGCAATATGAAAGCAATACAATCAACTCGCCTAAGGTTAATAGCAAAACAATTCTAAATGGCAGTTTCTACAAAGTGTGCACTTCGAAAACTGTATATTATATTCTTTAAAAACAACAACGCACACTAAAGGTTACAAAGCTGAAGTACAAAAAAGTTTGGTCCGAGACTGATAACATGCCCATTCGGAACTCCTTGGCCATTTGTTAAATAAATAATCTCGGGAGGATTCGTGGGGGTTCCACCAAGAATGTTGGATATTTACTTAATACGCGAGGCGAAGCGCATGACAGTTATGTAGTTTAAACACAAGGCGTTGTTTAACATAAATTCTATGTTACGTACTTGACTAAATATTGTTCAGTTGTTTTTTTTTCATTTGAATTGTGTTCTTTTATAGACTAAACAAAAACGATCGCGGATTAGTTTGGGTGCCAGGTGACGTAAAGTAGTTCCAAAATGACGTCTGAATATGTCCGAACATTCGGAACAACCTGGGCAATCAGCTACGATAGATCCGATTGATGACCGAGGTTATTCGTAAAGAATGACCGAGGAGTTCCGAATGAGAAGACTGGTTTAAGTCGGTTTAAAAAAAAGGAGGAAGTGTCCACTCAGGAAGCAATGTGAATCTCTTGACAAAGTAGATCGAAGGTGTACAAATGTAATTGTCGATGCTGTTTTATTGTGAATAATTCCAATCTCTAGCGTTTTTCACGCATAACACAGCTGTACCTTTTACCCGAGGTTAGCCCAATCCTACTAATAATTCCATTTGTTAGCCAGTTGACAACGTTATTGAAGACGTGAAGAAATCAAAGCGCTGAAGGCACGGAATTTGTTCGGGTTTGAAAAGTGAAATTCAATTTCCGACTCCAACAAAACATTCGTTCACAAATATCAGTTCAGTGATATTAGTTTGATTGGTAGGCCAGCACTGTTCCGTTTCAAAACACTTAATACAATCGACCTATAAATACAACAGGTAAACCGGACAGGCGAACTCACTACTGATTTTTTCACACTATCACCGCAAGTCAAAGGGGTCATTCTTAAAACAATTCATTAACTGCCGCTTAGAAGCTATCATTCATTATTCTACTGCATATGTATGTAAAATAAATGAAGTCCTCTATTCAGACATCATTCAAAATCATTTACTACAATCTTTAAACTTTTCCTATAGAACCATTTTATTACATAAGATGATGTAACATATCTACTGACAACTGGCACAAACGACAGGTCGTGACTGGATAGTTGATACCATTCTACTACATAATGTGGCGTAAGGATCTCTACTGAGACGCTTGACTCATAAGCTATTAAACATGCGCTTCAGTATAGACAGATTAACAGATGTATTTCAGGAATTATTGCGCCTGTCACAGCAGACGATCATTTTGAATTGCTCTATACATATATACTGAGGGACTACTTCTGGATTTTGCACACTTTCAAAATCGAAGAGGGTCTGAATTATGGTACATATATTTGTTCAGGACTGACGTCCCGAACAAATAAAAACGACTTTAAAATATCATGTCAATAACCAAGTTATATGTTAACAAGTAGCTTTAAAAGCCAGTCACTAAGCTTTATTTCACTCAGTAAATAGTTTACAAGCATATGCGAATGCCAAGTGTCATCAATGGTTTATATCCTTTGCTTGCAATCAAATCTTGTGGTCGCTGATAATGTAATGTACACTCATAGTATTTTCCATTGTATCCAAATACATAACCACCACACAATCTAAAATTACAACAAAATGCAATGTAATGAAAAATATCCATTAAAATATAAAATAAAATTGAAACAAAAACATTAAGATATGAAAATCTAACAATCTAAAAATAAGTTGAAACCGCGGGACGACATGCGACATGGCGTATATCAGCCACCATAAAATAATTAAACCCCATTTCTGCTTATCATAAATGTCTTAGAAATTAATTTTACCTGCACTGATGGTGTTTAATGATGAAGGTTAAGATTTGCAGATATTATTAAGAATTAATTGTATGATATATTTCTTTTTTTCATTCGATGAACTGATTTAACAAAGAGGTTAATGTCGTCAAGTGAATGGGGTTATTTTTTGGAAAATAGTTGAAAGTGTTTTATATGCACAAATTATCTATATTATGTAAGAAAATAAACAAATATTAAGTGTTATGCTAAGATTTAATACCCGAGTTCATTAGTACACACAAACTAGAAAAGGTGATATATGTTCCAAACATCAATTATGTTGATGACTTCATCGAGTTCAAAGATACTATTTCGATATCACTCATTACCTTCTTATCATTCATAGTCAACTGTGTTTCATATTTCATTTTACAGGCCCATTATTCTACTGATCGAGGGGTCGTAGGTTTTATTCACGGGCGGGTTATACTTTCGTTGAGCTTGGTTATGAAATAATTTTTACGGTAATTCTCCCTCCTACCACTCAGTCATCGATGCGATTTTTTTTGGTTAAGAGCTAGATCCAGAGATTTTGCCTTTTCAGGAACAGTGAGTGGATGGACTGATCTCCGTGATATAACCTATACAATACAATGTATGTGTTGCTATGGCGTTAAGGCCTCAATGAATTAATCATATGTTCTATGAATTTTGTCTCAAAAAATAGAGCGAGCCAGCGAAAAAAAAATTTTTTGAGAAGCGATTGAAAGGCGAGGAATAAATGTGCGATGTTTTCATGAGCATTTTTATACAAATGGAAAAATACATGTTAAATATGAACTTTATGCAGAAAATCACATTATAGCATGTAGTTCAGAAAAGCATAATAAGTAACTTTTTAGCGTTTATACCGTTTAATCATTTATTCAGCATATTGATGTGATACAATCATGTACATTCAAAGATGAAATATGTCAAAATCGTTCTTACTTGGACTTTATTATTTTGATATTGGGGTACAGGGTATATAGTTTTGATTATTTTGCAGGTTGTTGTAAGAAAGATTATTTGCTGTTAACATACATAAATGCTTTTAATAAGGTACATACATCATAATTGACTGTATTTTGTTCCATTTGCATTTACTATACTGCATAGCTAATACACTAAGTGAATTCATTCAATATTAACCTTTAATTAAATACTTCCAATATTTCTGTACAATTTAAAATCAGCTCGGCTAACATCATAATAGATCAAACCTGTTGATGTTGGTGTTTTAGTAAAGTCTTAATGTTATTGGGTAAATAAGAAAATGACTCAACAACATACAACTGCTCAATATAATTTAGTAATCCAGAATGAGTACCAGTTGAACACTCCCGTAAATATAAATGGACGAGCCTTGTTGACTTTTTGAGTATAAATAAAGTTATATTATTTGGATGATATGGGAACAACTAAACAACAAACAACTACTAAGATTACTTAAGCCATCATGTATGAGGATTTTAGAGTCAGCATCTCTATAAAATAAAAATGGACCAAACTGGTAAACTTTAAAGTGGATAAATACAGGCTTGTCATTTATGCCAACTATGCTATATAGACTAAACAAGAAACAACTGCAACATGTAAATATACATAAATTATGTGAAAGAAAACAATTACATCAGAACCCTTCTAAAATCAAAGCACTGGAGTGCTGGAGGAACGATGTCCTGAACTTATTTTTTGATTAAAGAATATGTAATTATGTATATCATCTATAAAATAATGTATTAAGTATCAATTAACAGAATTTAACAAAAGCAAAGCACTAGACTTCTCAAGTGGTTTGCTCATGGTAAGGTTTATCTTACTTTATCAAACAAAATAAACCAGTCAAAGAATTAATTTTCATCAACACATTTTAGGGTCATGTACAGCAGCCATCTCACCAAACCAAAGATTATTCTGGACTATTTTCTTTAACCACAAGGAGCTGACAACTTCTCATTTTTGGTTATCAATGGGTATTTTTTAACGAGATCGTTAATATTTTCGTTAAAATTTTAAAGATTTGGTGTGGAATGACAAGCTCCATTTTTTCACAAAAACATCGACTTTCTAACAATTCATTTAAGGTTTTTCCCCAAGTACTAAGCTCTTTTGCATCAAGCTACATTCCCATTTTTGTTCACGAAATTTAAGTCAAATTAACGTTTTGCACTTGCAATTTATTCACAATTAAAATTACTCTAAGAATCGTCTATTTCCTATACATATTTGCTTAAAATTCCGTACAAAATTATACATATTCATTCCAAATTATAATCAAACTCTATAACTTAAAATCGCTCAAGTAAACTTTTAATGCGACACTTTGAAGGCGACAACGTCATATCGCCGTATATTAAACATCCGGTAAGAGTATTAGTCATATCCAAAATGGCGGGTGTAATAACAATTGGATAAGTCACGTCGGTAAATATTTGTTTATTTTGAGTAATAATGAATTTAAACAAGTTTTTCGACGTTTTAAAGTTGAAACATACGCATGTTATTTGACTTCCGTAACTCTAGTCAACCCTGGCAGGGTTGTCTTCAGTTACGGAACTTCCGTAACTCTAGAACCTGGGCCTAGAGTAACGGTACCGTAACTCTAGCCACTGCCTGCCTTATTTGTAACGTTGACGTCGTGTTTTAGATATGCACAGAACGGTGCGCACAAAAACTACCAAAATCGTCCTTAATGTATTGGCATAAATATCATAATATAATACGATCATTTAATATTGTTTATAACTATCGAATGATGTAATTATGCTACGCATATAACAGGCATTGTCAAAAACATCGTAGGCCCTTTTTACTCCAACAAGTAATCTTTGCAGTTGTCACGGTCTGAGTTGTCTACGGGTTGAGTTGTCCCCGTCTCCATTGCAAAATTTGTATGTCCTGAGAGTAACCTCTCTTTTCCTGAAGAGTTTCAAGAACGACAACACAAGCCAGCGTTGTATTACATATAAATGAGATGTTAATGAGTTTCACGCTTGAACTACGCATCTTTGTCTATGTTGAAAATTGTTGAAGCGTGAAAAGAGTAATCTTATACTTTCTTGTTACCATTGGAACGACGTCTTTGACATCGTTCCAATAAAAATTGACTAAACCTTTAGGTATATAAATATAGTCTTGGGGTACGTTATGCAAAATTTATTTCAAAATAAGTCAGTCGAGTATTTTGGGGCATTAACAATTATAATGTTAAAATTTTCTACCCCGTCTTACCTGCTTGTCGTAAATAGTATTTTGAATTATTTTTACACAGCAGGGGGGGACATGACGTCAAATAACTAGAGCTGTTTAGAGTTGATGAAAACATCAAGTTTACGCGTCAGTGTTCAACTGATGATCATGTGTTAAGATAAAGTTTATGGTAAACATGCATTGCATTTATAATTGATGTTTTCATTTTATAAGTGAAAAGAAACTAGAGCAAAATTTTTTTTTCATTTTCTGAATTTTAAGTGCGTAAATCTGACGAACATGATCAAATTTTTGTAACCTAAACCAAAAAAAAAAAAAAAAAAAAAAATCTTCTACATTTACGCGCCCGGGATTCGAACTCGCAATCTCATGATCAGTAGTCTGTCATGCTAACCACTGCACCACAGCTACATTTATATACATATACATGACAGATAAAAATGCGCAATATCCAAAATAACTTTTCTCCGTACACAGATAGATTAAAGTTTGATTAAGGTGAAAATATTGAGTATCATAATTTTAAGTATTTGTTTAAATTTGTATTTTTTTTCAACTCGTCTGCAATTGATAGTATACACATTTTTCTGTTGCTTTATTATTTTCTGGGTCGCAACAGAGTTCAATTATGTGTTGACTGCTGTTCGTTCTATTTCAAATTTCTGGGAGCGCTGACATAGAAAGGCATTGTTTGCAAACAATTCCTTCCAATAATGTGAATGACTGTAAACTGCATTTAGAGAAATTAAATAACTAGATGGTACAGGCTTCTTTTGACATTTTTCATTGCCGTAAACAGCATCCGTAGTTTTAAGCAGCCATTTTGATTATTATGTTTGACTGCTTATCGATTTTTGACACGACCGTACCACACAATTATCGACAGCAGTAACCCAGTCAATTTTATCTAACGTAGTGATATTAGTCAAGGGAACCAGGTTAAATTAGGATGGTCGTCACGTGACTATAGTGCTTGATACGGGAACGTAGTTTCATTCATAATTTTTCATGAATGAAATCGATGTATACATCCGCGATTATCAGTAACGTAATTATTTGTCTACCATTGTCAATTGTTCACAAATTTGTCAATACTCGGTGTCACTTTGAAGAAAGGTTTGATGTAGATCGAGTTAAATGCGTAATTAAATTGACGCGTAGGAATACACAGATGATCGATGAAACAAAAGAACTATTTGCGAACAGTTTTATTGTAGCGGAATTATCGGGATGCTGTTCGGTTTTGTTGATTAGATATATAGGTCAATAGGTCAGTATAGGACTCCGATCGGAATACCGCTATTAATCTATTGGTAACAGAGTATTCATTGTTTCACAATGAATACAAAAACGAAGCACTATAGGAGCGATCTTACTTGAGCATACAGGTTCTAAAAAGGTGTTTTATGTAAATATTTTGAACCCAAACACAAAAATTCAATAATAGAATCGGAGGATGACAACTACTGATATGAACCATTTACCGATCGGATAACTTCAGATATTATCAAGGAAAGACAACTGCCAAATGAACATATTTGTATTTTTAATGAGAAGAATTAAGTTATTACCTTCCTCTTCTATCTTTCCATGAGTTTGTACATAACTCTTGACAATAGGTGTGTCTTATAACCTTTGTTGAGTACGACTTTTTTACAGCTGCTGGCATTATAATTGCGTTTTTATGTTTTTCATAACCGTCAGTGTTGCTGGGACAAACTAAAAACCAATAAATGAACATGTTAATATAAAGTCATTTATAGAGTTATACAATCTGATTAAAACCCGATCTAAAATTTTCCGCTCGCCTAATTTAGATCGGGCCGTTTTCAAACGAGAGTCACATTCAGGTGACCTTTTCTCAGTATAATAGTAATGACAAAATTGTTATGATACGCAGCTTGTTTACATCGTCTACGTCACACAATTTGAAATGAGCTGTCCAATCGCAGACTTGAATAATAGCGCTGTCAAAATAGCTCGGAAACCTAGGTCTAAAAATAGAAATTACGTAATTAAATTGTTATTAATAGTGTTTTGTCTATATGAAAGCTACGCATTGATTGGTCGACATTAAGGTCATGTCGACGTGACCCTCCATTGAGATCTTAGAAATCTTGTACGACAATGCTCTACAGGATATATGTTTACTGAGATTGATAATTATGACCCCGTATATGGGCAGACAAATGGTAAAAAAACCGCATTCAATATATTTTCCAAAAGTAATATAAGAAGATTATATTTTACAGTAATGGGCCCGTACATTACCTCCTTGTTGCTGTTAATAACCAAATTTCGATAGGGAGTATAGAAATACTGAAGTGAGTACTTAAGTCGACAGGGTTTATGTAAGGGCCAATCACATTTAGATAAAATTTATCTAATATCAATATGGACAAACTCATTAGTTATAAAATCATAACAGTTTGCAGCAGAACTGGCTATCAGATGATTGCCAGTCTGTCAAACGTCATAACCACTCTGCCGCGAACCCTCCTACAGGTCAATGTGTTGTCTAGGTTATTGTTGTAACGTACGATACGTGCTTTTACCGAACCTTCATCGTTTACAGACTCTTACTCCGCTTCAATATGTTTGCATGTCTCAATGCATTTTTAAATCTGAATATGAGAACAAGCGCTGTGTTAACGCTCTCTTGTGCTTTTTAACGCTTTGGACTGATATGACATTGATGACTGTGGTCTCCGTATGAGCATAAATACTAATCAATAGTATAGTGCGACAATATTAACCTGAGGTTGAACTACCTTGTTATAATAATTACACGCGTCACTTACTATTACTTGTGAGTTTCCGTATACGTGTGTAGGATTGTACACGCGTTTATAACAGCCAATGTGACTATAATTCAATTTGTAAAAATGAAATGGTATTGTACTAATAATTTTTGACACATTCGTTTATTTAGAAACACTTAAGTCCGCAATATTGTGACCCTAATTCAAAGTAAACATTCTGATGAAAAAAAAATTAATTATTCAATGCGTGTATTTTACCGAAAGTTTTCGATAAAATGCGATTTACAGCTGAAGACAAAAACAGAAAGTAAATACCGAGTTTAATTTATTCTTGCATATAAGTCAAGCTCAGGTAAATTCTGATGGACTATACATATATACACAATTATGGACACGAAGCTCTATATTTGTGGATTGTTTGGTGAATAATTCATAAGTTTTCTTTTGGTATATTTGTTTTGATTTATAAGTACAAGCCATAACTTTCAAAACGTATCACAAAAAAGTTGCGAACAATTACATTCGGTCATGCGCAGTAAGGTTAAGCGCAACGATAAGATTTTAGGCTAACTCCTACGCATGATGAAATAGTCCCAATATTAACTATATCGGATATTGTTCAACAGTCCTTTTTGCCTGTTGTGCCTTTGCCCGGGCTTTGCATCGGTGCATTGATTTCTAGTATCAATATCTTATTGTACATGTACTTACATGTAACACATTCAGCTCGTCCTGACCAGGTACCTTGCTGTGTACACGTGAGTGATGTGTCTCCCTCCAGGTATGTTTTTCCTCGACACCTTCTCAGTTTTATTTCATCACCGAAAAAATATGTGTCTTTTCTCGGGCTGTATTCCGTATTTATCACTGGCGGTTGATTACAAGTCACTAAAATAAAGAAGTAAATGTAATAAGGACTATATGTCAGATGGCAATGTGTGTACGAAGAACAAGATGATTTTAATCCAAATCTCGTGCCTCGCATGTACCCATTTACACCCGGGTGGAGTGCTCTTGGAATTAAGCAATCCCCTGTAGTGGGATTTGAACTCAGGACCTCTCGATCCCTAAGCGCGCATCCTATCGCTGGACTAATGATCCCGTGTACATGTAACTAGATATTTAGTTCCACATCTGATCATGAATTCAAAGAAGATTTTATTTTGTTATAGGTTTTTGAAATAGATTAACGTCTATTTTCTTTGCACTCCATGGACAGTGTTACTTTTTGAGATGGGAATTTACAATAAAAGACTCTACCTACCTTGCCTGCAGTTTGGTAAATTCCCATCTTGGGTAGCATACGCACCGTATGAGCATACATATGATTCATATACAGGAACGTAACTTTTTGGACAACGTAGATTCAATTCAGTTCCATGAGCAACAATATCTCCTGGGTTTAAGCTAACGCCATTGGTATCAAAGGTATACCTTTTAACTTTATCTGCGGGTACTGTACAGTTTTCTAATAAAGAAAAAATAAGAGAAAATATAACTTGTCTTCGTTGCTTCCAAAAGTACTTATAAAATTTGAGAAAAATAAACATGTACTGCACTAGCCATCACTTATCAGTGACATCCATTTGTCACCGAAGACAGCTGGTTAATACAACGGAGTCTTCAGCAATCAAATGTTAATGCAACTGGGTCTTCAGCAATCAGATTAAATCCAGATCTAAAATCTTCCGCTCGCCTTTTTGCTAATTGAATATATGACTATTTCGTTATAAAGGTCAAGTGCAAGTGACCTTCCCTCATTATTATATTCATGACGCAATCATTATGGTTAGTACTTTGTTTCATCGGTTACTTCACAAAATTTGAAAAGAGCCGTCCAATCACAGCCTGTATATAGCACCAGCGTCAAATTAGGACATTTGAGAGAGAGAGAGAGAATGAGAGCGCTTTTTATACTATTATACCATGTATATTAAAATACGAGATAAAGTACTTACTGGGATCGCATATTGGAGTAAATGGTTGCCACAGACCGTCTTTGTTGCAATAGAAAAAGTCAGGAACTTGGCCATCAGTAACTAATGCGTGTCTTCCAATACACTCAACTTTAAACCCATTCTCATATGAACCAGTTATAGCTGCATTGACTACCATGGGACATACACTTCGTACTGTAATAATGCAGAACACGTTAAAGTTCTACTATATTGAAACATCGAAATCGCAATATAGCAACCCGGGTCGAAAGCGCAGTTAATTGCGAGCCGGGATCCCATCTTGTGTCCTAAAGGGGGTAAGGATTCGAATCCCACCCGGGGAAGTTATACCCTTCCATGAAAATTTGACAATATTGTCAATTTTCGTCCCTTGAAAAGATAAAATATGGAGAAGTTTCCGGCCTTGTGGAAGGGTAAGTGAATTTATTTAATAAATAAAAATATTGCACACATAGCACTTAAATGAATTAAACAATATAGTTTAACATAAAATACATAATCTATAAGAGCAATACATTTATTAAGGGTATCACAAAAAAGTAATGTGAATTTCCCTGTTTCCATTGTGGTCCTTAAATAAATGTATAAATGTTCAGCAAGGCACACATTGTCTACTCCCTCAAACATAAGGCATTAAAAATATACATGTATATAAAAATAAGGGGCTCAAGACTTATCACAGACAGGAAATGCTTAATTTATCACATGGTAGAATTAAAACTTGGTAAAATAATCTTTATACTAATTTTTTAAAAGTGCTAAGGAAAGCTAGGTTATGTGAGCAGGAAGCCGTAAAATGACATTAATTGTGTTGACACGGCGTTAAACCCAGTAAATAAAAAAACAATATAGCGGGAGTGGTCTTATCATGGGGACCAAAATCGTTTTAATTGTACTAGTTCACAGATATGGTTTATTTTTCTATAATTTCAAAAACAACCATTCAGTGTTTGTAATTGTGTCAAAAATATATTCTTATTATTTTAAGTCAAAATGACCTATATAATGCACGAAATATACAATACAAGTCACAACAAATTCACTTAAAGTGAATATACCGTGACATACAGAGTTGATATTTACTAAATGAAAGTCCATCATTTGTAGATGTGTTTCAATTTGCACTAAAATCGTCATTATCAGAACACTACTGTCTTGCTTCAAGAAATATTTCCATACAATATTGATAGTTTAAGAAAAAGTTAAGAACTATGAAGATTTTAAATTACTACATGTAAATTACTGTATGGAAAACCAGTACTCCTAACATTCCTATTACCATACATTTTATTGACACTTTCAGTGATAACTTTTTGTTTCAATGAGTATCAATTTGAACGTTAATTACAGTTTATATTCGTAGTGCGGATCATTTCTTTTGTTATAACGATGAAAATGTGCTTTCACGTTTTCTAAAATCAGATCGCAATCCGACAATTTTGGACGTGACTAATATTCGTACTCGATTTTTTGGTTGGGATCATGAATACCCGAGTACTCGAATATTCGCAACAGCTCTACAAAGTACAGGTCAGCCAGAGAGCAAAGACCATTGCATGTATATTATTTAGATCTGTATTTTTTCTTATGAAAAGGAATACTACTACTACTTTTATTCCCCAACAATATAGGAGAGCAAAGGAACATTTTAAATTGTAACTACAAAAGATAGTAAACAAAAAGTTACATAGTACGAAGATAATTTCCAGGTACGTGTAAACATAATAAAATGCAATCATTATCATACTACTAGAGTTCACATTCCCTTAAGTTCATTCACAGTAATATTTCAGAATATCATCTAGTTTTAAAATAGTCAGTATATAATATACATTCTTGGTGAATCGCCATACAATGGATTGAAAGATGATGAACATATTCTACAAATGATCTTAGCAAGCTTTAAATATTTGAGACACAAAAAATAACGAAATTAAGAATCTATGGGTTTCCACCTTGGAACTTAGAGTGTCGAAACATTTGCCAATTCGGGTATAAACCAGGTTCGAGGATGCACTAACTTCACACTTGCCTCGAAAGGTTCATGTTAAAAACAAACAATTACAAATTGTCTAAGTAAAATGATCTTCAACCCACTTTTCGCCACACAATATTGCTTGCAAAAACACGCAAAATTATATACTAAGCAAACGACGAATAGCATTGCCATGATGAAAGGTAAGTACTTCAGTAAAATTGGACTTACCGGCACACTCAATTGTGTTGACATCATATTCCCACTTCCCATTAAAACAACCTAAGGTACGTGGTTGCTCATCTTTTCCATCATTATGTAAACATGATACATTCACCTATAAAACATCACGCATAGCTTGTAAACACTGCCCTGAGACTGGTACATATACTGACACCCCATAAAATACTATACACTCATTGAAAACAAATTTTACATACAAAGTTGAATCTATTTGCCACACATGTATGTAAATTTCATTAAAACAGTTAATATCTTAAGTATAACTAACGTTTAGAGAGAGAGAGAGAGAGAGAGAGAGAGAGAGAGAGAGAGAGAGAGGGAGAGAGAGAGAGAGACCGAAAAAGAGAAAGAGACAGAGGAGAGAGAGAGAGAGAGAGAGAGAGAGAGAGAGAGAGAGAGAGACAGAGAGAGAGAGAGACAGAGAGAGAGAGAGAGAGAGAGAGAGAGAGAGAGAGAGAGAGAGAGAGAGAGAGAGAGAGAGAGAGAGAGAGA
The DNA here is from genome assembly GCA_025267735.1 of Mactra quadrangularis. NCBI lineage: Eukaryota > Metazoa > Mollusca > Bivalvia > Venerida > Mactridae > Mactra > Mactra quadrangularis. The sequence continues at coordinate 6,315,150 of CM046311.1, read as the reverse complement.
GAGAGAGAGAGAGAGAGAGAGAGAGAGAGAGAGACAGGAGAGAGAGAGAGAGAGAGACAGAGAGACAGAGGAGAGAGCAGAGAGACAGAGAGAGAGAGAGACAGAGACAGAGTCAGAGACACAGAGAGAGACAGAGACAGAGAGAGACAGAGACACAGAGACAGAGACAGAGAGAGAGACAGAGAGAGAGACAGAGAGAGAGAGAGGAAAAAAGAGAGAGAGGACAGAGAGGAGAGAGAGAGACAGAGAGAGAGAGAGAGAGAGAGAGAGAGACAGAGAGAGAGAGAGAGACAGAGAGAGACAGACAGAGAGAGAGAGAGAGAGAGAGAGAGAGAGAGAATGAGAGAGAGTGAGAGACAGAGAGACAGAGAGACAGAGACAGAGAGAGAGAGACAGAGAGAGAGAGACACAGAGAGAGACAGAGAGAGAGAGACAGAGAGAGAGAGAGAACGAGAGAGACAGAGACAGAGAAGAGAGAGAGAGAGAGAGAGAGAGAGAGAATGAGAGAGAGTGAGAGACAGAGAGACAGAGAGACAGAGACAGAGAGAGAGAGACAGAGAGAGAGAGAGACACAGAGAGAGAACAGAGAGAGAGAGACAGAGAGAGAGAGAGAACGAGAGAGACAGAGACAGAGAAAGAGAGAGAGAGAGAGAGAGACAGAAAAAGAGAGAGAGACAGAGAGAGGGACGAAAAGTAAAAGTTGCAAACGTTCTTTGGTTTTTGTTTGTTTGTATTAACTTATGAAAGAATATTAATAATCTCACGAACGTCCTTAGAAGTTAAGGCAGATTTATTTGTTACGAATGCTTACCTTGATCCGTAGACTTGTTGGACTTACCAGACGTTGGTGTATAATCACATTATTTAACTCATGTCCTCAAAGTGGACACAATACGGACGTTGAATAGTCTGGTTAGAATTTCGAATATTGGCAATAAACATTTGTTGTATAGCCTAAGTATAGTTTGACCCCGATATGACCTTACTGCAAGAATATTCATTGCATTGAAAACGA